>JAJJMB010004763.1:2522776-2639915 GCA_023531105.1 Papaver atlanticum
ACCAATTACTAGGATCGGTTACACCAATTACAAATATCGATCATACCATCTTAGGTGATTACTTAGGATCGGTTACACTAATGAAAGTCATACCAATACATAAGTCAGGCATTGTGACTAGTTTTACCAAGATACATAACAAGTTATGATCGGTTCTACTAACTCACACATATTGGTAATCCAAAGATATGCAATGAATAACAATACCAATAAGCCTAGCGATTTCCCTTTCAATTAATAAAACAAGTTCATGAATGTACTTCCTTTAAACGAATGTAAACATTGTTTCCTAGGACGAAATCTTCACCCATACCCATACACATAATCACAATAACATTCATACGATTATGTCGATGTCTTATATACGAAGTTCAAAAGATAAGTGTTATACCTCATATTCTAATTCCTTAACACTATGTCTACTAGAGCATAATCATTCACAGCTTTGTAGTTATGTTTTCAATATAGCACGACTTGAAAGATACGTTGGGAATGAAACAGTTCAAGTCAAAATATTACTAACCTCAAGAGGAAGGATGATGTTGTCGATGTAGCTTGTTACTTCTTCACATTCTTCAAGTCTTCGAGTAATACTTGTATGTCTCATTATCCTAATCTTTCTAGCCTAACCTATACGAAGTTGTCTCTAGTTATAATCAAGCGACTCATAAATTGAGTTTTGATTCACTAAAATATGACAACCAAACTTGACATACCAACGATTGGTGGGTTCAACCGAGATATGCTCTAACACAAACATAGGTAAATCAGGAAACTCCCTAGCTTAGGCAAACAAGGAAACTTCTAGAAGATTCTAGACTATTCTAGACTCTTTCTAAAACATCGACAAAATAACACATACACCATCAAACAAAATCACAATTAATTAACAAAAATCATAAATCAATTAAAATAATACAGAAAGTCATAAAAGAATTAATTATATTTACCACAATCACGAAAAATGGCTTCCTCCGTCATCCCAGTGATGGAGTTTAGCTCATCATTTTCAAAAAACTCTCTAAACAACCACCTCATGAGCTAAGGAATGATGTATATGACTACACGTGATTACAAGGATCACAAAACAGTAGTCCTAATAATATGCATAATTCTCGATTTATAATTCAGGATGTAACACTTAGGATGGGTTTTGTAATGCTTTTATTTTTCCAAAAGCACTTTCAAATCCTATATATGTCAATAATTTTTGAAATTGATGTTTGGTAAAAAAAATCAAAGTGCTTTTTATCCAAAACACTTCCCAAATTCCTCAATTTTTAAAAGCTAGGGAGGAGGAGCTTTTAAAAGCTACAAAAACATAAGCTTTGGTCCCACCAAAATTTAATGTTTGATTTATCCTTTTTGTCCCTATTTTGTAAATGACAAAAATTACCCTTAAATATATATACAATCACTTTTTTATTTCTTATATTTTATTCTTTAAATATTATTATAATTTATTTTCAAACTATTTTATGATACCATTTCATTTAATTTGTCAAAAATAAAAACAAATATTTTTTTTTAGCAATATATAAATAATTTGAAAATAATGTTCAATATTAGATAATTACTTAATTTTAGTTTAATTTTTTGTTTTAAAAAGTGGTTAAGTAAAATATTTTTTTTAACAATCATAATAATAGTAACAATTAGTAAATTTAATATTTAATATATTTCTATTTAATAGTAAATTTTTTTAATTATTTTTAAACCCAATAAAATTGAATAAAACTATTTTCAGAGATATGTCTGTTTTTGTCATTTGCGACAGCAACAATGGTTGAATCTCATATTTTACCAAACACACTTTGATTGCTTTTTTAATCATCTTTAACTTTAATTAAAATTTTACCAAACGTATAACTTCTTTTTTCTCACAGCACAGCACAACAACGCACAGCAGAAAAGTGCTTTTATAAACACCGCAGCAATACCAAACTAAGCCTTAATATTAATCTCGGAACGTTGTTCGGAGGACTATATTTCTTTACAAAACACACAAATATAGTTAAAATTCAAAATGACTCAAGAACACAAAAGAATATCGCCAAGAAAATGTATAGCAAGACTGCTACTTCAGAAATTTCAAAATGACTCGAGGTAAGTAGCTTGAAGCCGTCTTCTTCGAAACCAGTTCTTAGATGGTTTAGAAAAGTATGTTGTAAATCCAAAGCTACGAGTCTTTTTCTAATTATCTCTCTAAACTCAAAATTCTAATTGTCTCTCTAAACTCAAAAAAGAAAGGGGTCTTAGATCCTTCAATTTCCACTGGCTTCGAAAAGGAGGTTGCTTCAGCCTTTTTGGTTTTGGAAGCCACAGAGACAAGCATCACCGAGCCATCTTTGTCCGAGCCAAATCTTGGAGTCAACACCAATCTTAGCATAAAAGCTAAGCAGACGTGCCTTTTCCCTAATGATACATTATGAAAAGGAAAAAATGTTCATCTAAACCTATTATTAATGCTGAAAAATTTCAGCAGTTAAACTCATGGATTCTAGTTGTACATAATTGTAGCTTGTATTCTTGTCCTGGTTGGCAGCTTTGAGTTTGGCGTTTTGTTTTTTTAGGTTCGCCAAAATGCCTTCTTCATGTTTTTTGTTTCAATTAGGGTTTCCTTTAGCTTCTTCAATCATTTTTACTTTTGTTAGGTCTTTGTTGCTCTCTTTAAGTTGTATTTGCTCGCACACGATTTGGGTGTTTTTTATAAAACATCTCCTTTTGACTGATCAAAAAATGAATACTATTCAAATGGTAGAACTTGTTTGGAAGTCAAATAATGCAGAGGACTATTATTATTAGCAAGCGGTAGACGAAACATGGGAAATAAGGAGCACGACCTGAAGCCTTAATTGGTTATCAAGCTATTCGGGAGATTGGAGACTGTTGGGTATACCTCTGGTCCTCTACACGTGAGTCCCATTGGATATGAAGAAGTTATAAGGCCACAATAGAGTGTACAGAACTTTTACCGGACCAGTTCTCTTTTTAATGTAAGCCATTTTTGCTGCAACCTGCAAGGGTGTACCGTGTACTCCATAGACCATAGAGTCATAGACCATAGTTCATTTCTTCCGCTAATCTAAATACGCTATTTCAACCTATTTCATCTTAATTGAGATACGGGATACCATAGTAACCCTCCCCATATCATGAATCATGATATTCATATTCGTATCATTTGAGGCCAAATAAGGGCAAGTGTGGTTAAGTGTAGTTATTTGCCAATCAACTTCAAAGTTTTACTTCAAATTTTATCTGTCACTAACAACTAATCCTCGTTGTTTAATGAGCTGCTCAATAAAAAAATTATCCACCCGTTTTTTCTACGTAGGGGGGAAATATTTGTCATCGACTTGAAAATTTCAATCATGGTCGTCGAGATTAGACTTTAGAGTCCACTGAACCTTGATGATTTTTCATCGATATTATTTTTGTATTTAAATCAATAATCTCATAAAAAATTAGATTAATCAAACTTTTCTTCTCACAGCTGTTTGTTACAAAACATAGCTTTGTTTTGGGTACAGGTATTCAAGCCGTGTAGTGACCACCATTTTTTCTTTCTTTCTTTTGGTAATTACAACGTGAAAACCACAATCATGATATAGTCGTTTAAAGTTCAAACAAGAGAATTGGAATTTAGAACTACATTTCTTCTTTTAGAATCCAGAGCTAGAAGTACTGATGAAAATTTTCTGATTCGAACTGATTCCACGGACAAATTTCAATACCACCATTGAAAAAGAGTCCACGGACAAATATGCAAAAATATTACAAAACAATTAACAGAAATAAAATAAGAATATAAAATAAAATTACTTGAAGTGATTAGGATGTCAATAAGGGAGTGCATGACAGCATAAGAGTATAAAAAAAATTGGTTGTCAAGAAGTATTATACAAACATTAACACTAGTAAGAAATAAATATGAAGGAACATGCATGCCCCATCTTTTAATTCTGGGATCAACTGCAGGTGTCACTTAAAGAGTCCAATTAAACTCACCATCAAAGACCTAATCATGCAATTAGAAAACGGATGAGTAAGTTTAAAAAAATTTAAATTATTTGGTTTTTGTAATTATATTACATTGGAATTACTCAAAGAAAGAAGTGATGAGATCACTGAGGAGGTTGGGGTATTTATAGTTTCATTATCTTTGAAAAGAAAAAGTCTCAAGAGGTTTGTTGATTTGGAAAAGAAGTGTAACCTTAAAAATATTTTTTTGTGTAAGAAAAAATGGAATTTTGAGTTGTCAATTAAACAAAATGGCCACTGCCCACTAGTGGTTTTGACAACTACTGAGATGTTGTTGTTTGTAGTATTATTAGTCGGATGATTGTTGAGTTTTAGTTTTGTTATGCAACAAAGATAGTACTATTCCATCCCCTTGGAATTCAACTATTGGAGATATAGTGGAAATTTTAGTTTAATCTGGAGTTTATCCCGAAAGTTAGATTTCATTCTAGCCTTTACTTATCCTAACGATAGAATAACTTTTCAAACCATAATTTGATTTTCTCTCAGAATTTTCACCAGAACTTTGTTCGGTCAGTCTATAATTACCGCGAAAAGCATTTCATTCACCATGAATAAAGCAACAAGGAAAAAAACAATAAAATAACAAGAAAAACAATAAAATTACAAAAAATAACAATCAATCGTACCCGATTTGCAACACAGGTTGCTTATAAGATTTCTTGTTGCACATTATTCAACAGGAGTCAAAAATGTGCTCCGAGATTTCAGAAATTTTTAGCGGGCAAGGTTTACCGGAATCCTTTATTCTACTATTCATATCTGATTTTTTCTCTCTCGGCGTGCAGATAACTATTTTTATTACCAATCCATTACTACTCAACCGGAAGAGGCGCTTATTTGGTGGTGTAGCTATATAGAGACACTGTTGGGTATTCCTCTACCCGTGAGTCCCATTGGAAATGAAGGTAAGTTGTAGGGACATAATAAAGTGTATGGAACTTTTACAGGCCCGGTTCTGTTTTTCAATTTCTCATCATTGTTCATCTTTGTTATTTTATCCTCTACCTCGATTAATTTCTGACCAAATTTCTTAAATGCTTCCAGTGCTGCTGCATCTTTAGTCCAGTAATCCGGGCATTCTCTCTGTCCAAGATAGATTTCATCTGCAGAATGCCTAGATAAAATTTCGACAAGAGAGATACCGAGGAGTGATAAGAACTGACTGCCAATTGTTTTTAAGTAAACCGCATCTGGGGTTTTCTCGAGTTCCTCGTATTCAGGAGTACCCGGCTCAGGCAGTAGTCGGCGACTCATGGTTGGACGGTTTGGATGGTAACCTGCATATGGATATTGTCCAAAATTCATTGCTGCATGGTATGCTGAAGCTATCCATATTATTGTGCTGCATGATTGAGTTAGTTCTCCTATGGTTTGCATTTTTGGCCACCACGTCTCGTCTTTCAAGTCACCGTGACCCTCGGTTCTAAGCTCCTCCCACCATGACTGCAGCTCTGTATCACTATGGACCGACTCATCAGTAGGATAGTAGATTGAACAATATTCACGAACCCAATCGTCAATTGCCGACCAGATTTCTAACCCATCCACCGCATACGGATAGTCTTCGATCAGTAAGCGCACACCATGTGGTTTGCTTGGGTCTCTAATTGCAATTCCTCTGAATTAAATAAAGTAACTATCAAGTTTGAGAGAGATATATAACAGATAAAAAAAAAAAGTTCGATATATATATATATATTTTCATGAAGAGAATTATTTTGCGCAAGTTACCTTTTAATCAGCTCTTCTGGAAGTGCATTATCTGTGAAGACCCATGATTTATACGCCAAAGAAGAAAATTCCATAGAGTATTTTGCTGGAAATACAATTCTTTCTACATAACCACCTTCACTAATAAGAAGCTCGCGAGCAATACCATTGATATTCATCGTATCTCTAAAATGAGGCTGCAAAAGCTTGTAAATTGGGTGAAGAGCACTTAATTGTCTATTGGTAGCAATTATGAAGGGCTCAATTGATGCATGTGTCATCAACCTGCAACATGGAAGAGTTATACCATTCGAACAAGTTAAAAAAAAAGCTATTAGCTAGAAATTCAGGTTATATACGATTGAGAAACTAATTGAACTCGGGACGCAATACCAGTGGCTGAGAAGTTGATGACAAGAAGAGTCATTAACAGCAACAAAAGCTTTTGCCAGCTGCCAGATTGAACCCTCTACGCCTGCTTCGGTTGGCGTGACAACTTTATTGACAGCACCATGAATCTCCCCATCTGGGTGAACCAAACTCAACTCAATAGCCAAAGGTTTTAAGGTTCCATCCTCCAGCAATAAGAGGATTGTTCTAGTAGCATAGCATTTTGTTGTTGTTGTTTCATTTATGCGCTTCAAGTACGGTATAGTTTCATCATTATGATCTAGTATGAACAACTTTTTCTGCTCCAGAGCCTGCACATTTGAAAATTTTAAACTCACATGATAAGAACGTCCAAGTTGGAAAGCCAACTGTTCGCTCGACCAAGTACGGAATCGTTCATATCGCAAGTAGTACCTCTGTTACTGTTAGTCCATTCATATTCGGCTCAATATGTTCTTTGGTTATTGAACTGGTGTGGTCTCCATAGACCGCTGGATCAAGCTTGCTAGTCGGGGGAAACTCCTATAAGTATATCAAAATTAGTATCAGATTTATATATAATAAGGCGACAATTAGAATAAAAGTTTATAGCGACTAGGGTTTTTCTTTATACTTTGAGAACGGAAATTGCAACAGGGTTTATTCCGGAAAGCATTTCTCTCGCAAATTCTTCGTCACTCCTCCAAGCAAACTCATCATCTACAAACATATCATGTTAAAATCAGCTATATTTATATACATTTCAAATTCGGTAATCAAAATGATCATTCTAGATTTTAAAACATGATGAACAATTGAACATACGCTGGATCACTTGAGCTTTCGGGTATTTGAGGGGTAATTCTCCATCAGAGCGAAAAAATTCTTTGAGTAACTCAAAGCCACCGCTTGACTTCAATGAATTTGGATCTATCCGCTGCTTTTCCCATCCATTGTAAATCTGTAGCACATCTTCGAAGCTGTCGAATTCGTTACATGTTTTGCTGCATACACCTTTTATTTCTGGGAGCAAGACCTGGCCCAAGGACTTAATAGAGACAGCTAGAAAATCTGAGAACTTTAAACGGCTGAACTTTTCATCTCTTGGACAGTAGATGTCTATGTTCAGTATACACAATCTGGTTTCGTGGCTTGAATCTGCAATATATTGGTAATATCATTGGTATACAATTCGCATTTCACCAACAACACAGATATACAGGTACTTCTCAATAATCATATGAGTCAATGAAGGGTGGTATGTGATACCTTTTGGGTTTGGTTTTCGACCAGTCCTTCCCCTTCGAGGATAAGGATACTCTTTTGACCCCCCCAGAACAGGACGGTTAAGTCCCAAATCATTGTACGTTGCATAGTCATACACTCGATCCCAAGTCTGTAGTTCTCCAGTTCCATCGCCTCTAAGATTTTCAAGCTCATCTTCTCTGTATTTACGTAGAGGTTCTGGTGTGCTACTTGTCAGGTAACTCTGTACCAATCATAAAAATTCACTACATTAAGGTTCAATATTTTTTAACCATGGAAAAACGTACAAATTTTATTATTAATGATGATATTATAAGTTAAATAAGCCCAAATAAGAGAAACTACAGCTAAAGGGGTTTCTGTGTTTACCTGGTTAACGAAGAAAATGCGGGTATACTTGTAGTATTTGGTAGGGTAAACCCATGAATTACAAACAAAGTGAGCAGGACCAAAGCCAGGGACATCTTCTAGGATTAGTGTTCTCAGAAAGAACTCACCGTGATGATGATTTTTGATAAAAAACGCACCAGGATTTCCAAGTGATTCATCCCATTCAAACGTAACATCAAATTCTACTGTTTCTGCTGTGATAGGTGATATCCTGCAACTCCAGTTTTCCAGATAAGCTTCTTTACCAACCTTCCCTCGCATTTCGTTTTCTACAATAGTAAAAGAATTATTATTGGTCAATATCATTTCAAAAAAGTATAGGTCGTCGGTGCCAGTAGTTGGTCAATATCATTTGAAAAATACATGCATGCATGCATGGCTGTTTTAGAGCTTCATCATTACGTGCCAATGCAAATTTGATAGATCTTAAGCTTTAATATAACTAGTTTTAAATAAGTTAATTAGAAAGAGAAACCGGTTAGTTTCATTACCGGGATCGCCAACAACAGAACTGATGAGTTGCAAACTAACTTTACAACCAAACAACTCATGAGCTCGATCTAACATTGAAGCACCAAAGTCATTGAAATCCAACCGATTCCTTTTCATTAAGGCAACCTTTCCTTTGATCTTGGTAACCTTTTCATCTTTCTCATCTTTCACTCCAAAACAACTCATAGTGATTGATGAATAGGTAGCAGTACTGACTGACTACCCTGAAAGACCTTGGGATGATATATAATGTTAAGAAGACTGATTTTTGAAACACAATTTATAGACCCATAAAAATAAACAGAAGTAAAGTAAGGAAAAGATATTTAGTTGTTAAATAAAATATAATCATGGTACTGGTTTAATAACCTTGGATTATAACTTAATTTTCTGTTTCGCCTACTAGCTCTTCAAAGTTCAAAGTTCAAAGTTCAAACCCATTTCTGTAACCTACCAGTAATCAGACATAACCAACAGTAACTCCGTGGTGATCGAGGGCCATTTCATTATATGATGGGACCGATTTTTGCTGTTCAGGGGACTAAAAAAATAGTGATATTACACTAATCATTTTAGATAATTTGATATAGGACACCTTTATTTATATATCCTGACACTCGCTAGGGTCATTCTTATTTTTCTATTATTATTAGCACTAGTAAACTACAGTTTCTGCAAGACGATGATATTCGTCTAATTTCTATTGGTGCACAACCCATAATGAGCTTATTGATAGGTCACTGTATACATAAAAAGGAGGATCAAACAGCTTTGCTAGCAAGAACCAGGGAAGAGGCAGCTGCAATCATCGTAGGAAAGACAGTTGGAACAGGAAGCGCAAACGTAAGCACATCTCTGACTTTCCAGCATAAAATCGGAATGGTAACTTTCCGAGGACCCATGATATTTGTTAGACACAACTTGGTTAAAAAAAAATACATCTATAAATTAAACCATGCTTTAATCCTCTGGATACTGTGAACACAGATGTAACGAAGATAACATCGTGTCCACGATCAATATTCACATTATTAATAAAATGCATTAATTAGAATTTAGATATGAAACGATAGTTAAACTATGATGGAAACTCTGAGCCTGCGGGCTCATCATCGTCACGCTTCTACTTTCCATCTTAAATATGAACATAAGGTCAATACGAAGAATTCGGATAGAAACATATCAATACGATAAATGCGGAATGTAAATGAGACGATGATTTACGTGGTTCGGCACTAAGGCCTACGTCCACGGGGTGTTAGGTTTTTCACTGTGGATTAAATAAGATTTCAAGTTGTAGTCGAGTGACTCTGAGTAGGGAACGAAGATGGAAAAGATAGATAGAGCTCATACCTAGTGTTTATAATCTCTCTCTTACTAACAATAGTTCTCTCTCCTAAAATTGGTCGACCTCCTCTTCCAAGGTTGATCTTGGTATTTATAGGCTCTCTATGTGGGCCTCTCTTTACTGACATTATTGATACTTATCATCTTGGTCAACGTGCCGATCCCGAAGACTACCTTCTTGAATATCCGATGCCTCCAATGGTAGTATATTGCAACGATGATGCGCCTCTCCTTCTTCCATAGGATGCTTGACACGTGTCCTATGTTCGTAGCATTTAATGCGGGTGGTTGGGCAGTCCGCACGCGTCAGACAGTTGCTGTTGCAGCTGTCACTTTCTTGTCAGTGATGCTCATCTCCTCTGTCCATTTCAGATCTATCTTGGGATGGGGCAAAGAAAAATTATTGGTCTTTTATGGTGCTTCGCGGTGATCTATGCATCAGGTACTCCTTGACCCGTCATTCGTCGGATTCGTTTGGTGATGAATACGTGGCGGACGATGATGATGCATGCCCCTCAGGTGTTGTAACATGGCATCATGGTTTTGATGCTCCTCCACCTCGTGGAGTACACGTATTTTCTTCTTGACACGTGGCCGATTGTTGATTATGTGTATACAATTTTCCCCTTTTCTTCCAAGTTTGAAATGAGTCAAAGTTTGAAGAAAAACTCTTCAATCGATCTATCTTCCATTCCTTGCAATAACTTCCTCTAGATTTTTGGGAACGTTTCCCACTTCTAGTAATTACTTCTCATTGATTTTTGGGGCAGTTTCCCCCCATTTATTATGGTTATAAATATGGGAGAGGGTCAAGGCATAATAAGTTTTATCCCATTTTTATTCTCATTCTTATTCTCTTTCTGGTTCTTCTAGTGTTCTCTGAAGAGCATTAACTTCTATTCTGCTCTCTTTTGTTCTTTTCTCCTTTATTTCTTCTCTGAGTCTTAGTACTTGATTTGGACTGTTATCGCTTTAACTTTTGATATTTTATTGTCTGGGTGAACTTGCTAGACAGTCGTTTTCCATTATCAAGGATCCTGATTGTTACATGTATTTATTCCTCTTTTAGTTTCTGCTGTTGTTGTTCTAATTTTCTGCTGCTGTTAATATTGTTCCTGGGTTTCGTGATGGAGAACATGATATACGAAAGTATATATACTTGCCCCGGTTCTTCATCACGAAATTTGGAGTCATGTGATTTGATCATTCCGAGTTTTTGATGGTCTGATGATATTCTTGATGTGAAGTAATGATTGCAGACCTAATCTTGACCTTCGTTTATCTCCGCTGCCCTTTTTAGGATGTTATGGCGGATAACGATCGAAGATATAGTGCTTATAGGTCTCCGCCTCTGAGTCCTTATAGATCTCTACCAACTAGAAGTCCTGATATATCTCCGCCGAAGTGTGCGCCACCAGGGTCATCTCAGTCAGATCTTCGTCCTCGGAAATCCTCTTCGTCGTCCGATCCGAAGGTTCCTTCTCAAAAGAGGGGAGATCAAGTAAGAGGTTACCGTTATGCAGTTGATCGTCCCGCAGGCAGATCTTCTTCACAGCGTTCGGAGCCAATGGATGCTCAACCTATCCGCTCTATTGCTCCCCCTGCCCCTTCAGTTTCACAGAAGTCTAAGGCTTCGCTGCATAATCCTTCGTCGAGAAACACTTCGTCGAAGAATTCTTCGCCAAAGGATCTAGATCTGTCGAGGAATCCGTTAGTGAAGAGAAAGTCTTCGGATATGAGTCCTTCGCTGAAACCATCATCGGGTAAGGAAGCGTCTTCTGAGGTTGCCCCTTCGGTGCAAACTGCTCGAGTTCCTTCGAAGAAAAAATGGGCTCCTGTCTCCTTCAGACATATTGATCTTGAAGCTTTTAAAACGAAGCATGGTCTTGAGCGTTTTGAGGTTCGTTTTTACAATCATAGGGACGACCTTACCTATGACATGATCAAAAATTATAAGTACGATTCCCAGCACCTCTTGACTACCGTAGGAGCGTTCGAGGCGGGTTTAATGCTTCCCTTGTATAAATGGAAGGACTCATTTTACTATGATGTGCTGGCTCGTCAGGGTGATGGTTCCACTAGTCATACCCACCACCGTTCAGTGGTTCAACTAAGTGGGAATTACTTGCGATGTCTTTGTGAAAGCTATCTCCGGAGTAAAGGTGAGACTTTGATGACCTGCTACAAACCTGATCCTAAGCAGAGGAGTTGGTATACTGCTGAAAACTTCTATGCTTCGTTTTGGAATTATGTTAAGAGCAGAAACCGAAAGAGGTGGTGCATTGGGCTTCGTACAATCGCCACTTCTCGGGGTGAGGTTCTTCTTTTGAGTGAAGTAAGTGATACAAAACTACGGTATGTTCCTGGTACCGAGAATTCTGAAAAGCCTAAACTCTTTCCTCTTAAAGAGCGTCTTCGTCGTGACCACGATCATGAGTGGCACGCTACCCCCATCGATATTATTGGTCCTTGGGTCTATGGGGGGATCCCTGGTGATAATGGATGGCAGCCTCCTGATCATAGATAACCTCGTGCCGATCCTCCGGCCCGCTATGGCGATTATTGTCCTTTGGCTTTACATTTTGAAGGCATGAATTTTGAATACTGGGTTGATGATGTGATTTTGAAGTTTGTTGTAGTAAAAGTTTCGTTGAGACTTGTGAAGATTCGAGTTTTTAAATTTAATAAAAATATACAATAATATTACAATTGGTGCAAGAGGTACTGGGACTAAGGATTTAGCCAATTTTCATAACATAAGGTTCACTTATTTATTCTCAACAATTTTAGCTCAAGAAATATAAACATGGACTCTATTTTTACCAAGGTAGATTGTCAAAACATTGATTGTAAATGTTAAGCATGGGACATCAAATCACCTAAGCTAAGCATGACCCATCTAATCAAATGACAACCAATTTAATCAAATCATATTTCAATTAATTTTAGTGCAAAAGTCATAAAAAAGAATAAAACAAATTTACCCATGTATGAAGTTCGGCCTCCTCCGTCGTCCCAGTGTTGGGGTTTAGCTCCTCATATTATAGACACGCTCAAAATTCATCTTTATTAATGCTCAAAAGTGTTTTATAATTGATGAAAAGGAGAAAAAATGGTGAAAATCGGGTTTTGTAACAATTATATTTGTTACAAACCTTTGTTACAAAGAACGATAATTGTAAAGTGTTGTTGTTACTGTAGCATATAAGACTGTCCTCACACTGTCGCACCCACTGTAGCAGTTACGACTGTTCTTTGGGATCTTATGTTCTTCACGTTCTTCTTCCCTGCACCAGCAGAAAACAGCAGCAGGAAGCTTGCTGTTCATCTTGATTTCTCACTCCTCAGCCCTCCTAAAGTCCCCAAACTCTCGACACCCCTTCTATGTGATCCTAGGAACCTATTTATACATCATTTCGATATTGAATCTCCTCCATTAACTACAAATAATCTTCTTTTGCTCGGGTATATTTTTTTTCCATTTTTATCATTGATTTTGATTTTCACGCATCTGAAGCTGTATTTCTTTCCTTCTATACCTTCTTCACGCTCCAGGATATCGATTAAGTCTTCCAAGCACGTGCAGTACACGTTTAAATTTCTCACAACTCGTGCAAGATCATGTTTTTCCTCGAACTCCCTGTTTGGATTAAACCAAGTTATCCAGCCAAATTTGATCGATAAAATCACCCATACTAGCTTTCTATAGTCATATCACGTCTACCCACTAAGTTTAAGGGATTGAATCTCACTAAATCACGTCCAAACATCCGATCGAAATTCTGCCAGTGAAGAGAAACGTTTTCCCGCCAAAATTCATTTTTTGAATTTGAGAAGAAGATGTCCTCCCCTAATCCTGCATGGGTGTCCCTTTAGCACTTGTCTTATGGGGGGCAAATAGTAATTTTTGTGCGTAGATAGTAATTTTTCCGGGGTTCCTCCGACACATTTTTGGGGTGCTTCCGGTGCATTTCTGGGGTGCCTTTAGTACTCTATCCTGGGGTGTAAAACACCACTTTTCGAGCCAATTTTGCCACAAGAGCTTATTCCCTAGAAAAGACTTAAAACAACTTTATTAGAAATAAAATGAGTCCTAGATAATGTAGTTATGGGTGAAAATGCGTCACACTTACGTGCTTATCAGTTGAGGATGATGGTGACGAAGGAATCTCTGAGGCTACTCTCTCTTTGAAGGGAACAACTGCTGTCAAGGTATGATTTAACATAATGTGTTGTATATGTATTTCCCCTTGAATTAGAGATTCACCCGTGCTTCCTGTAGGCTTCGAAGAAAAGCAAGATCAGTCCCGTTGAGTCTTCTACTGTCGAGGTTGAAGAAACGGGGATTCCTGAGGTTACTAGTCCCGTGGGCGATGAAGAAGATGAATTTGACGATGAGGAGGAAGAGGAGACTGATGACGAAGAGTGTACTGAAACCACTCCTGATGATGAAGAAACCGAAAAGGAGATTGTTCATGGAGGACAGGTGTTATAGCATAGCTCGGTTGAACGCACCAAGCGTTGGTATGTCAAGTTTGTTTGTCATATTTTAGTGAACCAAAACTCATTTAAAGAGTCGCTTGATTATTTACTAGAGTCAA
The DNA here is from genome assembly GCA_023531105.1 of Papaver atlanticum. NCBI lineage: Eukaryota > Viridiplantae > Streptophyta > Magnoliopsida > Ranunculales > Papaveraceae > Papaver > Papaver atlanticum. The sequence goes on from JAJJMB010004763.1 coordinate 2,536,999, forward strand.
CTTCGTATAGGTTAGCTAGAAAGTTACTAGGATATGAGACTTACAAGTATTACGTGAAGTCCATTAATAATGATTTGATAGGATAATCAATCACATAGTTCTTGGAAATCAGATGAACCAATTCTAAACTTGTTTGGAAGTGTGGCAAATCGGTTCCAAGATTGTAAATATGAAAAAGGATTTACAAAGTAAAGGTGTCGACATACTTTGAACATGTGCAGTAACTCTTACCTTTTATTGTTCAAATATATTCCTTAATAGCTAAAGGAGAATTCCGGATCGACAAAAATCGAGAATCTTTTAATTAAGGTTTTTAGTTTTATATGCTTTTAATTTCCAGCAATGAAAATGCATATCTTTAGAAAATATAAATTAGTAATGTGCATTTACTAGTTGGAGATTTTCTACTGAGATATCGGTCAATATTTGGACAGAGCATTTCCAGGAATTATGAAAACCGAATTTGGAAATATATTGCACATCTTGAGAATATTTTCGGTTTTGGAAAATTCCTTGGTGTGCAAACTTCCTTGTCCATAAATACCGAAGTTTGCATTTCTAGCAAACTAATCCTCAGAGCCAGAAAAACTACCTAGTTGTGTTGTTACTGGTGGAGCCGCCTATTCGGAGAGGAAAGTAACCTAATTAGGCGAAATCTCTTACGGCCGCTCGGTTTAAAGACTTCTTTTGGATTGAGAAGTTCTATTAGTACCATGGTGGGAAACTAGATAATTGCAGTTTATTATTAGTTTTCGATTGATTTGATTGACTAACGGTTGTTGAGCTTTGATTGCACCTAGTTTGTTTATGCTTGAGAATCTTCTCTTCTGATATAAGATTCACTCAAACTAGATCGAAGTGTCGACGGGGATCTTTAGACTGTTTGTAGATCTAAAGACGTCTTGTGATAATCCATTGTTAACAGACTCCGTTCTGTGTGTGATTGATCACAAGAGATTCAAGTTGTTTGTGTGCAGGTGTTTATTGAAGATCTAAGAAGACTTGAAGACGAAGAAGTTTTCTGATTTGGGTTCATAATCTTTGGTGTGCACAAAACTTTTTTCGGTTGGAAAGGGATCCAACTATAATCGGTTTATCTTTGTGATAGATTGGATTGATTAGTTGAGTAGATCGGCATCAATACAATTCTTTGTGATTCAAAGTATTGATTGCAAAACCTAAACAATTAGTTTGGTAGTTGTTATTGGATAGATCTAAGAACCTGACAAAGGATTTTATTGGGATAAACGGAAGAGCCTTTTGTCAAACTCATATCACGTTGTTTGAACAGAGTTGTTACCGAACATATTTGTTGTTCCTTTACTGTTTGGAATACGAACCAAAGGAATTATTCCAAGTGCGTGACTTATTGTAAGTTGGAGGCGCATGGATTATGAGGGAACTAGGTGAACTATAAGTTTAGTTGCTTGGTCTCAACTATACGAAGTTGGTTTGATTTTGTATAGCGGCTTAATTATGAGAGTATTCAATTTTGGACTAGGTCCCGGGGGTTTTCTGCATTTGCGGCTTCCTCGTTAACAAAATCTTGTTGTGTCTTTTACTTTTTTATTTCTGCAATTATAATTGTTTTATTATAATTAGAAGTAAAATACACAAACGTTAATTCCTATTTACTTGATAGCAATCCTATGGTGTTTGGTTAAGTCCGAACCTATTATCAAGTAAACATACTTCGTTGTTGTATTTTCTCGATCTTGTATCCATAGTCAATCACACAAGTTATCTTGTTGTCGTATTGTCTCGATCTCGTATCCATAGACGATCACACGAAGTGTGAACCGATTAGTTGTATTGTCTTGACTCAGTCCATAGACAATCACTTTCGGAGAAAGGACTTATAGGTGGAAAAGTTTTTGATTGAGGTATATTTGGGTACCCTCATATTTTCAACAAGGGGATGATCATATGGCTGATCCCGAGCGTACCCCTTCTCCTCGTCGGGAGAACGAAGATGCTGATCCTTGATCGTTGATCCCTGAGCAGATGAATATTTCAGAGTCGAATCAGGAGTTCTCTTTTGGCAAGATTTACTCCGCTGGTGGCCAGCCTGACTTAGGTGCCATGATGGGGATATCTTCAGAGTTTTTTCTATTATCTCCTAACGACAACTTGACGGTGGAGGTCGATGATGATGGAGAGAAAGAGATCGAAGAATAGGACAGTTCCGATGGTAAAGACGCTGAGCTTCGTGATGCTAAAGAAGCGAAGGATAAGGAGTCCGTTGTTGGTAAGGAAACCGCTGCTGGTAAGGAAACCACTTCTGGTACATCTTCAGAGGGTTTTGTGGATGCTGTGATGCTTGATGGGGATGACGAGACCTTCGAATGGTTAAAGAAAAAGGGTCTCATGAATGTGCCGCATCCTGCTTCTGTTTTCCCTGGTGAGAGGGATTCCGATGCCTTTACCCGTCGACACATGGAGTTATCGTCTCTCGAAAGGGTTAACGAAGTATGGCAACGGAGATCGGGTGCTAATGTACCTTCAAGTTTTTTGATACTCCTCCTTCCTCTTTTCCTGAAATGACGGCCATAGCTGATGGGCATCAGTATGGCTTTCCTCAATAGCGCTTTCTATAGGTAAGGTGTTTTTTCGGTTCTATGACAAATTAGCTCGGTTTTCTTCTTTAGTGATTCTTATGCTCCTTGTCGCTGCAGATGGTGAACATCGAGTACTACAACCATACTCTGTATCAGTTCTTCGGGGCTAAGGCGCTTAAACTGGAGGCGAAGCTGCGTCAAAGGGATGATGAGCTTCACTCTGCTTAAGAGTCTCTTGAAGCTAAAGATAAGGAGATACTAGAGTTGAAAGAGAAGTTGAAAGGGAAACATCAGGCTGGTGCTGCTGAAGAGGGGCTTTGTCAGGAGGTGACTTATTTTCGTGGATATCTAGAGAAAGATCGTGCCGAAGTTTTATCAGCGGGCACTTCGTCTAAAGGTTTGTCCCTTTACTTTTATTCTATTTTTTCCCTTTTAGTGTTCTTTCTGAGTTAGACGGCCCTGTCTTCAGTGGGTGGTGCCGAAAAATTAGTGTGGCTTCGAAGTGAGCGGACTCGTCAGGCTTCTCTTATTAAAGAGTTGGTGTCGAAGGTAATAGAGGTATCTAATAAGTGGAACTCTCGCGCCGATCAGCATAATAAGTTGTTAGCGGGCTATCGGAAACAACAAGACCAGATGTTTGAAATGCGGAATTCAGTATCGTCCGCTCGTAGTAAGTTTAAAGGTACTATGGAATGGACACGCCAGTCTCTTTTTGAGGCTCGGGATGAATCTTCTCGATTAGAGGCTTGAGTGGCGGATTTAGAAGTAGAGCTCCGTGAAGCTCGCTCATCTCACGATCCTGAGGTTCAGGATTATATAAAACGGCTTGTTCGTGAGCGGTACGTTGCTAGGACAGAGGCACATGCTCTAAGTAAGGCTTTGTCCGCTTCTCGTGCCGATGTTGCTTGTTTAGTAGAATCGGAGAAGGATCTTGAGATCAATATTTATAGACTTACAAAGGGGATCGAGGGGATCACCAATGAAGTCAATCATCTTCGTCATTTGGATTCAATGAAGCACGTAGAGTTAGATCAATGAGAATTTGATCTCGAAAACCGTCGCCTCGATTATAAGAAACTTTCCATCGAATATGATTTCCTTGATGATGTCTGGGACGCGGTTGTAAATGAGTTTAAAATAGCTTCGGCTGATGTCGAAGGTATACATTTGTTTGGTCGTGAATAACTGTTCATCTTCCTTATCTAACGGATTGTCTCTTCTTTGCAGAGCTCGAGGGACAGCTTCGCCTTACAAATGAAAAATTTGAAACGGCTCAATCTGAGCTAGTTAAGTAGCAAGGACGGACTAGCTACGTCGAAGGACACTGCCAAGGAGTCTCCTAGGAAATAGAACGTTTGAAGAGTTTGGCGTCAAAGTCCGAGCTTATGGTTGTTGCCATTACCGCTGAGGATCGTCGTTAACTAGCTTTGGAAGTGAACAAGGCTTTGGCTCAGACGGAGCAAAGCCTCTTGAAGGATGGCATCGTCAAGAAGTATAAGCGTCATCCAGTTCCTGGGCCTTTCGTTACATTATCTGGCCATCATCGGGTGGTAGCGTCCCTTCGTCGCAAAGAGATCGATCTGACGTTCGTCAAGAAACGGGGCCTTCCGTGGAGACATAGGCGGTGAGATAGTACATGATATTTGATCATTGGTGATTATGCAGCTTTGGGTTATTTTTTGTGTATCTTCGTAGTCTCTTATGTATTCCCTCAAAACTTGTAATAAACTTTTATGGAATGGATCAATCTTTTGGTATTCTCGGTGTTGATTTTTCCTGCAATTCCTCTATTATGTTCCTTAATTACTCGTTAAAGAAATAGAAAATAAAAGATAAATTTGGAAGAGAGTGTGTGTAAGATAACGAAGGTATATACATCATTATTTTTTGTACCTGTCACCCCGTTGGCCAGTTCTCGGATACGTGATGCGTTTATTGAATATTTACATATACCCGTTCCGCCGATCCATTACATTTTGTTAGGTTGGGTATCTCTTTCTGCTGGAATCCTTCCCCATGGTCGTACACTCATGGACACTGATAGGGGAGTCCCGAGAGATTGTACGCAGGTACTTTTCCCAATGTAAACGTAGGAGTAAGAGATCATTACCAGACTCTTCTGTGTTTGCCGAAGATTGTGACAAAAGGTTCTTGCTTGATTGATGTAATGAGGTCTGCTATTCTTCGGCCAGAGATAGAAAAATGTCAAGCGGCTACGCTGTCTTCTTATTATGGTACTCTTCACACAGATGCAGAACTACGTTGCTTCATGGATATTATGCTTGAGGTATTTTGTGTTCCAGGGATGCCTTAGGATTTCTCCTTTTAAGTTGCGCAGGTAGTACGATCCCTTTCCTGCGATATCGTGTATTACAAATTAATGGCCCTCCCCATGTTGGTGCTAAATTACCCCATTTCCTTTCTCGTTGATATTGATGTATAATCCGTAGCACATATTGTCCTTCTACAAAATTCCTAAGCTTAACTTTCTTATCGTACTCTCTTGCTAACCTACACTGATAATTCTCTATTCTTTGTAACGCTGTTTCTCTTCTTTCTTCTAGGTCATCAAGTCTCTCTAACATCATGTCCGCTGTGAGGTTCTTCTCCCATGCTTCGGTCTTTGTTGTAGGCATGATTATCTCAGTTGGGATTACGGCTTCGTCTCCATAGGTGAGCAGAAACGGAGATTCCCCGGTTGCTGATCTTCGTGTAGTTCGGTATGACCATAGGATGTTGTGTAATTGCTCACACTATCGGCCCTTATGTTCATCCAACATTTTATTGAGGATAAGAGCGATGGTATTATTTGTGGACTCAGCTTGTCTGTTACTTTCAGGGTAGATAGGAGTGGATTTTTTCTTCCTGATCTTGAAAGTATCGAAGAGCATGTCGATATTTTTCCCTTGCAGCTGCTTACCATTGTTAGAAACAATCTCTGCAGGAATGACAAATATGCAAATGATATTTTTAAAAATGAAAGTGAATACATCTACATCTCTGATTTTCGCCAGAGCTTTGGCTTCCACCCATTTGCTGAAGTAGTCTGTTGTTACTATCAAGAATCGTCTTTTTCCTGTGCCTTAAACCAGTGGTCCAACGATATCAATTCCCCATTTTGAAATGGCTAAGGACTTCCTACTGAATTTAGTTCCATTGGTGGCACGTGGATCCTCCTGGAAAAACACTGGCATTCTTCACATCGTTTGGCCATCGTTGCAGCGTCCTGTATCATCTGCGGCTAGTAGTACCCTTGCATCTTGGCTTTGTCTGCTAGTGATATCATCCCGCTATGGTTACCGGCATCTCCATAATGTATGTCCTTCAAGATGCGACGTCCCTCCTCTCTGGATAGACAGTGCAGTAGAGGTTCAATGAATGACTTCTTGTACAAGATCCCATCACGAAGTTGGTATCTTCCTGCTTTTGATTGTATCTTTCTTGCTTGCTTAATATTTACGGGGAGTGTGCCTTCGTTGAGGAAGAGATGTACTTCGGTTCTCCAATCTTATTCATTACTAAAATCTTCATCTTCGTTTTCCCTTGATAGGATATCGTCTTCGGCAAAATCTTCGGCGATGTCTTCCCCCACCTCGTTGTCGTTATCCATTGTAGCGAAGACATGCAGTGGACTGACCGAAGGTTGATATACTCTCCCTATTTTGATGGCCTTCACGTTCTCGTCTTTTAGCATCGATAATATGTAGGCTAGAGCATCGGTGTGTCTGTTGTCTTTCCTACATAGGTGTCGGAACTTGATATTGGCACCTGTGACGCTAGACTTTGGACCAGAGCCATGTATGCTGACAGTTTTTAGTCATAGGTGTTATAATCTAGCTCTACTTGTCGGATGACCAGTTTGAGTCGCTTGTTAGGCGCACATAAGTTATTCCCAGCTCTAATATCAAATAGAGAGCGTGTACCACAACCTCGTATTCCATGATGTTGTTGGTATGCTCTTTGAATTCCAGTATTAGTGCATGCACTATTTTGTCTCTCGTGGGAGTTGTGATGACGATTCCTATTTCTGCACCATCCTTGTTCCTAGATCCATCGACGAAGACTTCCCATCTTCGTTGGTTAGCGGGTTCGAGCACATCAGTGGGATCTTCTTCGTCTTCTTTCCTCCCTGGTAGGCCCTGCACTTCTTTGTCGTTATCTAATGGTAAATCCGCTAGGAATTGTGATTTTTGAGCAGTTTGAATCTCATGTATGATGTTGAATTGCTCTAATTTGGCATTCCACTTGGCTATCCTTCCCACTTTTCCTGCATTATTGAGAACAGACTCTAGCGGGGCCTTGCTTGGGACATGAACATAGTGAGTCAAGAAGTAGGTCCTCAGCTTCTGCGTCGCAAATTCCATCTCTAAAATGAGTTGCTCGATCTTCGTGTAATTTCTCTCCGCTGCATTGAGAGTTTTACTGATATAATAGATCGGTTGTTCCACCTTCGTATTGGTTCTGACTAATACAACGCTTACTGCATCTTCGGTTGTAGCTATGTATAATGCTAACACTTTGTCAGGCTCGGGTTTCTGTAGGATCGGGATCGTCGCCAAATATTCTTTGATTTTTTGAAAAGCTTCTTCAGATTTAGAGGTCCATGCGAATTTGTTCTCCTTTTTCAGAATGTTAAAGAAATGTTTGCATTTGTCCGACGACCTTGTAATGAATCTTCCAAGGGCTGCTATAGATCCGTTGAGTTTTTGAACTTCTTTCAAATTCTTCGGGGATGGCATTTCTACGATGACCTGAATTTTAGCGGGATCAACCTCGATGCCTCTCTTCGTTACTAAATATCCGAGAAATTTTCCTAACGTAACACCGAAGGTGCATTTTTCTGGGTTCACCTTCATGCTGTATTTCCTCATTGCATTGAAGATATCTCTTAAGTCCCGAAGATGATCCTTGCATAGTTTACTTTTAACGAGCATATCGTCAACATAGACTTCTAGAGTTTTCCCGATCCACGACTTGAAGATTGCATCAACCATCCCCTGGTATGTTGCCCCTGCATTCCTCATTCTAAAGGGCATACGAGTGTAACAGTAGAGTCCGTGTGGAGTGAAGAATGCCGTATGTTGTTGATCTTCTTCTGCCAGGGCTATTTGGTTGTAACCGGAGTATCCATCCATGAATGATAGTTCTTCGTGGCCTTCTACTGCTTCTACAAATTGATCAATGCTTGGGAGTGGGTAGTTATCCTTCGGACATGCTTTGTTGAGATTAGTGAAGTTGATGCATATCCTTACTCCACCGTTCTCTTTTGGTACGATGACCATGTTCGAAATCCATCTCGGGTATCTGACTTCCCTTATGAATCCTGCATCCATGAATTTGTTGAGCTCCTCCTCTACTGCCTGGTGGTATTCTGGTGCTACCTTGCGTAGTCTCTGCTTGAATGGGTTAGTGTCTTGTTTTATTCGAAGTTCGTGCTGTATGATCTTCGGGTCAATCCTCGGCATATCCCCTAGATTTCATGCAAAGATGTCCGCATACTTTTTGAGTAATTTGATTAATGCTTTTTCTCGTTCTTCATCTAGTAAAGTCCCTATCTTGATCATCTTGGGATTTTCTTCCATTCCTATATTCACTTCCTTGGTAGGTTCGACTGATGTGAAGGTAAGTTTGTGATCCCCTAGATGAGGAACAAACTTTAATTGCTATTTGGGGGATGCTTCGGAACCTTCGGCGCCTTTTGTTCCTGAAGTACTGGCTTCGGCTATCATGACGGTGCTGCTCTTCGTTAAGCTTTTTCCTGAAATCTCTTCGAGATATTGGTCGATTGCTTTTTCCTTAGCTTCTGCTTTATTTTTTCCCCTTTGGGCTCTTCGTTGCCCTTCTTGTTCAATGTTGAGTTGATTTTGCTGGGTCTGGCATTCTCGTGTGGTGACTTGGTCTCCTTTGATTTCCATTTCTCCCTCGGGTGTTGGGAACCTAAGGTATTGGTGACATGTCGCCGCTACTCCTTTGAGTTTGTGCACCCATCGTCGCCCGATGATGGCATTGTAGGGCGATGGTGCATCTACTACACTGAATCTGGTACTGACTTTCATCGGTCCAACTTTGACCTCTAAGACAATGTCCCCTAAAGGCTTCGTTGCTGCTCCGTTTAATCCATAGATAGTGTAGTAAGAAGACATTAGTTGCTCATCATTCAATTTCATTCGCTTGAAGGTGTCATAGAATAGGACGTTGACTGAGCTCTCTCAATCGATCAAGATCTTCTTTATATTCCATCCTGAGACAGGTAATGTGAGCACTAAGGGGTCATTGTGATCTTCCATGTCTTCTTCAACATCGCCAGCGGCAAAGGTCAGAGGCGCATTGTTAGAGCACTGCTCGGTCGAACTCTCAAGCGTTTCTATCTCAAGCTTGGTTGTCAATGTTAGTGATCAATACTATAAGTCTTGATTTCTAGTCTACTTATAGTAATGTCTCGGACTAGGATAGATTGTGTAGTTGAGCATTAGACTTCACGGCGTTCATCAAATGTAGACGAAGAACTACTAAGGAGAGCTTGTGGAACTTCATCAACAAAAGGTATGCGGAGACTAAAACTCATCTATCACTTGGAAAGTCTATTTCTACTCTATCTCCTATATTGAGACAAAAGTCGTATTACTATATTGTTGTCGATTATACACATTTGAGATTTCGAGCTGAGTTTAACTCGCTTACATATTTCTCGGAATATGTGTTGGTAAGCTTTCGCTTCAACCAAGTTCATCTTATATTCTTGACGAAAGTCAAAAGATGATCATGTGAAAATCCCCTAATAACATCTTACATGGTTTGTGTGATACAATCATTTGGTGTAGACTTGGAATGTTTCGTTATGATTATTTCAATAACTTGAAAATTGCTTTGATGTTAATAGTGTGTGAAAACGGCTATTGTCATCCTCTAAGAAAGTTTCAATGATTGGAATAAGAGTTTAGAACACTTAACTATCATTGGATTATAAATATAGTGTGCATTCTTGCATGTATGTGATCCATGACCGGAACTAAAGTATGCATACTTGTAGTTGTGAAATTCCGTGTACCAAGTACACATACTGGTACGCATACTTGCATAAGGTATAGGTCCAGGAATTTTTGTTGGGTTTTGGAAGTGTACCAAGTATGCGTACCCTTTTGCATACTGGCAAACCCAAACTCAGACCGGCTACTTAAGTATGCGTACCCGTTTGCATACTTGAGTGGTTAAAGTTCTAAAATCGGTTGGCTCATGAACTAATACATTATATATTAAGGAATGCATTCTTTGCAAATCGTGGCTATAATGTTCATGAATTGATTCGAGTGAATCAAACCGATTTTGCTTCAATTGTGTTCTTGTATACTTCTATGAGAATATAGCTGTGACCGACGAAATATAGAATGGTACGAAAAATGCAATTTTCTTAAATAAACATCAACAATATAAATAAATTGATACAAATTTATCTGATCACATCTACAAATGGAGTACGCATAAAAATTTAAGAGTACAGTTTGAAGCTCAAACTAAATAGGATCACCGAGAAAAATTTAGTTAAACACACTAGTTAAAAGCTACAAAATTAAAGAAATCAAATTTTAATTTTATAAAGTAACATTTCGCAAAGAAGTGATTGAACAACAGGGTCTAAAAATGCACACTAAAATTCCAAGGGAACCATTTAGTCCGATAGTAGACCTGTAACATTTTTTGAAAATCAAAGGGAGGTAGTGAACCCACTAGGCCAATTATTTAAACACCATTTGAAGTCACATTAGTTGCATTAAAGCTTAAGAAAAAAACAAAAGGACTCGTAACTTAACATTGCTTTGTTATTATATCAATAGAGACAAGTTCAAAGAAGTTCGATAGTGGTTCAAATGTACAAAATTGTTAAGTGTACAATTCAAAATGAGCCAAAGAATGTACAACACAACTGGTCCATGTGAGCTTATTCGTTCAAAACGTAAATTGAGCACTAACAGCATTAGTGCTACTCTTTTAAGGGAAATCCAGATATATTGTAATGACATGAGAGAACCTGCTAGTATAGTAATACTAGACAACAAGAATCTCCAAACAGAGTGTAATATATATATCAAGACCTGCCAGCATGTTGACGACAAAGAAAGTTCTAAATGCAGTTTTTAAAAAAAAACATCCAAAATGAGACTCAGGCCCTCTGTTTCTAGCATAACAAAGTTTCCGCTTACAAACCATGCTAGGAATTCCAACTAGATCCCATCGTATATACAACAGCAAAATACATCAAAACAAACATGGGACAACATCAAAATAATCTATCCAGATGCATGGGTCAAGCAAGAAATTTAAAAACCACCCGGATAACCCCGTGATATACACATTAGGGACAAGCAAAAATACAAACTTTTGCTCACGCTATTGGCTGCAACCTCTTCCCAAGCTTACTGCCTCAACCTTGCTTCGTACTCTGTGGAAAAACAAAAACCAAAACTGGGTGAGCCACAGCCCAGTAGGGGTAACGAAATAATGTACCAACGGCGGATGAAATGTAAATCAAGCTAAAAGAGTTGAGCATGTCAAATTCAGAAAATATAAATATAAAGCTTGACATTTCCCAATTCATTTGAAACACAAGAAATGAAACAATCGTCAAGCGATGGTGAAGAAAATTCACGTATGCTACTTGTGAGGACCAGTCTATAATGTTAGGATAGTCAGGATATCAGCCACCGTCCCGGATGGTCTTCCGCGAGTAGCCACATTTGTGGGATGCCCCTATGGGCCTAACAAACTCACCTGTAGCCTTCCAAAAACCTTCCAAAACATGCTCAGCAAATCGATCACGGCAAACCCAAGTGAAACCAGGCGAAATTGTAACTCTGAAATTAGATCTCGTTAATCCAATTTATAAGCAATACCGTTATAACAGTTCGGAAGTTATAACAATTCGGGAGTACGAAATTCATGTAATTAACTGATAAGAGAATAAACTCAAACTTCAAATCAATAAAATGTCATTTTGTGTCTGGCACACTCAAAATGGTATATCAAAACTTCCATAATAACCCATAAAAATAATAGACCAACAAATGGAGATGTAACCTTTAACATTTAGGTGTAAACTCGATTAAGAGCCAAAAGGCAGCAAGCTAAAAAAATGTTTTATAGTTTAAACTCACAAAGCTATGAATCACGAAAGTCGACAAATGAAACTAAAAACAGTAGCAAAGTGCTTCGTACATTTCCATTTTCTTTACACCTAAATTAGTGAAATCAAATAGGGTTGGATCACATGCATGACACTGTTTTCATTTTAAATTTCTCATTTGTTGGAGACCAAAAGAGTAAAAAGAGGCAAGGACGGCATGAAAATAGGTAAGCCAGAAAGCTGTATACTTGTGAGAAACTAATAGAGGACCAAAAATAGCTACTGCATTATAATTAAAAACATTAAAGCAATGGATCTCAAAATGTTAAACATAAGATTAAGTAACCAAATTAGTATTGAGTTCAAACAGTTCCGAAGACTTACTGAAACGAGGTTCCCAAGAACGACGACTAATACAAAATTAGTTTGATCCATTAACATGTTCATTTCAAAAGGTAGTGTCATGCATGAAATTAAAACCAAAAGAGCTCATTGGCATTTTTACAAACAGGTAGTAAGCTAGTTTAAAAATTAAGAGAATAGTTAGATTTATGATGGAAAAACGGGACTTCAATTACTGCAAAACATTTTTATTGTTCATCAAATCATTTTATACAACTGAAAACGTACACGATTCAGTATGCAAAGGACAAACACAAAAATGGGTTTGGAACCCATGGTTAAATATACATCTCCCATAAACATTTTCGCAAAGTTGAAACAACAATGCATCAATAGCAAAGTAAGGAAGAAAAACCCCTACCTATGGGTGATACGAACTTTAGGCCAAAGACGGATGATGCGTTGTGCTCGAATTAAATTCCAAAACGACAAAATCTTCTTCCTTGTTCGTGGTGGTGGTGGTGAAGCTGTAATAGAAAGGGGGAAAGAAGATGGTACTGGTCGTATCAAACGAAATAGGAAGCATGTCTTCTGTTAAAGGTTTATAGACGGATCGGAAAAACCAAGACAAAAACGCCTTTAGATAATGCATGCCTCGTTACGTGTCAACCATGCTGAGGGTTTCCATATACTTCCATACATCTACTAATCAAAGCGCCCTAATACTACTAGGGGTGTCCTATTTTATTTAAAAACACTCACACTGGATTTAAGGCACTCAGCATAACTATACGCATCAAGTACCAGGATTAGTTGCACATGCACACCACACAATTTTAGCTTCCGACTTAAAATGGGTTGAGTTTGGACTCACAACCAAACATAAATTTATAGTGTTGTTACAATAGCAATTGAACAACTCTTTAACTAGTTTCATTTGAGTCATTTGAACTAGTTATGTTTAAGATGAATAAGGTTGATATGAGAGTGTTCATATAGCTAACCTCGGTTAACTATGGTTGAGCCAACATGGCGTACACGTTTAGGTACGGTTACTAAACCTAAATAAGGGTACATTTCATTTGTGTATAACAAGCTAAGTTCGATCTAACGGTTGAAAGATATTAGCTTGAATCTAATCAGGTTTTCATCTAACGGTGAATATTGAATGCTTTGTTACCAAGGTAACTTAGATTGCAAACCCTGATTTAGAGACTATATAAAGGAGAACTCTAGCAACTGGGAAACCTTATCCCCACACCTCCTGTGTGATACTAGTTGTATAAGCTAGATTCGATTCTCCTTTAACCTTAGGTTTCTATCGAGACCCTGTAGGTTAATGACTTAAAGACTTCATTGGGATTGTGAAGCCAAACCCAACTATTTTCTCTGTAGTTGCGTGATCTGATCTTGTTGTTTCTATCTTGTTTGAGTACTATCTTCTTTAAGATTGGCTCGAGATTTAATCTCCGATAGGCAAGATAAAAAGTAGTCACAAACATCTTCGTCTCATCGTTTGTGATTCCATAATATCTTGTTTCGCTACCATACGATTAAGATTATTGTGAGGTAATTGATATTTCTAGGCTGTTCTTCGGGAATATAAGTCCGGTATATCAATTGGTTCATGTTCACCTTGATTTATCAAAAGACGGAACAAAACTCGTTAGTATTTCTGTGGGAGATAAATTTATCTATTCCTATAGACTTTTCAGTGTGAGACAGATTTGTTTATCAAGTCTTCGACTTTAGGTCATAGCAACTCTTGGTTGTGGGTGGGATCAGCTAAGGGAATCAAGTACGTAGTATCCTGCTGGGATCAGAGACGTAAGGAGCGCAACTGTACCTTGAATCAGTGTGAGATTGAGTTCAACTATGAAAAGACGAGGGTACCCAAATATACCTCAATCTAAAAAAAATCGACCTATAAGTCCTTTCTCCGAAAGTGATTGTCTATGGACTGAGTCGAGACAATACAACTAATCGGTTCACACTTCGTGTGATCGTCTATGGATACAAGATCGAGACAATACGACAACAAGATAACTTGCGTGATTGACTATGGATGCAATATCGAGACAATACAACAACGAAGTATGTTTACTTGATAATAGGTTCGGTCTTAACCAAACACAATAGGATTGCTATCAAGTAAATAGGAATTAACGTTTGTGTATTTTACTTCTAATTATAATAAAACAATTATAATTGCGGAAATAGAAAAGTAAAAGACACGTCAAGATTTTGTTAACGAGGAAACCGCAAATGCAGAAAAACCCCGGACCTAGTCCAGAATTGAATACTCTCAGAATTAAGCCGCTATACAAAATCTAAACCAACTTCGTATAGTTGAGACCAAGCAACTAAACCTATAGTTCACCTAGTTCCCTCAGTATCCCTGCGCCTCCAACTGGTAATAAGTCACGCATTTGGAACAATTCCTTTGGTTCATATTCATAATAGTAAAGGAACAACAAATTTGTTCGGTAACAACTCTTTTCAAACAACGTGATATGAGTTTGACAAAAGGCTCTTCCGTTTATCCCAATAAACTCCTTTGTCAGGTTCTTAGATCAATCTCTTCAACAACTACGAAAGTAATTATTTTAGACTATGCAATCAATACTTTGAATCACAAAGAATTGTATTGATGCCGATCTACTCAACTAATCAATCAAGGTTATCACAAAGATAAACCGATTATAGTTGGATCCCCAGCCGATCAAGTTTTATGCAAACCCAAAGATTATGAACTCAAATAAGAAATCTTCTTGTCTTCAAATCTTCTTAGATCTTCAATAAACACCTGCACACAAACAACTTGAACCTCTTGTGATCAATCACACACTGAACGGAGTCCTTTAACAATGGATTATCACAAGACGTCTTTAGATCTACAAACAGTTTTAAAGATCCTCGTCGATACTTCGATCTCGTTTGAGTGAATCTTATATCATAAGAGAAGATTCTCAAGCATAAACAAACTAGGTGCAATCAAATTTAAACAACCGTTAGTCAATCAAATCAATCGAAAACTAATAATAAACTGCAATTATCTAGTTTCCCACTAACGGTACTCGTAGAGCTTCCCAATCCCAAAGAAGTTTTTAAAACGAGCGGTCGTAAGAGATTTCGCCTAATTAGGGTACTTTCCTCTCCGAATAGACGGCTCCACCAGTAACAACACAACTAGGTAGTTTTGTTGGATCTGAGGATTAGTTTGCTTGAAATGCAAACTTCAATATTTATAGACCAAGGAAGTTTGGACACCAAGGAATTTCCAAAACCGAATATTCTCAAAGATATGCAATAAACGCCAAATCTGTTTTCATAATTCCTGGAAATGCTCTGTCCAAATATAATGACCGAAATCTTAGTAGAAAATCTCCAATTAGTAAATGCACATTACTAATTTTTATTTTCTAAAGATATGCATTTAATTGCTGGAAATTAAAAGCATATAAAACTAAAAAGCTTAATTAGAAGATTCTCAATTTATTTCGATACGGGATTCTCTTTTTGCTATTAAGGAATATCTTTGAATAATAAAAGGTAAGAGTTACTGCACATGTTTAAAGTATGTCGACATCTTTACTTTGTAAATCCTTTTTCATATTTACAATGTTGGAACCGATTTTCCACACTTCCAAACAAGTTTAGAATTGGTTCATCTGACTTCCAAGAGCTATGTGATTAATTATCCTATCAAGTCACCAATCATGGGTTTCACGGTTCTAGCAAAACAAGTTTCAGTTCTACCTCCATGTGGGTACTAAGATTAGTCACGCTAGTTACCAAAGTTGGTTGACTAGGTACTAGGATCGGTTACCACATATTTATGGTATCTAACTTGTATTCAGTTGCACAAGTCATAGGATCGGTTCCTCAATTACTAAAAACTTGTTGCACCTCTTACAAGGATCGATTCCCTCTTGTGATCGGTTGCACCTCTTACTAGGATTGGTTCCCCAATGTCTAGAGTTGGTCATACCAATTACAACATATCGATCATACCATCTCAGGTGATTACTTAAGATCGGTTTCACTAATAAAAGTCATACCAATACAAAAGTCAGGCATTGTGAATAGTTTCACCAAGATACATAAACAAGTTATGAGCGGTAATACTAAACACACATATTGGTAATCCAAAGATTTGCAATGAATGACAATACCAATAAGCCTAGCGATTTCACTTTCAATTTACAAAACAAGTTTATGAATGTACTTCCTTTAAACGAATGTAAAACATTGTTTCCTAAGACGAAATCTTCACCCCATACCCATACATAATCACAATAGCATTCATACGATTATGTTGATGTCTTATATACGAAGTTCAAAAGATAGACGTTATACTTCGTATTGTAATTCCTTAATACTATGTCTAACTAGAGTATAATTATTCACGGCTTCGCAGTTATGTTTTCAATATGCACGACTTGAAAGATACATTAGGAATGAAATAGTTCAAGTCAAATATTACTAACCTCAAGTGGAATGATGATGTCGTCGTTGTAGTTCATTACTTCTTCACATTCTTCAAGTCTTCACGTAATACTTGTAAGTCTCATATCCTAGTAACTTTCTAGCTAACCTATACAAAGTTAACTCTAGTAAATAATCAAGCGACTTTTTAAATGAGTTTTGATTCAGTAAAATATGACAACCAAACTTGACATACCAATGCTTGGTGGGTTCAACCAAGCTATGCTCTAACAATCTCCCTATTTGTCAATTTTAGTGAAAAAACTCTTATATCATATGGATAAACAAATTACAAGAATTCATTACACATACGCTTGATTCCAAGTTTCAACAGTACAATAACCTGTATACATTCAATCCATAAATGCCGATGTTGACATTATAATAACAAAGCTAATACTCCCCCTAAAGGTAAAATATGTAGATTTTCAATCCGCACGTCTTTGTTATTCCCTTTGTAGTTAAGATAACCCCAAGTATCAATATAATATGTTACTCCCCCTTAGTCTATGCTTTACTCTTTCGTTAGATATAACGTTTAAGCACCGTTATCCTTTCCTTAGTGATACCAAATCACTTGTTTACTCCATATATTTCTCCCCCTTTTTGTTACAAAATGACAAAGGTACGAGCAAATAAAGGACAAACCGAAAGGATCTTATAAATCATAAAAGACTTGCAAAACCTATAACAGTTAAGCATGAGGGTTCCACACACCATTTTAGACAACCAATATCAAAACCGAAACTACAAAGTAATTTTGTTTTGATATGTTACCAAGGAAACAATTGTCCGAAGCAATTTCCCGTAATAGTTTAGAAAATCAAAAATTGACTAAGCACCTTAGTTCTTTTGCTAAACCGATTGTACAAATACAATCGCTTGTTCGATAAGACCAAAATAAAGATCAGAATTAACTCTATTTTCTCATCAGGTTCTAATTATTCAAATAATAACTTAGACCTTTCACTTTTAAACAAGACAAGTACTAGGTTAGTTAACTAGCATTTCTTGTTAAGGCATTCAATTAGACTTGAATAACCGAAACCTCCACTTTGATAAGTCTAACTAAGATCAGAATTAACTTAGTTTCTCTTATCCGGAATCGAATTTGACTAAACAATTGATCCCGAAAATCCTTTTGTTAAGCCATAAACAATTCATACAAACCAAATAAATCAAATTGCATAATTATTTACCTCAACCGGAAGCAATTGAAACAAACATAGACATTATAGTACCGCAATTGCACCGTAATTTCGTAAGCCTAAACAATTGATACCAAACCATAAAGAAAGATAACTATAGTTTTTCTTAACTGGAAACAATTGAATCACATACACATCCATACACAAATAATGGAATAAACATCAATTGTACCGAAATTTTGTTAAGAAAAAGCAATAAATATATGCAATAAAATCAGGCTTTTCTTAAAAAGGAAAACGATTAACTAACAAATTCGTTACCTCAAGTTCCGCATCCTCTTCTCCCCAGAAAGATATATCATTAAGCACAAGTTCACATAGAACTCTCCCCCGTTGTGTTGTCATCCTCTCGCAAGACAAAAGAACAACAACAAGGACCAACATTTACTAGAGAAAGGTTGAAAACCGGTTTTAACTAATGCGATGCAAAAGTTGAAACCCCGAAACGCATATGCTTTTATGCTAAACCAAACGACTCAACATAGTGTGACTTTTTCACATATTTTTTTCAATCAAAACCCCTTATGATCCTTTGATAAAGCCTACCATCATGGGCTAGAACTTAATCCTGCTAAACCAAAAAGTCACCCAAACCATAAGGGTTCACACCATATGAGATCGAATATTAAGGTCATGAAAACCGAAATCAAACATCCCATAACATACATAGCAATAATATAAAGTATTCAAGCACATGCTATGTAATCGAAAACTATCACAAGAAAAATTATAAGATAATAATTTTATTCATTAAATAATAAGATAGTTTTATTCAAAATGGACCTTATACAATTATTGAAAGAAATCAAAAACTAATGTTTATTTTTTTGAACAAGGGTTTAAACTTATTCATCCTTGTTATCCTCTGTTTCCATGATTTCATCAAGGTTTTCTTCAAACAGTTCCAGATTGGTAGAGTGAAAACTAATCTTTTGAAGATCACGAAAGTCTCTATAAGATGCCCAACAAACAATATGGAAAATAATTTCCTTCTGAGCAATTGAGGATAATTCCTTCAGAAGTTCATTTCTTCCGATCAGTTCAAGAACTCCTTCACACATATTTGTAGCTATTACTTCCGTAAGAGAAGGCATGATCTGATATGAACACAGATCAGAACAAAGTTCGAATCTCCCTTTATTAGAGGAATCCAAAACACTTTCCACTTCTTGAATACAGTATTCTCCCACAAATTCACTGTATGATCTCTTATTCTCAGTGAAAAGAATTATATGAAATTTTCTAGTTAGTAGATCATGAAATCTACAAAAGTATATCAAATCTGATATAGCATTTTTTAGGTCTTTCATTATTGAGAACCATGAAGGATTCGTATAAGGGTTCGGTTCTTATAAGATTTTAACCACTTATAAAAAGAAACCTTTTTATTTAAAGATTTTTTGGTAATCTTTCTTAAAAGGAAATAATTAGAATTACCCATTTTTAAACAAATTTCTATAACACAAAAGTGTTCGGGTACGAAGAAATTTGTTCTTATGTAACAGTGCATTATTGTTGATTGTTCTTCCTCTTCCATTTCTTGAGAAATGATATATCATCATACTCGAAAAAAGGTTCAGAGACTACTCATTTTAAAGGATGAGAGCTAAAACTTTCTCGTTTGAAATCATTTCTCTTATGCCTTCTTTTAAATGATTTTGGAGTATACTGAGTAGACAAGAAATCAGCATAATAGCCTTTTACTCTGTTTGTTAAGAGTTGAGAGTCAAGGTTTATCTTTCCCAATTCTTTTGAAACAAAATGGAGAGCATTTTGCATTTTACGAATCTTGCATATTTTCTGAACATGGTTTTTACTACCACAAGAATAACAACGTTTGGTATTATAAGAGTTATAATGTGGTTGTTACCTGATAGTGCAAGATTGTTGGAGACTCCTTTGTTTTTCTTTACTCTTCATAGCTTCGATTTCTTCCTTTCTTCATCATCCTTCTTCTTCTGGTTTGAAGAACATCAATTGTTTGTTTTTTCTCCAAAACTATGTTGAGCATTTTCTTTTAGAGAACCCTCTGTTTGAGTACACACGGATTTGACAAACTTTATTTCATTGTTAGGAGCTACAGTATTACTACCTTCATATCCTAAACCACGTGTGTCCCCATGACTTCATCCTGTTTCCAACAATGAGGATAACTGTTTGAGCTCTCATTAAGTTTTCTCAACATAGAGATTTCCTCTTTTAATGATTCACTTTCATCAAGAGCAGAGTCAAGAGTTTCCTCTAAACATTTTATGTTGGAAAGAAGACTTTCTTCTTTTTCCTTGAAGTACTCTTGTTGAGAGTTCAATTTCATTTTAGAATCATCAAGCTCTTTTTCTAAAAGACAAATCTTTTCTCGAGTTTTATCCAGATCTTTTTCATAAGTTTCTACATGATGACGTTCAGTATTTATTTTTTCTTCGTAGTCACAAACTTGTTGTGTGGTTTCTTCTTTTAGCGATTTATGCTTTTTATAGAGATTTTCAAACTTTAAAGTTAAATCTCGTTCTCTTTCAAGTGCTGAAAGAAGTTCCTTAGAGCATAAAAGAAATTGTTTACTTAAATTCTTTTAGTTCAGAAGTTTTCACACTTGATCTTTCATTTGAGATCTCAAGTATAAAACTCACAAATATCTCGTTAGAGATCTCATCAATTGAGCAGTCTGAAATTGAAGAGCAATCTCCTTTTGAGTACATATCTTATAATACGTTAACTGAGCCTTTCTTCAGTTTTCGCTCTCGCTTAACTTTACTTTGGCCCATATCTTATAGGTTGGATCGCACCAAACACAGATTGTTATATCTTTTCGTGTTTGCCTGCTCTGATACCAATTGAAAAGATGAGGATACCCAAATATACCTCAATCTAAAACTTTTCCACCTATAAGTCATTTCTACGAAACTTATTATCTATGGACTGAGTCGATACAATACAACTAATCGGTTCACACTTCGTGTGATCGTCCATGGATACGAGATCGAGACAATACGAAAACAAGATAACTTGCGTGATTGACTATGGATACAAAATCGAGACAATAAAACAAAGGAGTGTGTTTACTTGATAATAGGTTCGGTCTTAGACAAACAAAATAGGATTGCTATCAAGTAAATAGGAATTAACGTTTGTGTATTTTACTTATAATTATAATAAAACAATTATAATTGCAGAAATAGAAAAGTAAAACACACAACAAGATTTTGTTAACGGGGAAACCGCAAATGCAGAAAAACCCCGGGACCTAGTCCAGAATTGAATACTCTCAGAATTAAGCCGCTATACAAAATCTAAACCAACTTCGTATAGTTGAGACCAAGCAACTAAACCTATAGTTCCCTCAGTATCCCTGCGCCTCCAACTGGTAATAAGTCACGCACTTGGAACAATTCCTTTGGTTCGTATTCCAAACAGTAAAGATACAACAAATCTGTTCGGTAACAACTCTTTTCAAACAACGTGATATGAGTTTGAAAAAAGGCTCTTCCATTTATCCCAATAAACTCCTTTGTCAGGTTCTTAGATCAATCTCTTCAACAACTACCAAAGTAATTGTTTTAGACTATGCAATCAATACTTTGGATCACAAAGAATTGTATTGATGCCGATCTACTCAACTAATCAATCAAGGTTATCACAAAGATAAACCGATTATAGTTGGATCCCCAGCCGATCAAGTTTTGTACACACCAAAGATTATGAACTCAAATAAGAAATCTTCTTTGTCTTCAAATCTTCTTAGATCTTCAATAAACACCTGCACACAAACAACTTGAATCTCTTGTGATCAATCACACACAGAACGGAGTCTGTTAACAATGGATTATCACAAGACGTCTTTAGATATACAAACAGTCTAAAGATCTCCCGTCGAAACTTCGATCTAGTTTGAGTGAATCTTATATCAGAAGAGAAGATTCTCAAGCATAAAAAAACTAAGTGCAATCAAAGTTCAACAACCGTTAGTCAATCAAATCAATCGAAAACTAATGATAAACTGTAATTATCTAGTTTCCCACCAACGGTACTCGTAGAGCTTCCCAATCCCAAAGAAGTTTTTAAAACGAGCGGTCGTAAGAGATTTCGCCTAATTAGGGTACTTTCCTCTCCGAATAGACGGCCCCACCAGTAACAACACAACTAGGTAGTTTTGCTGGCTCTTAGGATTAGTTTGCTTGAAATGCAAACTTCAATATTTATAGACCAAGGAAGTTTGGACACCAAGGAATTTCCAAAATCAAATATTCTCAAAGATATGCAATAAACGCCAAATCGGTTTTCATAATTCCTTGAAATGCTCTGTCCAAATATAATGACCAAATCTTAGTAGAAAATCTCCAATTAGTAAATACACATTACTAATTTTTATTTTCTAAAGATATGCATTTAATTGCTGGAAATTAAAAGCATATAAAACTAAAAACCTTAAATAAAAGATTCTCAATTTATTTCGATACGGGATTCTCTATTAGCTATTAAGGAATATCTTTGAACAATAAAAGATAAGAGTTACTGCACATGTTCAAAGTATGTCGACATCTTTACTTTGTAAATCGTTTTTCTTATTTACAATCTTGGAACCGATTTGTCATACTTCCAAACAAGTTTAGAATTGGTTCATCTGACTTCCAAGAACTATGTGATTGATTATCCTATCAAATCACCAATAATGGGTTTCACAGTTCTACCTCCATGTGGGTACTAAGATTAGTCACGCTAGTTACCAAAAGTTGGTTGACTAGGTACTAGGATTGGTTACCACATATTTATGGTATCTAACTTGTATTCGGTTGCACAAGTCATAGAATCGATTCCCCAATTACTAAAAACTTGTTGCACCTCTTACAAGGATCGATTCCCTCTTGTGATCGGTTGCACCTCTTACTAGGATCGGTTCCCCAATGTCTAGAGTTGGTCATACCAATTACAACATATCGATCATACCATCTCAGGTGATTACTTAAGATCGGTTTCACTAATAAAAGTCATACCAATAAAAAAGTCAGGCATTGTGAATAGTTTCACCAAGATACATAAACAAGTTATGAGCGGTAATACTAAACACACATATTGGTAATCCAAAGATTTGCAATGAATGACAATACCAATAAGCCTAGCGATTTCACTTTCGATTTACAAAACAAGTTTATGAATGTACTTCCTTTAAACGAATGTAAAACATTTTTTCCTAAGACGAAATCTTCACCCCATACCCATACATAATCACAATAGAATTCATACGATTATGTCGACGTCTTATATACGAAGTTCAAAAGATAGACGTTATACTTCGTATTGTAATTCCTTAATACTATGTCTAACTAGAGTATAATTATTCACGGCTTCGCAGTTAGTTTTTCAATATGCACGACTTGAAAGATACATTAGGAATGAAATAGTACAAGTCAAATATTACTAACCTCAAGTGGAATGATGATGTCATCGTTATAGTTCATTACTTCTTCAAATTCTTCAAGTCTACACGTAATACTTTTAAGTCTCATATCCTAGTAACTTTTTAGCTAACCTATGCAAAGTTAACTCTAGTAAATAATCAAGCGACTTTCTAAATGAGTTTTGATTCAGTAAAATATGACAACCAAATTTGACATACCAACGCTTTGTGGGTTCAACCGAGATATGCTCTAACAAACTACAGTCCAGTCCGAAGTTCATTGGTAGTAGGCTAGTGTCTGTAGCGGCTTAATTCAGTGTGGTGTTCAAATATAGACTAGGTCCTAGGGTTTTTCTTCATTTACGGTTTTCCTCGTTAACAAAACTTCTGGTGTCTGTGTTATTTCTTTTCCGCATTATATTTTTTTATATATCACAGGTTGTGCGTTGAATCGATCAATTGGGAAATCCAACCTTTGGTTGTTGATTGAAATTGATTGATCCTTGAACATTGGTCTTTGGTACCGTTCAAGTTATTCCTATTATATTCAATCGGGATCTCAAATTCCTATTTGCTGATTGCGGATTGAATTAAGAGATAGAGATATAAAATTATTTGATATACTTTTCTCTAGATTGAGTCTGACTGTCTAGTTGATTCTCTTAAAAGTATATTTGAGTTTGTCTATTCAGATTTCCAAGCGAATTATTGGGTGTGGTTTTTGTACCCCCGCTTTTTCAATTGGTATCAGAGAAGGAAAACACATTTAAGACCTCATAAGTGTGTGTTTGTAGCGATCTGATTATAGATGAGTCTATCTCTAATAATGTACCAGTTCAAAAATTACCAGATGATTCTTAAAGCTTGGATTCACCTGAGAGAACTGTCACATCTAAGTCAATATCTAAACATTCTCTTGATGTAAAAACTATTGATTGGGAAACACTCCTAGAAAAACAGTTGGATGAACTTTCTGATGAAGGTGATTCAGATATTGATAGAGATGTTGATGAGGAAGTCTCAGAGTATATTAAGTGTTTGGATTCGTTGAAAATGAAGAAGATTACAACTTCTCATGCCACACCTCTTCTGACTCCTCTCTGTCGAGAAAACAAGAAATTGAAAAAGGATTTACGGAGGTCTTTATGGTCGGAATCGTTCTTGCAAATCAGTCCTCAAAGATACCGAGGAAAACCTGAGTAGAAAGTCACTTCAATGTGATCGTGTTTATCAAAAATACTTCTTGTTGGAAGAGAAACTTGCAAAAATTGAAGGAAGAATTAACTCTCAGCAAGCAAGTTTTGATGACAGAGAAAGCGTTTTTCTCGCTCGAGAAAAATGCCTTGAGGCTGATTTAGCTGCTGCTCTTGATAAAATAAAGATGTTGGAAGATGTCTTGAAAAAGTTTAATACTAGTTCAAGCAAATTAACCACTATGCTAGGAGCAAGTAAAAATCATCGTGATACACCGGGATTGGGATATAAGGGAATAGATGCTCCAAGTATTAGCAATGAGGTAAAATTTGTCAAGGCTAGTGATTCTTCTCAACAAAAGGTTTCCACTGATGGAAAAAGTGAAATACCTTCACCGGTAGTTAAGGTTCAAAATAGCAAAGTATATCAACCCCCAAAGTCAGCACACAAGGATCGAGGTAAGAACATTCCTTATGTTTGCCACTATTGCGGAAATAAAGAGATGTCGTTTCCGTATAAGGAATGAGAAACTTCATGATGTTCTTGTTTGGGAATCAAAAGAAGTTGTGAAACCAAGATCATATGTTAAGACTAATCCCCTTAACGTTACAGGTTGTAACTGTCCAACCTTTAGGAAAAGGAATCAGTGTTGTGATAAACCTATATTTGCCTATAAACGTCATACGAATCCTTTTCAAAATCGTAATGGTTATCAAAAGGATAACTTCGTAAAGACGAAGACAAGATCCGATGCTCCCAATTGGAGAAAGACTAACTTGCAAAAGAATAGTCAATCCAATTCTCTTCTGAGAATTCTAGAAGATGGTAATGGGAAGAAGGTTCAGGTTGTTCCTAAACGCACTCAGAAGTGGATACCAAAGAAAGTCAATGATGTTTTGAGTGTGAAAAGGAATGATCTCCCATAAAATTCCATGACTATGGAGAAGGCAGTATCCATGATGTTGGAGCTTAAAAAGTTCTTTGGAAAGATGGATTTGGATGTGAAAGGTTCTAAAAGCGATCTCTTTCATGATAATCCAAAAGTCACTTGTGGTGAGAAAGATATTGTTCACCTCAACACAACTTGATTGTGTTGTAAGTGCATCCTCACCAAGGAATGCCCTGCTATGTATACGGTGAGGTAAGCACAAGAATTGGAGCACACAGATTATGTTCGGTAAGACTGTAGAATTCGATTGGATTCTTCTAAAAAGGTTCTTAAATGTTTAGGTTTGAAAATAGTAGTTCGGGATGTTTGGACTTCATGGTACACATACCAGGTATGCATAACATCATTTAAAATCAAAATCCAGGGGTTTTAGTACGCATACCCGTTTGCATACTGCTCCAGGTCACGAAAATTCGTTTGCAAACCCGTATGCATACTGGCCTGTAGATGTTGATTTTCGATAAACTTATTTTGGCCGTAACTTTTTCGTTCGAACTCGGAATGACCTCATTCTTTTTGTATTCTCTTCCTATTTGAATTCTTTTTAAAATGGAGATGAGAATTCCTGAATTTGGAAGAGTTAAGATTGGTCTTTGTCCCGACTCTTGTTTTTGAGTGTTTTGCTCCGTTTCATCGCTCTTGTTCCACTTCTCTTGGACTTGGGCACTTGGATTCCTTGAGTAATTATATTCTAAGCTCATTTGTAGCTTTTACAAGAATGCTGTTGGTGAATCACAAAGAAGGAAGTTCAAGGATGGGCAGTATTACGCATTGCTATGGGATTCTTGAATGTTCACAATCATCTTATGTGAACTATGGTGCATGGTCGTTAATGACTTTGTATGTTCTTCTTTGTTAAGAAAATCTTTTTATACGCCTTTGGTAGCTATTCTTGGTGTAAATCCGTGTGAAAAAGATTGATTCTACCTTCAAAGGACAAATGATTTTGCAGTATTAATCTTTATTAGTTTTATATATTGCAAAATTGTCATGGGATATGTGTGTTTACGTCCGTGAACTATGATTGTCCCATATACGTAAAAAGTTAAGTCTACTATATGTCTTTATGCAAATATTTATGGAAAATAGAATGAACTTTTGATAACACAGATTAAGTCTATTATATATCTTTATGCAAATATTGATGAAAAATAGAATGAATCTTTGATTATTCCTCAGTATTGGTCTTTCCCTGATCCACATCTTTGTGTATGTACTGTGTTGCTCCGTAAGTTCTCTTATGTTGAGCATGACCAATTGAATTGATTATTTTCCTTGTGGTTAATTCAATTGAGATTTTTGGATACAAATTCATATTTTTATGTGATTTGTTAATGTCCAAAGAAATCCTTCTTTTCATGTAAAAGTAAGGTCGCTCTTGTTGTTCTTTCGGGAATGACATTTTATGGGGGAGAGTTCTTAATTGAACTTGTGCTTAATTGCCAAATATTTGTGGGGAGTGCGGCTGTGGATTTTTGTAGGGGTTATCTTGTATCTTTATAAACTCCTTGATGAATGCATTTAGTTTCGGCTATTTGATGGCATCTATACAAGTTGGTATGTTGTTCTCTTTTGGTCATGAAGTATCTCTATGAAAATTTCATGAGGATCCCACTAGTTTTCGTACCTTTGCTGATTTATATTGACAAAAAGGGGGAGAATTAATGTGTAGTTCACACTACAAATACATATGGTTTACGGATCATTATGTAAGGGGGAGTGGTTTTCATGTTGAGATGAAGTATTGACTAAGGGGGAGTAATACATATCACCATAGTATTGTTGTCAAAGTCGTGATACAATTGGACTTTGTTTCTGTATAATGATACTATGACACTGTATAACAATGATTGAGAACAACTGTTTTCTCATTATTATAGCTACGGATATTCAACAACAATGATGCGGAATTGAACACATTTGGAATCATTGGAGTACTTGGAAGTGACGAAGATTTCGAGTAATGTTGAAGAACCAAGGAGATCAAGCATTTGGATGAGAAGCTACATGGTGGGGTTGTCAACCTATCAATAATAATTCTCTTATGCTACACAAATCTATAAAGAAGTAGTGAGGCAAGTCGAGTTCAAGTCCACAGGGAGGTGTGAGTTTGAAGTTATTACGTGTATCAAATTGATGTTGTTGAAAGACACAAATTCTGAAAATTGCAAAGTTTGTAATTCAATTTATGAGATGGAATTGACTAGAGATTCATTCGCCACTACCAAACAAGATATTATTAATCATACAAGTTCTACTTTCAATAAATTTCGATTGTTAACAACTTTTAGACAAGTTATAAGTTCGACTAATCTTTAGACTCCAAAAATCACCACATAGAATAAGTTCTCTAGTGGATTCTAATCAAGTGAACCACCTAAAATATGCTCTCTAGGTGTAATTCAAACAATTGCATTAATATTTATGAATCAAGTTGTTCCTAATCACATGCTCGTAAGTTCGACACATTAACCTAGGGCTATCTTTTACACACTATTGCATACAAAATCCCTTTGCAACAAATAGTGCACCGCTACTTATGTAAAGATTACTCTAACAATTACAGATTAAAGTTCTCAAATACTAGCATTAGAGTTGCATACAAGTTACCTAATTGCGCACTTAGATACCAAGCATACTTCTCATGGTCATATAAACGGTAAAAGATAATCAACAAAAGATATTTATGAAAGAATAACTTGCTTGAATTGATTAATAAAACATGCTCGGAGTTTTGAAATCCTCCCCAATCAATAAAGTTATTAGCTACTCATATTCTTGGTTTAAGCACAAAGATATATTCAAAATAAATAAGGTTTCAAAGCTAAACAATTGCGAAAGCAAACCACTGTGAAGTATTAAGCAGCTGGAGAAAACAGGTTCAGGTTGCTGTTTCCTTGCGCGAACTAGTGATGAAGCTTTTTCTTTAAGAACTTTTATCGAGCAGCTGATACGCAAAAAACTAGTGATAAAGAGGTAGGTTTTCTCTGTTTCTGCGCCTCCTCTTATAGCTTTCTTCTCCTGGAAAAACGTATTGGGTAAGTACCCAAGTTTCCATATTTAATAAAAACACCAGAACATCCATTCATTCACAGTTAATCCACGGCTGTAAACCCTTTTCTTAGCTGACTTCTCGGCAGGAAACTCCTTCCAAAACTGAAACAAACTCTCCTGTCGGTGTTGAAAACATTATCTAGCCGGTGCCAGTACCCTGTATACACAGCCATCAAGCCATGGCTAGCCACTGCACATAAGTACAACCAATCTGAACCCTTGTAAGCTCATTCACAGCACATCTATTTCAGCTGCATTTCATCTCAAGATACAACCCAAATAATCCCCAGACTTGCATCACCTGTAGCCTTGTTCTTCTCAGCGTCTGCCATTCCTTGCCAAGCTTCTAACTCGAGTCACAGGCTTCTGCCAAACGTACAAACACATCCATCGAACCCACGGTTACAGCAGAGAGATAGTGCAGTCGAGTAGCTTCCGCCGGTCATGTTCTTGTAGCCTGAACCCTACTAGACCCCTAATTCACGGCAGAGATAAGAACTCCTCAGCTGACCTTTACAGCAACATCAACTCCTCGGCAATGGCATAAGTTTCTCCATGTTTTGTTGCTTAACCTTCCAGCCATAACTTGATCAGAACCATGTAGACTGTAACTCATTATCCTTCCTTGTCTCAGCACCTTAACAACTGCCAAATACACTTCGTTTACCGCATACAGAACCATGGCTCATAGCTGCACATAACTGGTGATTTCATCCCTTCTTTATCACTGCCATGACTGCACCAATTCCTCCCAATTTCGTATTCACAGCTCCTTTAAAGTCTCAACTGCTAATAACCCTCCTATCTGTCCATGACAGCAACACGTCTGTAGAACACCCATTTATCCTCAGAATTCGACCCATATCACCACCAAACTCAGCTTCTCTTGCAACTCTGAATATTTCTTCATTGCTTTGTCTGAATTGCAGATTTCCCATTTAATTCATCTATACAATCTGCAGAACCCACGGCTAGCCTGAACTAAACTGCTGATGGTTTAGACCTTCTATCGAACAGCTTGTGTATCTGAAACTGGAAGGAAGCGTCGACCTGTAATTGAATTCCAATCCCATTGCGTCTCTTCCCCTAAAAACAATCATACATTCAACACAAACCCATCGCTCCATTTACTATAAACTGTTCAATCACCATAATCTTCAAGTACAGCCATTAACCATGAACGGCAACAGCTCCGCCTTCTCTTCACTGATTTACAGCTTGAAATCATCAAAAACTGAAATAGATTTGTACCCATACCTCCACTCCGTCTTGTCTTCGAAAATCAGTTAAAAACCCTTGGAATACACCACAAAACTGGACAGCAACAGCTTCATTTCTTGACTGATGTTTTACTCATACTTTCACCCACAAACGATGACAGCAGGAACATCTTCTCCTCCTTGTTGTCTGAAGTAGAACTGATGCTCCTTGGTATTTGCAGACTCCGTCGACTGCTGCTGGAACCAACGGCATACTTCATACTTGGATCTCCACTTTCCTCTTTCTGCCTGTGAACTGAATTTGGTTCAAAAGAAACCTAATTTCATTTCTTTGTATTGTTTCTCCACCAGCATATGTGTGCTGGGCTTGTGTGACATCCACTGAAAATGTGTGAAATTCATTTTTTTTTTATTATTTTTTTTCCTGATTGTGGAGACCAAAACTCATCTATCACTTGGAAAGTCTATTTCTACTCTATCTCCTATATTGAGACAAAAGTCGTATTATTATATAGTTGTCGATTATACACATTTGAGATTTCGAGCTGAGTTTAACTCGCTTACATATTTCTCAGAATATGTGTTGGTAAGCTTTCGCTTCAACCAAGTTCATCTTATATTCTTGACGAACATGTGAAAATCGCCGAGTAACATCTTACATGGTTTGTGTGATACAATCATTTGGTGTAGACTTGGAATGTTTCGTTATGATTATTTCAATAACTTGAAAATTGCTTTTATGCTAATAGTGTGTGAAAACGGCTATTGTCATCCTCTAAGAAAGTTTCAATGATTGAAATAAGAGTTTAGAACACTTAACCATCATTGGATTATAAACATAGTGTGCATTCTTGCATGTATGTTATCCATGACCCGAACTAAAGTATGCATACCCGTATGTGTACTTGTAGTTGTGAAATTCCGTGTACCAAGTACAAATACCGGTACGCATACTTGCGTAAGGTATAGGTCCGGGAATTTCTGCTGGGTTTTGGAAGTGTACCAAGTATGCGTACCCGTTTGCATACTGACGAACCCAAACTCAGTCCGTCTACTTAAGTATGCGTACCCGTTTGCATACTTGAGTGGTTAAAGTTCTAAAATCGGTTGGCTCATGAACTAATACATTTATATATGAAGGAATGCATTCTTTACAAACCATGGCTATAATGTTCATGAATTGATTCGAGTGAATCAAACCGATTTTGCTTCAATTGTGTTCTTGTATACTTCTATGAGAATATAGTAGTTGAAAAACTTTTTAACTAGTTTCATTTGATTCATTTGCAAAACGGGTACGCATACTTGGTACACTTCCAAAAAGCGGGGGTCTAACAACCTCACCCAATATTTCGCTTAGCAATCTGTATGGACTAACTCCAATATACTTTTAAGAGAATCAACAAGACAAACAAACTCAATCTTAATAAAAAGTATATCAAAGAGTTATATCTCTATTTCTCGATTCAATCACAACTCAAACAAATAGAAATCTGCGAAACTGATTGAATACAAGAGAAATAAACTTGAACGGTACCAAAGACCAATGTTCAAGGATCAATCAATTTCAATCAACAACCAAAGGTTGGATTTACCAATTGATCGATGCAAACGCACAACCTGTGATATTTCAATTATATAATAAAATATAATGCGGAAAAGAAATAACATAGACACCAGAAGTTTTGTTAACGAGGGAACCGCAAATGCAGAAAACCCCCGGGACCTAGTCCAGATTGAATACCACACTGTATTAAGCCGTTACAGACACTATCCTACTACAAACTAACTTCGTTCTGGACTGTAGTTAAACCCCAATAAATATCACACTGATTTAAGGTACAGTTACGCTCCTTACGTCTCTGATCCCAGCAGGATACTACGCACTTGATTCCCTTAGCTGATCTCACCCACAACCAAGAGTTGCTACGACCCAAAGTCAAAGACTTGATAAACAAATCTGTCTCACACAGAAAAGTGTATAGGAATAGATAAATCTGTCTCCCTTAGAAATACCTACGAGTTTTGTTCCGTCTTTTGATAAATCAAGGTGAACAGGAAGCAATTGATATACCGTACTTATATTCCCGAAGAACAGCCTAGAAATATCAATCACCTCACAATAATTTAATCGACTAGTGAAACAAGATATTGCGGAATCACAAACGATGAGACAAAGATGTTTGTGACTACTTTTATATCTTGTCTATCAGATAAATTAATCTCAAGCCAATCTTACGATTGCAGTCAATCACGATAGAAACAGCAAGATCATATCACGCAACTACAGAGAAAATAGTTGGGTATGGCTTTACAATCCCAATGAAGTCTTCAAGTCGTTAACCTACAGGGTCTCGGTAGAAACCTAAGGTTAAAGGAGAATCGACTCTATCTTATACAACTAGTATCACATAGGAGGTGTGGGGATTAGGTTTCCCAGTTGCTAGAGTTCTCCTTTATTTGGTCTCCAAATCAGGGTTTGCAATCTAAGTTACCTTGGTAACAAAGCATTCAATATTCACCGTTAGATGAAAACCTTATTAGATTAAAGCTAATATCTTTCAACCGTTAGATCGAACTTAACTTGTTATACACAAATGAAATATACGTCATTTAGGTTTGAGTAACCATACTTAAACGTGTACACTTTGTTGGTTCTACAATAGTTAACCAATGGTTAGCCATATGAGCACTTTCATATCAACCTTATTCATCTTCACCATAACTAGTCCAAATGACTCAAATGAACTAGTTCGAGAGTTGTTCAATTGCTTAGATCTTATAGAAGTATACAAGACACAATCGAAGCAAAATTAGTTTTGATTCACTCGAATCGATTTATGAACATTATAGCCACGGTTTGCAAAATGCATTCCTTAATATATAAATGTTTTAGTTCATGAACAAACAAATTTTAGAAAGTAACACACTTAAGTATGCGTACGGGTATGCATACTTAAGTAACCGGATTTGAGTTTGTTTTGGTTTCCAAACTCAGCAGAAATTCACGGACGTGAACTTTCCGCCAGTATGCGTATGGGTACGCATACTTGGGTAACCGGATTGAGTTGGATTTGATTTCCAAACTCAGCTGAAATTCACGGACGTGATCTTCCGCCAGTATGCGTACGGATACGCATACTTACCCAGTCATTTAGTACACACACAAATATGCATACATTTGATTCTTGGTTTTGGATTTATACACTAATGCGCGAACACATTATATGCTTATATCCAAAGATGGTTACATGTTCTAAACTCTTTATTTCAATCATTGAAACATTCTTAGAGGATGTTAAATAGAGGTTATTCAAACACTATTTTTCATCAAAGCAATTTTCAAGATATTGAAATAATCAACATGACTTTCGTCACTTGCAAAGATGAACTTGGCAAAAGAGAAAGCTTACCAACACATATTTCGAGAAATAGATAAGCGAGATAAACTCGGCTCGAAACAGCAAATGTGTATAATCGAAGTCTATACAGCAATACGACTTTTGTCTCAAGATAGGAGATAGAGTAGATAGACTTTTGAGTGATAGATAAGTTCAAGTATCCACATACCTTTTTGTCGATGAAGATCCACCAGTTCCTTGAGTAGTTCTTCATCTTTGCATGATGAACGCCGTGGAGTATAGAGCTCAACTACACTTTCTATCCTAGTCCGAGACTTAGCTATAAGTACACTAGAAATCAAGACGCAACTAAACTTGACAACAAGCTTGAGATAGCAACGCTTGCGAGTTCGACCGAGCAATGCTCTAACAATCTCCCCCTTTGTCAATTTTAGTGACAAAACTATTAATACATATGGAATACAAAATAAATAAACTTTGCATCTTCTCTTCCACATGCATGATTCCTTGGTTCTTCAACATTACTCGAAATCTTCGTCACTTCCAAGTACTCCAATGATTCCAAAGATATTCAAAGCAGCATCACCGTTGTTGAAGATCCGTAGCCATAACAATGAGAAAAAAAAAGCTCCCAATCAATTATACACAGTGTCATAGTATTATTACACAGCATCAAAGTTCAATTGTATCATAACTTTGACAACAATACTATGGTGATATGTATCACTCCCCCTTAGTCAATACTGCATATCACATGAAAACCACTCCCCCTTACATAATGATCCGAAAACCATATGTATTTGTAGTGTGAACTACACATTGATTCTCCCCCTTATTGTCAATAAAATTGGCAAAGGTACGAAAACTAGTGGGATCCTAATGATATTTCCATAGAGACACTTCATAACCAAAAGAAAGCACATATCAACTTTTTAGATGCAATCATATAGCCGAAACTAAATGCATTCATCAAGGAGTTTATAAAGATACAAGATAACCCCTATAATATTCCACAGCCGCACTCCCCACAAAGATTTGGCAATTAAGCACAAGTTCAATTAAGAACTCTCCCCCATAAAATGTCATTCCCAAAAGAACAACAAGAGCGACCTTACTTTCACGATAAAATAAGGATTTCTTTGGACATTAACAAATCTCATAAAAATATGAATTTGTATCCAAAATACTCAATTAAATTAACCACAAGAGAACCCATGATTAATTCAATCGGAAATGCTCAACATAAGAGAATTTACGGAGCCGCACAGTATATAAAAAAATATGGATCAGGGAAGATCAATGCTGCGGAATAAACAAAGATTCATTCTATCTTTCATCACTATTTGCACAATGACATATAATAGACTTAATCTTTGTAAACAAAAGCTCATCCTTTCTTCCATCAATATTTGCATAATGACATAAAAGGCTTAACTTTTTTTTTTGTCAAAAGTTCATTCATTCTTTTATCAATACTTGCATATCGACCTACGAAAGACTTAACTTTTGACAACGTATGGGACAATCATAGTTCACGGACGCAAACACACATATCCGATAACAAATTGCAATATATAAAACCATAAAGATTAATACTGCAAAAATCATCTTCCAAACAAACTTTAGAATATAAATAAATAAATCTAAAAACATTGAAGATGAAAACATTGGACATAGCTATGTGTAATCACAATAATAGCTATTCCAAACTCTAGTTATTCTTCTTAAAACACAAGAATAAAATTCTCATAAAAACTTTCCTAGACATTGAGACCTATGAAAAATTCTTTATCGTCCCCGAACTCCTTGTCATCAACAACCATTGGAACATACGGTTCGTGAAGATATGAGTCAATTCCAACAAACCTTCTAGGTCTATGATGTCGAACCAGGGCCTTCTGAATTTCTAGAGTTCTCATAACAAAAGCCTTTATTTGTTGAATCTCATTCCTTGTTTCCTTCAACTCTTCAAGAACATCAGAAAACTTTTGAGAATTTGAAGGAACAACTCTTGGCCTCCTCACATTCCTTCTTTTTCTTTTCAAAGTTGGAGGTAAGGGCAACTCCTATGGAGTAAAAATTAATCCATATCTTTGTGATAATCCACATTTTATGGATAAAAAAATGCCACTATGGGTAGAATTTAGGTCCATATCTTTCTGAAGTCCAGATGGTACTCCACTGATGTATGGAGTATGATGTGGAGTAGTCCATTTGATCACTGGATGACCGGATTTGTCATCCGGACATTAAGTGTCCGGATGTATTTTTTTTTTTATCTTTTTATCCCATCCGGGCACTTAATGACCGGATGTAATAAGTTTTCTTTTTTCATCCGGCCACTCCAAGACCGGACAGGAGTTCCGAATTTTACGAAGAATGTAATTATATATACTCCTAAGCTATTGCAACGCTTTCTGCTGAATTTGCAACAGTCGTAAGCGTTGCTAATTCAAATATTTGAAATCACATTTAAATTCGTCTCTTCTATTCATGGAGCAGTTGGATGAATTTTTTGTGATTCTTTTTTTTTCCCTAAATCCGGACGACAAGGGACCGGCTGGATTAATTTTTTGGTTTTTAACCATTGTGGGTTTTAACTCCACTAATTACCAAGGATCCACATATGTGTGGATACTCCTTAAGTTATGGATGTTTTTACATCCATACCATAGGAGTTGCCCTAATGGAGATCTTTCTTTTTCCTTCATGATTGATGGCTTAACAATCATATTAACATCTTTTCCATCAGAAGAAATGATGCTTGGAGTATCCGTATGCGTACGGGTTTGTGAGAGGAAATCCCAACTTAAGTCTCAACAAGCAGTCTTAAGATAAAAAGAGTTTCAGGGAAGGAAAAATGAATGTAGGGTTACGGAACCTTTATACTTAAAGGATTCACGTACACATAACTCATACCCTATAAAAGGAAGAATTGTCAATTTTAACCCTCTTTTATTGATTAAACAGGAAAGTCCTTTCAAATATCAATTAGATATGAAAAGCGGCATGAATTCCAGGCTTTCAAAACACAACAAAGCTAAGAAAAGAGAGAGAAAAAAAACATTCTTTTCCTAAAGCCTGAGGTGTACACAATCTTGTCTCTTTTGATCGGGCACATGAGACAAGACACACCAAACAACACAATCAAGTTGTGTTGCGGTGAACAACAATCTGTCCACCATGACCTCTTTGAACGGAATTCATTGAACCCAGTCTATCAAAAAGTTTAGACCATACTCTTTTCTTTAGTGGTCTTGACATATCCTTTGAAACTAACTTCTTTGCCGAAAATAAAATCTTACATACCTCAGCGGTTTTTTGAACAAGTTTGAGCTTGTTTGCTAATCGATTTGCTCTTCGTTGAAGTTTGTTGGCATGCCTGAGTTTGTGTTTATACTTGAAACACTTTGACAGTTCATGGCCCTTGAGCGAACAATATTAGCATGTCAACTTGGAATATGATTCAGGTACCCGAGATGTGCAAGCTGCTAGACACATAGTAGAGCCTGAAAAATTAGAAAGAGAGTTTCCAACGGAAATGTAAGTTTTTTCTTCCAGATTGGTTGAGTTCTCTTCTGAAAGAATATCAAGATTGATGTATGTATTGCTACAGTTATCAAAATCAATATTTTCACAAAGAAGTGCAACACTTGACTTTTCGTCTTCATTAGAATCATAGTTGTCAGACATTTCATCAAGAGTTGCAGCAAGACCTTTGTTTCTAGTGTATTTCTTTCGATTTGGACACTCATTTGCAAAATGACCAAAACCTTTACACTTAAAGCACTGTGGCATATCCTCTTCATTAGCCTCGTCAGCATCCCTATTTTTAGGAGGAATGCAATTGTGAGGTTTAACTGATGATCTGGGTTTGTCTCTGGAGAACCGTTTACTTCTCTTCAATAGAAGATTTCTAAACTGTCTTGTGATCAACGAGACTGACTTTTCCAGATCTTCATTTGATGAATCAGCCTCAGAAAGATCATCCTCAGAGATGCATGCACTTTTATCAAGTAATTTAGTGTTCTTTTATGCTTTAAAGGCAACATCCTTTCCGGTTTTGGATGTGTGCTCATGATCAAAGATATTTATCTTCCCAACCAACGTATTTTTTTAGAGAGCATCAAGGTTATTTCCTTCAATGATGGCATGCTTCTTAGAATCGTATCTAGATGGCAGCGATCTGAAAATTTTCATCACAATGTCCTTTTCAAGAATAGTCTTACCCAATACAAAGGATACATTAACAATTTCAGACACTTTGTGATTAAACTCATCTAATGAATCTTCATCTTCCATATGAAGGTTTTCCCAATCGGAATTTAGGTTTTGAAGTATGGCTTCCTTTTCACTGGTATTCCCTTCAAATACGGTTTCTAAGATATCCCAAGCATCTTTAGAACGAGTGCACGTAGTCACATGGTGCTGAAGATCTGGGTTAATGGCATGTATGATGGCATTTAAATAGTCGTAATTTTGCTTTGCATCAAGTATCTCAATAGCGTCATATGCACCAATATCTTTAGGTATGGTTGCATCTCCTACTGCCACAACGGGAGCATCATAGCCATTAACTACAAAAACCCATGATTGAAAATCACGCGCTTGAAGAAAGGCACGCATAGAAATTTTCCACCACAAGTAATTTGAGCCATGGAAGACTGGTGGTACGTTTATAGAGATAGCACTTTTGTCTATAGAGTCAGATCGCTTACAAACATAGACTTATAAGGTCTTTAATGTGTTTGCCTGCTCTGATACCAATTGAAAAAGCGAGGGTCTAACAACCTCACCCAATATTTCGCTTAGCAATCTGTATGGACTAACTCCAATATACTTTTAAGAGAATCAACTAGACCGTCAGACTCAATCTTAATAAAAATATATCAAAGAGTTATATCTCTATTTCTCGATTCAATCCCAACTCAAACAAATAGAAATCTGCGAGTCTGATTGAATACAAGAGAAATAAACTTGAACGGTACCAAAGACCAATGTTCAAGGATCAATCAATTTCAATGGACAACTAAAGGTTGGATTTACCAATTGATCGATGCAAACACACAACCTGTGATATTTCAATTATATAACAAAATATAATGCGGAAAATAAATAACACAGACACCAGAAGTTTTGTTAACGAGGAACCCGCAAATGCAGAAAACCATGGGACCTAGTCCAGATTGAACTCCAAAATGTATTAAGCCGCTACAAACACTAGCCTACTACAAACTAACTTCAGTCTGGACTGTAGTTGAACCCCAATCAATCTCATACTGATTCAAGGTACAGTTGCACTCCTTACGTCTCTGATCCCAGCAGGATACTACGCACTTGATTCCCTTAGCTGATCTCACCCACAACTAAGAGTTGCTACGACCCAAAGTCGAAGACTTTAATAAACAAATCTGTATCACACAGAAAAGTCTACAAGAATAGATAAATCTTTCTCCCACAGAAATACCAACAAGTTTTGTTCCGTCTGTTGATAAATTAAGGTGAACAGGAACCAATCGATAACCCGGACTTATATTCCCGAAGAACAACCTAGAATTATCAATCACCTCATAATAATCTTAATCGACTAGCGAAACAAGATATCGCAGAATCACAAACGATGAGACGAAGATGTTTGTGACTACTTTTCTATCTTGCCTATCAGAGAAATTAATCTCAAGCCAATCTTACGATTGCACTCAATCACGATAGAAACTGCAAGATCAGATCACGTAACTACAGAGAAAATAGTTGGGTCTGGCTTCACAATCCCAATGAAGTCTTCAAGTCGTTAACCTACAGGGTCTCGGTAGAAACCTAAGGTTAAAGGAGAATCGACTCTAGCTTATATAACTAGTATCACACAGGAGGTGTGGGGATTAGGTTTCCCAGTTGCTAGAGTTCTCCTTTATATAGTCTCCAAATCAGGGTTTGCAATCTAAGTTACCTTAGTAACAAAGCATTCAATATTCACCGTTGATGAAAACCTGATTAGATTCAAGCTAATATCTTTCAACCGTTAGATCGAACTTTGCTTGTTATACACAAATGAAATATATGTCAATTAGGTGTGAGTAACTGTACCTAAAATGCATTCCTTAATATATCTTTCAACCGTTAGATCGAACTTTGCTTGCAAAATGCATTCCTTAATATATAAATGTTTTAGTTCATGAACAAACCAATTTTAGATAGTAACACACTTAAATATGCGTACGTGTATGCATGCTTAAGTAACCGGATTTGAGTTTGTTTTGGTTTTCAAACTCAGCAGAAATTCACGGACGTGAACTTTCCGCCAGTATATGCTTATATCCAAAGATGGTTACATGTTCTAAACTCTTTATTTCAATCATTTAAACATTCTTAGAGGATGTTAAATAGAGGTTATTCACACACTATTTTTCATCAAAGCAATTTTCAAGATATTGAAATAATCAACATGACTTTTGTCACTTGTAAAGATGAACTTGGCCAAAGCGAAAGCTTACCAACACATATTTCGAGAAATAGATAAGCGAGATAAACTCGGCTCAAAATACCAAATGTGTATAATCGAAGTCTATGTAGCAATATGACTTTTGTCTCAAGATAGGAGATAAAGTAGATAGACTTTTGAGTGATAGATAAGTTCAAGTCTCCACATACCTTTTTGTCGATGAAGATCCACCAGTTCCTTGAGTAGTTCTTCATCTTTGCATGATGAACGTCGTGGAGTCTAGAGCTCAACTACACTTTCTATCCTAGTCCGAGACTTAGCTATAAGTAGACAATAAATCAAGACTTATAGTTTTAGCAATCAAACTTGACAACAAGATTGAGATAGCAACGCTTGCGAGTTCGACCGAGCAATTCTCTAACAATTTCCAATCTGACCAGTCAGTGATGGGACGTTAGGCTCTGAGCAGGAAATGGTATTGATTGTTCGGTCATTCTCAGGTAAGTCGACTAGCTTGCTTCGGTTATTCTTTTCTTCTGGTTCTTGCTTATGAAAATATTGTTTAAGATCTCCAGCGTCAATCAGCTTCTGGATCATTATCTTGAGATTCTTACACTTCTCTGTTTGGTGACCGTTGAAGAAGAGATACTCACAGTAGTCCCTTGATTTTTCAGATCTTGGTGGTTGTTTTCCCTTAGACCATGGCCATTCGAGGTTGGTTCGGTCCTTGATCTCTCGTAAGATACGAACATAGCTTGTGTTGAGCTTTGTGTAGACCTGATCTTCAAATTTTTGGTCGTTGCGCCGATGACCATCTCTCCGTCCTCTCTTATCTTCGTTGAAGCGCTCGATCGAGTTAGTCCTTTTTGAGCCACTGGCTTGCTCCACTGAGTTTGTCCGATGAGACTTTTGCATCTGCGACCTAGGATTGTCACGCTGGATTTCCTCCAACCTGGCGTGATTTTCGATGATTACCCGGAGATCTCCTTCGGTTATGGGGTTACTTCCATGAATCTCAACAAATAACGGGCTCATTCTATCTAGTCCCCACTTGTAACAGTTGATGCTAACCATCGGGTTAACGTTCCCTATCGCTTGACAGATCTTGTGCCACCTATCAGTGTACTCTCTGATCGTTTCTTTGAAGGTGACTGCTAGTGAGAAGAGCTTGTCCATTCCCGCATTAACAGTCTTGTTGTACATGTAGGTCTCCAAGAATACTTCCGTGAGCTGGCTGTAGGAATCGATGGAGTTGGTAGGTAGGTTATATAACCATGATAATGCCGATCCTTTCAGGATTTAAGGGAAATATCTGCATAGGACTACGTCATCTCGCTCCCATCGGGACATTGTTCGGTTGTAGTAACGAAGAGTAGCTGCAAGATCGCTGGAACTATCGTAGCATTCAAACGCTGGGATCAGACACTTTGGAGGAATAAGTGCTCTTGTCAGGTGTGCGGTCAACGGTGTAGTAATGGCTTCTCTCATTACTTCTTCCAGCCTTCCTCCTCCTTGTTTTGTCTTCAGCTGCTTGATCTCTATCAACATTTCGGTACGAAGGTTTTCCATAGCGAGGAAATGTTTGTCCCATATTAATGATCGTC
Source organism: Papaver atlanticum (assembly GCA_023531105.1). NCBI lineage: Eukaryota > Viridiplantae > Streptophyta > Magnoliopsida > Ranunculales > Papaveraceae > Papaver > Papaver atlanticum. The sequence goes on from JAJJMB010004763.1 coordinate 2,577,927, forward strand.
CTGGTCTTCGTAATTCACTATCGAAGTAGTCGGAATCTCCTGGTACGTAATCGGGATTGGATGACCTATTTCTTCCTGTAGCACGACGGTTCAGTGGTTCGGGATTGTTGATGTTTTCTACTACCATTCTTCGGTCATGATTCTGTTCATGCGCTTTGGAGTTCGCTTCGTCATGCTGGTTTGCCACCTCCGCACTGAGGGAAATCTTATCCTTGAGTTCTTGATTCTCTCGGGCAAGTAGTGCTACCGCATCTGCGTATGCCTTCTGATTTCTTTTCAACTCTTCGAGCTCCGCTACCAGTTGGATGGAGTGGTTTGATCCCTGGTTCGGAGTTCCTCCTTATCCTCGTCCACCAGCGGCAACGGTATGATCTTCGTCTACAGTTTGGATTAGAGGGATCGGCGGATCCGTAGGTAAAATTTGAAGCTCCATTGGTTGGGATGCTGGCTGGTTTTCTATCAGCAAAGGCTGGTTTTGCTCGTTGGTTCTCGGCATCCCATAGATAGGTTGCTGCATCACCGATTCTGCAACTACTTCTCGTTGTTCGTTGGCTCGGGTCAGGGATGCAGCTTTTGCTGCATCGGCTTTGGCTGCTGCGGCTTTAAGTGCTGCTGCTGCTATTGCAGTGGCATCCAAAGGTGAGGTGCTTTCAGCTGCATCCTTCTTTTTGCTTGTTTCTTTAAGTTTTTCGCCTTTCTGCTTACTCCGTGTTACAACCGGCGTGGTTCTTGGCGTTTCCTTTGACGCTGCCTTTGCCTTTACGATATCCTTTGTTTTGTCCATGTCCTGTGAAGATAGATTACTGACAAGAAAAACATTTCCACGGAGCTTTTGTTAGGCATAAGCATAATGATGACGTTAGGAATTTAAATGTATTTTTTGTCAGGCATAAGCCGAAGTACAACCGAAATTCGGATCTGATCTGAAGGAGTTAAGGTATTTTTGAAAGAATGAGCATAGATCCGAGGGTTCTCCCTGGAAAAAATCCATGCGTTTTGCGTTACGAATTAACCTTTCAAATTTGAGAGATTTTGAAAACGAAAACTCTTGTTTTGCACGAAAAACTTTTTAGATCTGAAGCCTTTTTTATGGTTAAAACCTTGATTTTGTACAAAATATTTTGATTGTAAGAATCTTTTTACTGATCGGTCACTCAAAGTCCGTACCGAAAGACAGCCTTGAGTGATAAAAAGGATTTATAGGAAAAGATAAATCTTTTACCGGGACAAAAACGTCTTTGTTTCTAGCGCCAAATTGTGAACACAGATGTAACGAAGATAACATCGTGTCCACAATCAATATTCGCATTATTAATAAAATGCATTAATTAGAATTTAAATATGAAATGATAGTTAAACTATGATGGAAACTCTGAGCCTGTGGGCTCATCATCGTCACGCTTTTACTTTCCATCTTAAATATGAACATAAGGTCAATACGAAGAATTCGGGATAGAAACATATCAATACGATAAGTGCAGAATGTAAATGAGACAATGATTTACGTGGTTCGGCACTAAGGCCTATGTCCACGGGGTGTTAGGTTTTTCACTATGGATTAAATAAGATTACTAGTTGTAGTCGAGTGACTCTGAGTAGGGAACGAAGATGGAAAAGATAGATAGAGCTCATACCTAGTGTTTATAATCTCTCTCTTACTTACAATAGTTCTCTCTCCTAAAATTGGTCGACCTCCTCGTCCAAGGTTGAGCTTGGTATTTATTGGCTCTCTATGTGGGCCTCTCTTTACTAACATTATTGATACTTATCATCTTGGTTAACGTGCCGATCCCGAAGACTACCTTCGTGAACCTTCGTGAATATCCGATGCCTCCAACGGTAGTATATTGCAACGATGATGCACCTCTCCTTCTTCCATAGGATGCTTGACACGTGTCTTATATTCGTAGCATTTAATGCGGGTGGTTGGGTAGTCCGCACGCGTCAGACAGTTGCTGTTGCAGCTGTCACTTTCTTGTCAGTGATGCTCATCTCCTCCGTCCATTTCGGATCTATCTTGGGATGGGGTAAAGCAAACTTATTGGTCTTCTATAGTGCTTCGCGGTGGTCTATGCATCAGGTACTCCTTGACCTGTCATTCGTCGGATTCGTTTGGTGATGAATACGTGGCGGACGATGATGATGCATGCCCCTCAGGTGTTGTAACGTGGCATCATGGTTTTGATGCTCCTCCACCTCGTGGAGTACACGTATTTTCTTCTTTATACGTGGCCGATTGTTGATTATGTGTATACAATAGCTACCTAACCAGTAATGATTATATTTATATATATATATGCCACAAGGTTGGAGTTTTAGAGATTTGCATTATGCGGGCCTTTTCACAACTTTTGGAGCTAACGAGGACCCTAATGAAATAGGGATTGCTAAACGTACTGCACAAGCATAGAAATCTTTGCTTCCTTAATCCGAGTACTAATTTTACACCATAGTGAAGTGTCCAATGCTTACAATTCCGTTGAGAATGTCTATTATCAATTCGATTTAAGCAGAACTTGAACTTATGTACAGATAGTGATGAAACGTTCAGAATATATCAGCAAACTAACCCCTGAATATTAGTCATCCAACGTTGATTCCTCCTTGACTATGTCTTGGACCGACTCTCGATAGAGTCTAAACTAATCTACTCAGAATTAATCGGTTTGTGTACTTCAGCAGTTCCATGAAAAGCTTTCAGTAATTCAGTTTTCTCCACCATCCCATTCAATGTTACTTTGTTTAATTTTCATTGCTATAACTTTTGTAAAATTTGTATCATTGCATCCAATCAATTTGTTCGTTAATATTGCAAGTCTACTACAATACAAATTTCTTGTTACAATTGGCAAATAAAATAAAATCAAGTAGATGTATTTATAGACCAAAACATGCGATGACTATTTATCCCTTTTAGGATCACATAGAATTCTTTGTTCACAAAATTTGGTTGGAAGACTTAAATGAAATATTTGCTAAACTAAGTCATGCCTTGCCTTAGTCTGTTATCCACACAACGACAAAATGTAATCAGTTCAATCACAACAATATGCTTATAAATTTCCTCTATTTTTATCTTACTACAAGAGGATTAAAGAGACCAATGCTAGTTCCTTCATATCTTAAGATTATAGAAATGTGATTGTATATTGTAAATCATTGAATGAAACAAAAAAATAGAAAATAAAGAAAATTCACTCTCCAAAAATAAAACAGAATTATGTGGCGCTGACTAAGGGGATACTCTCCAAAAAAAAAAAAAAAAAAAACAGAATTCAGAACTTGAAAGTCACGCGCTTTACCACTAGGCTTAGTCGGCTTTGACAATCTGAACTAAGAGGAAAATGCATTTGTAACTCAATGGTTATATTGTCATCACATTGATCGTCTTTTAAGCTCAATGGTATTATTGGTATATACAAGTCGGGTGTTCCTCTCTAACGTCTCCCTTGTTTTCCCAATAGCCTGACAAAGAGACCTATCCTCAGCAAATACTTGAAGCTTTTTTGTGCACAACCCAAATAATAGCTGACCACCCCAAGGCCAGTAATAACAAAATGACAGGATTCCAATATTCGACCACATTGCTGCATGATCACAACCTAATCATGCTCAAACAGAAAATGATGCATCACCTGGTGAATTCACGGTGAAAATAATAAACTTTCGACCATGGTCGCTCAAAGACTAATTGTCTCTGATTCTCTACGGGGTTTCATGTCATGTGAAATCCAAGTTCCTTACATTTTAAGAAGAAAGATATAAAAAGAAATTAAAAACACTAAGCATTTTTATCTTTATAATTCAAATCTGTCTTTTGCTTAATTACTAAGTTGAGTAGATTCATGTCTTCCATCACTTCCAATCATACTAATCATCATTCATCTTCTTCTGCTTTTTCATAATACTTCAGTTTTGTTGCTTCCAAGTTTGTAGCTAGCTTGTGAAGTCTTCCCTCTTATGCTGCTGCTGTTTGAGGTTCTGTTGGAGAAACTTTAGAAACTAGTTCTGAAACATAAAAAAATTAGCATAGATTTCTCCAGTAGTTACCAGGAATCCAAAGTGGAATTGAGTTGCAATAACTATTCGTTCATTTTAAGAGGGATGGAGGGTGTACAACTGAACTTTTGTTTCGAGATTAGAACTCATATTCTATATTTTGTAAAAGAACGTCACAAAGAGTGATAGGTTGTGTGCCTTAGAAAGAAAAAGAACAAAGTTGTATGTTTGAGTATGTCTTTTACTGCGAAAAAACCGGACAATCTTACTCTCATGATCATTCAGTTTAGACAAGCAGGAGAATTAGCAATAGCGGTTCAAACCACTAATTACTACAATTTCTAAAGTTTACAGTTTCCTCTAGCACCTCATTCAGTGTTCTTTTGTCCAATTTTCAACCTGCTGTAGCTATATCTTTTAAGAAAATTTGCATCACCATGCAGTCCATGCCTACTTAGTTTGTTAATATTGTAACTCTGCTACAATATAAATTTCTTTGTTAAAAGATTGGCGAAAATATTTCAAATGGATGTATTTATAGGTCAAAAACACGCAACAACTATTTCTACCTTTTAGGATCACGTAGAATTCATTGTTTACAAAGTTTGTTTCGATGACTTGAATGAAAATTTTGCCCAACCATTAATCATGCCTCAGCCTGTTATGAATGAAACGTTTCCTCTAACATATTGGTCATGCCTCAGTCTGTTATCTAGTGCACACAACTATAGAATAAAGTCGGAATAGTTTCTAAAGAGATGGTTATTACTTATTAAGATTAGCCTCGTACGGCCCGTTCATTTGGGAGAATTGGAAACCTAAAAATTCAATTATGGAGTAATCCAAGAACTAAAGAGATGGTTATTACTTATTAAATTCTGTTCAAGGAATTGGGTGCATTCCCGACTAAGGGGATCGAACCCTTGACCACAGGATTAAAAGTCACGCGCTCTACCTCCGAGCCAAGTCGGCTCAGACATCCTAAGAGAAAAGTTATTTCAATGTATAGTATACACTGAGCAAAGCATTTAATTTTGTCGTACACAGGTATGGCCATCAACTATTTAAGCCTATTGAGTATTGATGTTTATGCTGAACTTTACCACTAATAATAAGAAAGTGAATTTCTTTGAGCCCTATATACTTGAGATTTTTTCAAAGCCTATCAACTTAAGCAAGGTGACCGGTGCGAGATAAAAGAATTGAGAATTGTTGAATGATGCATTTGTGTAACTTAAAGCCACTACAACAAAATCTATATTGCCACACCATATATTGCCACACCACCTTCAATATAGGTGTTGTAAAAGCAAATTTCTAATCACTGTATTTTTCAGTTGCAGCTAAAAGCTACTAATATACTGCTGCAAAATGAAACTTTTGCCACACAAATGTAGCAACAATATGAAAAAAGTGTGGCAAAAAAATATAATCTCTTGCTGCAGCAATAAAGATTGGGTGCAGCAATAGACTTCCTGCTACATAGTTTATCGCGACACTAGTAGGGGTTTATGCCATAACCATTGGGGTGCTGCAATATATTAAGTTTCTTGTAGTTAGCCTTTAATTAGGTGGTGACTATTATAGTCGGGTTATAATCCATTCAAGTATTGACAGTACCAGTAGACGAGTTGATGCTGTGGCCGTGCCATTATTGCATGCATTACTTCCATGTTTGCATTTTATCTTTTTTATACCTTTAGCTGCTTCCACACTACACCATTTTTAAGGATTAGCAACGGACTCTGGCTGTTGCTGACTGGGGTCGCTACGGCACATCCTTGTTGCAAAACACCATGTTGCAATTTTTCGCAACGGCATAAGCTCCGTTGCGACCTCGGTCACGAGAAGAAGAAGAAGAAGAAGAAAAAGAAATCAAATTCTGATATTGAAGAAGCTCTACTTCCGCTGTTGTAATGATCACAAATTTGGGTTTTTTTTTTTTTGCTAGAAAGATGATGAATTTCTATTTGAAAGAGGTAATTTTTCGTTATAATTACAAATATTCTCGATTCTTGATTCAAATTAGGGTTTTCAACTTTGGGTTCTTGAAATTGCTGGTTAATGATTATGTTCTTTACAAAGATTCATTCATTTTTCTATCCCTAACCCTTCTTTGAAGCTATTTCTTCTTCTAATCCTTCAAAACCCACCACTAGATCATCATCCCCACCAATCTTATTTTCTGCTCATCAGTTCATTACCATCAACTCATTATTTCTTTTCAAACCCTAAAAGTTAAAATCTTTCTCATCAACAAAATCATCTTCTTTGGGTTTTTGGGTTTTTCCCTAAAATCACATGCTTATGGTACTAAAATTTCTACTTTGTTCCCAAATCAGAGTTTGTTGGTTTGAAGTTTTGAGAATGGAGGCAAAATTTCGTTAAATGGTGTAAGAATCAATGAATCTACAATGATAGTTTTTGGATCTTTGTCAATTAATCTTTGGAAGTCCTGGTAGATATTTGGGTCTTGTTAATTCATCTCAATTATGAACCACAAATAAATTTATCATCATCGAGTTCATACTTGCTTAGATTCAATATTCAACGATCCTACTGATAACCATATGGGATTAGATATCGATAGTTCAATTTCTATAAGAACAAAAGATGTTTCAAAAGGGTTTGCTTTGGAAAGTGGGAATTCGATTATAGTTTGGATTGATTACTAGAATGATCAAAAGAAATTACTTCTTGAAGATGGGTTTGTTATGTCGTAAAGCAGAAATTACTGGTGTGTGAGCCTATTTTTTGTTCACTTCTTGCTGGAGGGTTCTACTGTATTGAGGGTAATAACGTTCAGTTAGAACTTATTCATTTTGGTCTCCTGATTTGCATTGCAAATATCACACAGCTTGTTGCTGCTGTTGTTAACAAGACTTTTGAAACACTAAGGGGTATTGTTGTTACTGAAGCTCATACTGAACTGGCTCAAGTAGAGCATGAGAAGTTGAATGCTAAGTATCCTAGTGGAGTTAACGTTTAATGAGAGCTGGTTCTACATGTACAAGTGTTGATACTACATCTCAGGTAACATTTCACAGCAATACTTCATCTCTTTCAATAACTTTTTCAATACCTTTATTACCTTTCAAACATTTTTCAATACCCTTACAAAAATGGTACTAAAATCAATTCAATACTCAGTTTTCATCTAAAATCAAGTCGAGTCTCTTAACCAACATACCAATTGGTCCTAAAAAAAAATTCAATACCCAGTTTGGTCCCTTGTTGATCAATATCTTTACAGATTCTGGTCCTAAAAACTTTCTTAGAAACCAGTTTCTAAATATCTTTTTCAACAATACCTAATATCTTTACAGAACTGGTCCTAAAATGTTTCAATAACTAGTTTCTAAATACTTTTTTAATACCTATTGCTGGTCTCCTTCGCTGGGAGTTCCTAATACTGCTGATATTGCTACTCGTTGAATGAGTTTAGCTTATTCTTTTCAACCATTACAGTCAGAGTTGATTGTTCCAGTATTTCATCATCTACTATTTCTGTTACTTCAGCTAAGAATGCTTCCTTTAAAGCATTGGAAGTTATGTTTTGATGTGAATGTTTCTACTGCTGGGCTTGTTGCTGCAGTTTGATACTTCTTTATTCTACTTCTGACATTGCTATTGGTTCTTTGTGGCTGCTAGGACTTATTGCTACTGTTGCTGATAGTTCTTCTAGGGTTGCTATTTTTCTACTTCATCATCTATTGCGTCGCTTGTCTGCTACATTCAGTCTACAAGTTTGGTATGTTGAGGTTATGCACATGTGTTTTTTTTAGTTTCACTTCAAACTGATTGTTTGTTATCAGTTTGAGGAGGTGAAGTGTTTTTCCAGTTTTTCACTTTGTTTGCTTGTTTCCAAGCTATTACTGTGTTGTGCAAATAATAGCTTGTGTGTGTGTGTGTGTGGGGTGGGTGGGGGGGGACTTGACTTGACCAAGTCTGTTGATATAAATATATCTCCCCTGTATCTGTAAGATGTACTGAACAATGATACTGTCATATCAATTCTAGCTTTTAATAGTTTTCTCAGCATAAGAGTACATGAGATTTGATGTCTCCAGCCTTGTGGCTGCTGTGCCATTAATTAGTGCACGAGTTACAACTACGTACTGCGTTAATACAAAAAGCTAGGCTTCTGACCTCTCTACTTCCACAGAAGGTTTCTAAAAGTAGAAACCATCGTTGAACTCATTAACCCAACAATGCACTACTTCCATTTTTGCATTTTACTTCTTATATCCGCAGCTGCTTCGATTTTAACCCTGGAGATTTTCTTCAAATGGGAATGTTGAATTTTTGAATGTTTTAGCAAAATAATTGATTTCTATAATGATCTTCTTTAAATATTAAATTTCCTTGATAAATAAAGGACTAGGTTTTTCTTACTTGTAGAGAACAAAAACGGTTTGGAGTCTTTGCAGTTTGCACCGCCTGTCTCTTTACTCACGTCTTTTGGTATGAGCTAGAAATAGAAACTCAAGTTACAAATTCTCACATGGGCAGCCTTCCTATAGTTATGAGCACCCATCTCATCTAAAGCAGTTGTACGCAACCCTACGGATCAAACAACGTTTCACAATTCCTATATTCTGTCAATGAGCCTTGCTATCATGCACACGGGTCCACAACAACACAATGAATATACCCCTTTAAGGCGTCAGATATTGCATCCATAAGTGTGCATCCCTATAATAGCAGATCTGACGGTTTAAAAGTGCACATGCTCATTATGCACTCATGCACATGATAGCACTGGTTCTAGTGCCTTTCGAGTCTTAGAATACCGCGTAAGAAATTCAGCTATTTCTAAGGAATACGCTTTGAGCAACTTGGTTGCCAAGCTAGTTTTGGCCCTCGTGATCTTTTACGAACGGCCAGGCCGGTATCCCACTAGCATTAGGATTCCGGGATGAGATCAAACAGCATATATTAAGAAGGTGAAGCTATTATAAAATAAATCTCAAGAGAAGGAAAACAGAAAAACAAGTTGCAGAGAAATAAAGAATCAACAATGGAGAGATTTCTTGGGGTTAAGAATTACTTCTGTGGAGCAGAACATATGTCAATGGATGGAAGCAGCCATTCTGGATTAGTTGGTGGTGCTAGGAGGAGTTATCCTAGAGTCTTGAAAAGATCAGTAATTTCACCTGGTGATCGAAAGTACAAAATCTGGCAGAACTTTCTCCTTCTGCTAGTTGTATACACGGCACTGGTGGCTCCTTTCCAATATGGTTTTCTTTTTAAACCAATTCGAGGACTGGAGATTGCAGATATCGTTATCGATGGAATCTTCTTGATAGATATCTTCATCACCTTCTTAGTTGGCTACCGCGACAAAAAAACTTACGTATTCGTTGACAACCATTGGGAAATTGCTTGGAAGTACGCAACATCTTGGTTAATATTCGATGTCATAGCTGCGATACCCGTACAACTTTTTGCGCAGCAGTATGCATTATTCAGCATCATGCTTCGTCTCTGGCGTCTTCATAGAGTGTGTTCTTTGTTTTCTGCAATGGAGAAAGATATCAAGTTTAACTATTTTTGGGTGAGGTGTGTCAGGCTTTTCTGTCTGACAATATTCTACGTTCACTGTGCTGCATGTGTTTATTATACTATCGCTGCACGTAGTAGCCACCCAGAACGAACGTGGCTTGGTGACTTGCTTGATGAAAGTCTGGGAGTTCGATATGTTACATCGATTTACTGGTCTGTTACCACTTTCACGTCTGTTGGTTATGGTGATTTGCATCCCGTGACTTGCATGGAGATGCTAGTGGCCGTATTGTACATGCTTTGCAACCTCGGATACCAAGCCTATCTGATAGGAAACATGACATATATGGTCGTCCATATGACTGCACGTACTAGCAAATTTAGGGATACAATTGAAGCTGCTTCCAGTTTTGCAAATAGGAACCATCTCCCCGAAAGCTTACAAGATCAGATGCTTTCCAGTTTGTGTTTGAAGTACAAAACTGACTCAGAAGGGTTGCAGCAGCAAGAAACTCTGGAAGCACTCCCTAAAACCATCCGTTCAAGCATATTACATTTTCGCTTCGATAATCTGGTCGATAAGGTGTATTTGTTCCAAGGGGTATCAAAAGACTTCCTTTTCCAGCTAGTCTCAGATATGAAACATGAGTTTTTCCCACCGAAAGAAGATGTTATATTACAGAATGAAACGCCCACGGACTTCTATATACTGGTTTCAGGCACAGTAGAGCTAACGGCATGCAAGAATGGAACCGAACAGGTTATAGGAGAGTTAAGGACCGGAGACATTTTTGGTGAGATTGGTGTACTTTGCTACAGGCCACAGCTCTTTCAAGTGCGCACTAAAAAATTGTGTCAGCTGCTGCGGCTAAACCGTACTGCATTCATAAACATTGCCCAGGCAAATGTTGGTGATGGGACTATAATTATGAACAATCTCCTACAGCACTTAAAAGAGGATGATGACCCGGTAATGCAAAAAGTTCTGATTGACACGGAGAAGATGCTAGCTCATGGTAAACTGGACCTGCCGCTATCTCTATGTTTTGCAGCTCGTAGAGGTGATGATCTTTTGTTGCATCAATTACTAAAGAAAGGTGAAGACCCAAATGAAACTGACAACAGCGACCGCACAGCTCTGCATTTAGCTGCAGCTAAAGGAAGTAAGAATTGTGTTGTTCTTTTACTAGATTATCAAGCAGATCCAAATAGCAGAGATTCAGAAGGAAATGTTCCTCTTTGGGAAGCAATAGTCGGGAAACATGATTCAGTGGTTAAGATGTTGAAAGACAATGGTGGGAACCTATCATCAGGAGATGTTGGCAGATTTGCATGCATTGCCGTAGAACAAAATAGTCAAGATTTGCTTCAGAAAATTATAGAAAACGGTGGAGATGTGAAAGTCCCAAAGAGCGACGGGACAACTGCACTTCATGTAGCTGTTTGCGATGGGAATATTGATTTAGTCAGGTTTCTTCTGGAACAAGGATGTGATATTGATAAAGCTGATGTCCATGGATGGACACCACGAAAGTTAGCTGATCAACAAGCTCATGAAGAGATTAAATTGCTCTTTCGATCCAAGAAAGAACCAAAACCGCAGCCGGCAGTTTCAGTTGATCCAACAACTTATAGTAAGTACCTATCGTCGTATAAGAGTGAACCTACAATTACACATCCAGCCCCAAATGATGCCGGCATGGAGGTTTTGTGGAGAGGAAACGGCCAATGCAGAAGAACTAGCCATTTTAACAAGTCAATATTTGGGATCATGTCTACTGCCCATGCAGCTGGTGAGAGAAGCAAAAGCGATGATTATTCACTAAAAGATCTTGGAATGCCTGCTCAAAATTCAGCCGAGCAGTATCCTGCTAGAGTAACTATTAGTTCCCCCGAGTTGAGCCAAACCAGAGGAAAACTTGTTTTCTTGCCAAGGTCTCTCGAAGAACTAATTGAAATTGGTACTACAAAATTTGGATTTTCAGCTAGTAAAGTTTTAACCAAATATGAAGCTGAAATTGATGATATAAGACTGATCAGAGATGGCGACCATCTTCTCCTTGTTAGCGATACTTGGCCTACTGGATCAGATGCTTAAAATTTTGGAGACTCAATGTAATTATCTTGGTTTAGTTTTGAGTTAAGTTAATCTTAGTTGTACATTTAACTGAACTTTATGTAGCTAACTTGTATTTAGTTTTAATATAACAAATATTTTTTTAACAATACTCACTATTCACTAGTATCTTTTCCTCTACTTGGCACAACTTATAAACACAGAATTTCATTACTAAAACAAATTAGCAAATACAGTTAATAAGCGAACAGACCTGTGACCAAATTTGTAAAATAAACAATCTATGATCATAAAACATAATAAAACACTCAAAAGTTACAACTTTTATTGGATATAAGCGTACGATTAGTTTTTTAAGAGCACTGTGGAAGTAGAGAGAAAGAAGGATATATAACCTATGTAGTGAGAATTGGAGGAAGGTAATCCGACTTGGCACCAAGAACACGTGCTTTAGTGTCGGGGAAGAACTCATGACCTGGCAACTCAGTCACATCTCCATTTTCAGTGATTCCAATTGGGTACCTTAGGAGGTGTCCAGGTAGATCACGTTCAAGAGAATCGCTCGAGTACAGATCCCAGTACTTATCAGCGATCCTGTTCACCTTTTGCACACATTCCTCGCTGTTAGGATGGAGGAAAACTTCATCAAGCATGCCAAGATGTTCATACCATAATGCCATACGGAATCCGTGGATTTGACCCATTGCTGGTTCTCTGTGAGCTAGGTGATGAGGTTGGTAACCTCCCATGGCAATTTCAGAATCCCTTGCACCATTCATTGATCTCTCATTGATGTTAGCTGATCCAATGATTATGTATTCATCGTCAACTGTAAAAGCAGGCAAAATAAATCCAACATGAGTATTTAGTTTCCGGCATGATTGAACTACAACATCAAAGCACAAGTTCTATTTTGTCTACTAACATGTAACACAGGGGTTGGGACACCTCAGCAATGGCAATGACACCTAGTTTGCAGAGTTTTCTAAACATGTTAACTGTTAAGACTTGGGAAGAAAATTGGAGCCATGACTCCTGATTTAGACCAAAACTATGTACGTCTAGAGTTACCAGATCAAGTTGTCAATTAACATTCAAACCACTAATCTATATTCCCAATCTAAGAAGAAAGATTTCAGAAGATGCTAATTCAAGCTAATAAACGAAATCACTAAAGCCGTCATACGTACCTATCATCATCTTGGTGTGAACGTAGATCATGAATCGTCGAGCCTCCTGAGCTCTACTATAATCTGTATCAGGGTCTGGAGTTTCTGATGGTACATACTCTCCTTCTTTCTTCACCTCTCGATTACCGAGACAGAAGAATGTCAAGTAGTCCCTAGGGTCAGCTACAAGCCCTTGAGCTTTAAGAGCTTGAGTGATGTCAGCGTACATCATGTCCCAAGTCCTCCTCTGCCAATCTAATATCGCCTGAACTGATGCACTCTCTGGGATACCCTCTGGCCACATCGGGACAACAACATAAACAGTAAACCTCTCACCAGCCATAATCTTGCTAACAATTTTTAGTGAGAGTTCCTTGGGAATAAGATGCAGAGCATTTATTTCCTCAGGCTTAATGCCGTCTGCTTTCCAACCATATGAACTTCCGAGGAAATACTGATTTTCAATGTAAATGAAGTCCTTTGCTCTTCGAATGGCATTAATATAAGCATCCTGGATGCTGCGGTCGATGATGTTGTCTTTTCCACTAACAAGCCCAGCTTTGGCTGCATCCTCAGGTGAATCAGGGAATCCAAAAGCAGCCCCACCGTCAATGGATCTGAACAACTGAACGTTCCATGATTCTGGGTCTTCAGAGAACGTAACGGGAGAGGGAGGAATAATAATCTCAGAAAGCTCTCTCAAGTTGACCAGAATGTCTTTTCCACCCTGTTTCCTCCACCTCTGTTCAAAATTGAAAAGGACATCCCAAGCAATGGGTCCTTCTAGACGGGAGTGAATATCATGCCAAGGCTCCCTGGGACCACCTTTAGTAATTGCACCACCAGTGAAGTTAGGTTGATGGAAATCATCATGGTGGGCAGTATCCAAGGTTCTAAAAAGAGAATGGAACTGAGTATCATATCTTCCATCGCAGAGATCAATACCCCCAACAAAACTCACAATTCTCCTCTGTTCTGATCCTCCACTGGGCATTGCACTATCCGTGACCACAATCTTCTGGTGATGAGTGAACATAGTTGAGATCTGTAAATCCTGAATAAAGCTGCCTCCATCATCAGGGTTACGGGGACATAAGACACAGTTCACCTGTGTACCTTGGAAGTAATTAAAAGTGTCTTCGTCATGGGTAGCCATCAATCCATCTTTCTTCAATAAACCCACAGAGGTTCTGTCATCCCATACAAGCATAAGGACCCTAACACCTTCATCAGCCTTTTTCTTAAGCAACTCTCCAAGAGTGATGTCCCCACCAGGTTTTTGCCTTCTAGAGTCCCTTATCAAAACGACTTCAGTGTACACAGACCACCCAGTAATGTAAATCATGTGTTTCGCATTACTGATTGCATCAAATATATCCTCCCAACATCTGGCAGGCTCGTAAATCTTGCCTCCAGCAAGAGGGATTTTGGGAATGAAGTTATCTGGGACGTGAGCATCTTGATATAGAGAAACTTTGCATCCTGTTCTCTGGGTGAAGAATGTGTAAGGAACTCCAGGAAATTTGGCGCTTCTAATTCCCCGAGCCCAATTCTTGTCTTGACCAACATCAAAATATTGCAGCTTCACGTGGATCTTACAACCACCTTGCACAGGATTACGCTCCTCATCTACCACCTCGACCCATTCATCCACTTCCTCCCCACTTAGAACTTGGTCAATAGGAACATAAGCTCTTCCAATCAGAGTTGCTCCAATGGGATTATCGTCTTTGACCGTGAAGATAATATTAGCAGCCATATGGGCACAGTAGATGTGAAAAGACTCGTACCACTTAGGGTTGACAGGTTCATCTTTTATGATTCTGGTCCTTCCAACTCTAGCCTTATCGAGATCAACTGAGGCATAAAGCATACTGGCTCCTTTGCCAAATCCAACTGTCTCCTCGATGTTTTCCACAAGCTACAAGAAGAAATTTCAGACTTAAACATTAACGAAAACAATGGGAAATTATTATATAATATATAGCTACAGTGTCTTGGGAAGTAGCATACAGTGTCTCAAAGTTTCAGAAAGAGAATGAAGCAACAGCACTGGTTACCAGATATATAAGTGTAGGGAGGTTCACATAAATTTCAATAAGACCACGTTAAGATAAACAAAACTAATACTTCAATAGCTCACTAATGTTGCATAGAAAGGAATATTGGCCAGAGACCGCCTTATAACACCCTTAAAACATTTAGACAGTAACTAAGTACAGAAAGTAACTTGAACCATGGTGAGCATGAAACTACGGATAATTGTATTTTTCCTAGTGAGTTCAGCATGAGACTACTTCAACAGATGTAAAACCTTTATATGTAGCGAGTAACAGTGAGTGAAAAAGTGAAAGTACACAAAAGAATTGTAGATCTGTAAATGTAACAACATCAAACCAAAAACATAAAAGTGAAAACTAGTCATTACGCTGAACTCATCAGTATCAGGTTGCTGATTGACAATTTCTTTCTAAACCTTGTCAATTTAGTCTCCTGATCTTACAAGTTCGAACGATCCGATGATAAATCCACAAGAACTATAAAAAAGAATGTGCCTATTTACCTTTGCTTCGACTGACATTCATACATTCACTCATTTACTTTTTCATCAATGATTAAACACAATAACAAGGGTAAAAATCAAGCAATTATCACTAAAAAATAGTCAAACCTACAACCAATAAATCAGATCCATTGCTATATAATTCAACCTATAAAATTCACAGATCACGCCTAAATTTCACCAGAAAAACAAAACTTAAGAACTGAAAATCGAACTCTCACTACACGCTTTCAAAATTTCATTCAAATAGATAAGATCCAAACATACATTAAAAAATCCAGCACAAAAATGCTTTGAATTTTTCACATCGTAATCAAATCAGCAACGTACCTTCCTAAAGAACTTAGGAGCACCACCAGTTTTCCTATCAGGATGAGAAATTGAATTCGCTTCAAAAATCGTAACATGTAGAGTTCCATGGAGTAAAATCTGCGCCATTTTCTAACCTACGCAAAATCAAAAAATTGAAGTCAAACTCTAATCATACAACAATGATCTCAGACCATAAAATTACCCAAAAGTGGAAAAATAAAAATGATCAGATTTTCCTGTCATTCCTGAATTTACTAAAAATAACTCCATAAATTCAGCACACAAAAATCTAGTGAAATTTCAGAAGCTAGATTTAGAGATACACAGAGGAGGAGGAGCCAGAACTTACAGAAGACGAAGACCTGGAGATTTACAGAGAAATGAGGTTGAAGTCTGATCCTGATCGGAATCGGGATCTTTATATGGATGAGATGTGCTGAGAAATGGGAAGGACTCTGTAAAGACGCGCCAATGAGAGAAAAAAATGGGAAGAAAGTACTAATTATTATTGTTAACAGAAAAAGAGCTTTAAAAGCCGCCCCTGTAAAATAGAACGCGGAGAAATGAACGTGGGGGTTTATGGGTAGACGGATAGATTTTTTTTAATATCTTTGGAACCGGAATGGATTTGGAACCAAGATCTATAAATTATTGAAACTGTGACAGAGTCAGAAAATTATCCAAAAAGTACTTCAAAAAAAGTTCTTGGATTTCAATATAAAAAGAATAGAAAAATCTGTTGTTGGATGAGGATGGGGAGGTGGAGGAGAATACTGGATGATCATCAACCATATGGCTCTTTGGTTGGTGTTCTCTATTAAAAGCGAAATAGTAAAAGAAAAAGAAAATCAAAAACGAAATAAAGAAAAAATAAGTGTAGAAAAAGATCAAGAAATGGGGAAAGGAAGGAGGAGACCAAGGACATGGTACTCCAAGTCCAATGCTCCTTGCTATTTTTATAGCTGCAGTATATATAGAGTTTCGTACGTAATTTTTTTTTGGGGAGAATTTATAAAACTGATTTAATTTGGGGCGTAAAAAATAATTAGGGGCTTCACATTACAGGACAAAAAGGGTCATGAAATAGTAATTGGTGGCTATCCCTTATCCCAAAAAAATTTAAATGCCTAAACTACCCCGAAATTATTAGTGTTAATTATGTTGTTAATTAGTTTAGTTAGATTAAAATCAGATTTAGGGATAAATTTTTAATAAAAGAAAAATTGTGTTTTTGTGTTGTGGAGAAGGAGAAGTTGAGTTTTTGGGGGAAAAGTTAGGGTTATTTGAAATGAGTGATTTTAGTGGAGGAAATGATGTTGGTGAAGCTTCAAATAACAAACATGATTGTGTTGATGGTGAGATTATTTTGCATTCCCATTTGGATTGGATGTATGATGAAGACATGTTAGTAGAGGAAGCCATGAATAATGGTGCAAATGAAGATCCCATTGCTCAAAATGAAGGAACCAACCCTTAAAATGAGGAACCCGAAGCTCAAAACAATCAGGTAAACATCTTATACCCTTTGATTTGTCTGTTTGTTGCTCCAAGTGGTCGAATCATCCACACAATGGAACAACTCAGTGTAAGGGTCGTCATAGTCGAGGGGTGTATACCCAAACGACTCTCTAATGTCGTTACTTTATTGACACTACCAATGACGACTCAACCCTGCAACTTTTCCATGTTATGAAAAATCGTTAGGTAGTGTGCTAAACAATGACGACCCTTTAAGCTAGGTCACTTAGAGTCGTTATGTTGTTTTGTTTACACCTAGATGACTCTAAAACCGAAACTCTCTGTACAAAAATAACACTTAGGGTCGTCATAGATGTAGTCATATGAAATGACGATCATAGGTAGCAATTACTAATTTCTGTTAGAGTCGTTAGGTTTAGTAGTTATATATAGTAACGACCCTTGCCCCATATTATCATAATTTTTGATTTCATAGAATCATTTCATTGAATCGTAAAAGGATTACATCTTGCATAGCGTTGCATTGAAGGAAATGAAAAACAATAGATAATAACGGTGCACTTAAACACTTAACCATAAACGTTGTAATTATAGGTGGTGCCTTTGAAGATGAGGTAGCAATCGTCGAACTCAAACTTTTTTCCACGAAGCACCTCGTATCGGGCATACGCCTTCCCCAACTGAAAACGCAAAACACAATAAGTTAGTATCATTCAAAACTTGGGATTAGTTTTACCTCTTGTTTAAATACTTACTCTTATAGCACCCAACATATTGGGTAAGGCTTCCCTTACGGCCTTCATTTCTCTTTTGAAAGCTTCACATTCGAAGAATATCTCCTCGAACCGTTCCTTGACTAGTTTCAAAGACCTTGAGTTACAATTTCCGTCTAACGTGACGAAAACGATGAATACACGGTTCCACCAAGAATCCGATGTTTGATCAATGTCTTTTCCTAGATCTTCAAAGTGGTTTTTTAGTGTCAACCAAGCTCTCGCAATGGCGCAATTCTCTTCGGAAGTGTAGGGAGTAGCCATGGTGTTTCCTTTTCTTTTTACTCTTAGATGATAAATGAATGAGAATGAATGTGAAGGTTGAGAATTATGGTTTGGGTGAAGAAGGGGTAAGATATGGGTCTCTATTTATAGAAATTAAAGACCCAACAGTCATTTTTTTGAATTTTTAACCGTTGCCCGACTCAACCACATTGGGTGAATTGAAAATTCACATTAACTGCTAAATGGGTTGTTACAGGATATATTAACAAAGTGACGACTCTTTCAGAGTAAAAGAGTCGTCTTCTGTTTTGTTTATTGGCTGACGACTCTACTATCAAAGAGTCTCTGTGTTAAGTGACATTTAGAGTCGTTAATACGACTTTCTCCATAATGACGACTCATACCAAATATTTCAAATAAACTTTAGAGTCGTCACTCGTATATATATATAACCCTTGACGACCCTTATTGGGAATATTTACTTAACAAATACTTGAACTCATTTTATTGAATCGAAAAAAAACATACATGTACTATGAAATAAAATAGAAGAAAAAGACATAAAATAGTTCAATACATTGCGCTTGAAAACTTAAATGAGTTTAATTATAGAAAGAAAATTGTCGTTCGCTTTCCTCCAAGAGACGATAGTAGTCCTCGTGCAAAAACTCATGGCCGTACTTTAATTCGTATTGGCTGCGACCCAAAGAGTACTGGAAAAACAAAAAAAATTATAAGTTAGTGTTGTCGAATAACAATAACCAAAGAAATAATTTTTGATGAACGTCCCATTGATTCACAAACTTACTCTATCCATTCGAGGTTCGTTGGAAAGAGCGTCAACCAGAGCTTTCAATTCGTCTCTCAGCAATACACATTCATTGTATAAATAATCGTACATTTCCCTTATCTTCTGGAGCGTCCTTCTATAACGATTTCCGTTTAGTGCTTTAAAAACCTTAAATACACGTTTCCACCAAGCATTGGATGTTTGATCCATGTTAAGGTACAGATCTCTGTTTGGGTCCTTGTTACTGGCGACCCATTGCGCTCTTTCAAAGTCGTGCTTCGTGACCGTGGTGTGTGCTCTAACAATAGCAACATCTTCTTGATTATTGAACGGAGTTTGAGCCATTTTTAGTGTTTGAAAGTGATGGGTTACTGATTTGTGAAGATTGAAAGTGAATAACTTTGAAAAGGATAGGTCTCCTTTTATAGGAAAAAAAAGACCCAACAGCTAGTCTATTTTGGAAAAAAACCGTTATTTTGTTAAAAAAAGAGAGGCAATAACTGCTCCTAGGAATCAAACGTAAATTTGATTTTCAAAATCTGCAATCACTGCATTTAGAGTCGTCATCTTTTGTATATATAACCTAACGACCCTTTCAGAAAACTTAACAGAATGGTGTGTGTATATATCTAAAGAGTCGTTAGATTTCTTTCAGGGTCGTCAATCTTTACCAAAAGAGTCATTCGCCTGCTATAATACCCATGACGACCCTATCCGTAGTATACATACAAGACTTCCTTACTATTTGGTCATCAATCTGCTAAATAGTAATTGACGACCCTGATAAAGGTAAGGATGACCAGAATTTCTAGGCTTTAGAGTCGTCAATATTATGTTTTAAATAGTGACGACCCTCTTAAAAAGGTTTTGTGTTATGTTTTAGTTGGTGGTGCAACCAAGCTCTCAACCAGAACCAGTCTCTACGATGGGTCCGGATACCTCCCAACACTATGTGACTGATTTGGTACGTTTCCCTTAACCGTTTAGTTATATTTAATTTTAAATTATTTTATTAGTGATCTCATGGATGTGTAATTTGTTCGGTGAATGTAGACATGGAGAGACAAGGCTGAGGCCAAGGAATGGCTTATCTCAAAGGCAAAAGAGAAGATGTGCGTGGTTGTTTAAAACAGACAAGTCGATTGTAAGAAGATGGAGATGGTATACGAGAGAGCGTGGAAAAGGGGAGAAAGTCACAAAGGTAAGAATTACAAATATGAGAAGAAGACAACTAGGGTCTACAAAACTGCGTCGAAGAAGTGTGGATGCCCGTTCAGGATTGTTTTCAAAAGGCATCACGAAACTTATAGGTTCCGATTATATAGTATTCCGGACGGTCGTCACAACCATCCTCCACCTAAAAGTTTATATGGACACCCAGCATATGCCCTGTTGAAACCGCATCAAATGGAGAAGGTTAGGCAGATGAAGGGATGTAGGCCTCTTAAGATCCTAAATTCAATAAAGGCGGAAGATAAGGATAACTTGTCTACAATTTCCACAATTTACGCTGCCAAAGCAACGATCAAGAAAACCGAATGGGATGGTAGATTAATTATGCAACAATCTGAGTGGTTAGAAGAAAAACTTAACTACGCCATGCAAACAAAAGTTGGTCCGGGAGAGAAAGTGACTCATATTTTTCTTGCGCACCCAAGGATGGTGGATTTGGCTCAGTGTTTTTACCAGGTTCTGTTCATAGATTGCACCTACAAGACAAACAGGTATAACATGCCGATGTTGAACGTGGTCAGTCATACTTCGGATAAACAATCATTCACCGTGGCATGGTGCTTTATGGAAAAAGAAGAAATAGAGGATTATGTTTGGGCGTTTGAGCAAGTGAGGTTGATTTACCGTGGTAAAGAGACAACCCAGGTTATATTTACGGATAGGGATTTTGCAGTTATGAGTGCCGTCCGTCTAGTTTTTCCACCATCTCAACATTTTCTTTGTACGCGGCACATCCAAACCAATCTTTTTTCTAATTGCAAGAATCAAATCCAAAAGATCCATACTAAGCAGGGTAATCAACGTTCGAAGGAGGAAGACGAGCGTCTAAGCCAACTTTCTAAAAAGGAGCGAGCGAAAGAGAAAATGAAAGAAAAGGAAAAATACGAGGAAGAGGGGGATCTATGGAAAGAGTTTTGCAAAGATTGGGACCATTTGGCTCATTCCAAGACCGAGGTTAAGTATTATGCTAACTTGCAGAAGTTTATTGATGATTGGAGCACGGATCATAAGAAGGTTGTTGAGTATTGCCTGAATACATGGTTGAATCCTTGGAAGGAGAAGTTTTTTTATGCATGGACCAATAGATACAAGCACTTCAAAAATGAGTCTACAAGTATTGCAGAGCAGTCTCATGGACGTTTGAAAAAAATTATGGAAGAGAATAATGGTGGGGTAGTTACGGTACAGGAAGCTATTCACGAGCATGCAGAGAATGATCTAAGAAAAATAGTGGCCCAGATGGAGATAAGTAAAGACCGTTTTCTGATGCAATACATTGAAGATAAAGATTTGTTACGGGGGGTGGCACACCAAGTATCATGGTGGGCAATAATCCATATGATGGAAGAACTTATAAAGTTTAGAGCCAATGCGGCCGCTAGAAAGGTGATGAAGTGTTATTGTACAACAGAGACATGGATCGGCCTACCTTGTAAACATAAACTTGGTGGGTACAAAGATATCATTCCTCTTGGAGATATCGATCCATTCTGGCAGCATCTTTCATTCACCCCAAATCCCACAGGAGACGCTGAGCAAGAATTCGCAGACTTGGAGATTGGCAAGTATATCAACGAAAAATACCGAAAAATGAATTGTGCAGGAAGACAAATATTGGTTTCTAACTTGTGGCCGGCGTCCCGTAAGAGCTTGGGGGTAGAAGAAGAGCCAATAAAACAAAAACCACCAGGGCGTCCGGCAACTAAAATGTCATGTAGAGAAACTGTGAATGAAGACAAAAGCTGCACAAGAGACCCGTGTCGCCATGAGTATGTCCAGGCGGAATTTAATGAGTATGAGAACTCTTTCATTCCCAAGAAAAGGGGTTGGCCAAAAAAGCAAGTAGTCACCCAAAGTCATATATAAGTGAAAGAAAATGAGGATATGGATGTTGTTGAGCATACGGTCGGTACCCAGCAAATCCAAACTAGCGGAATGGTGGCGATACGAGGAATAAAGGGTAATCCGCGCACCCCTATGGATTCCTAAGGAAGACCACATCGTGTTGCTTACACTTTGTATAAAGAGTATACCGATCAACTTCCTTACGTCATCTTGGATCACCTTATATCCACCGACGATGTTGACGGAGATGGAAATTGTGGTTACCATGTTGCAACGGAACGGTTAGGGCATTTCGATGAATCGGACAAACTAAAACTCACCCAGATCGAATATGCAAGAAAAAAAATGTCCGCTAAACTCATTGAGGACAAGCAACTCTATCTAACAATGATCATGGAAGGAGATCCAAAAGAGAGAGAAATGAAGTTCAAGGAGTTGGTTTCCAACGTGAAATGGCGAAAGGGGTCGAAGACGGACGGTTATAAGTTTTGGATGCAAATGCCTTTTGGTGCCCAACTTTTAGCCGACACATTCACTTGTGTCGTTCATGTATTCAGCAAAGGGTTCCCCGGAGGCTCTTGTACGTATGTACCCTCAAGAACTAGGTGTGAGCCGGCACTAAAGAAAAGAAGAATTGTAATGGCACATGTCAACATGAACCATTACATAGGCTTGAAGATAACTGACGAATGTCCTTTGCCACGGGTGGGCTATGGTGACTGGGGAGAGTTCACAAAGGAATGGAAAAACCAGTACGAGTACGGCATGAACTTGTGGAATGCTTTGGACCCGATGCCGGATTACGTTGACATGGGTGATGAAATGAAAGAATGAAAGAGTGTTTAATGTTTTGAGCTTTATATTTTGAACCATACTTTTGGGAGATGGTTGTATCTAGAACATGGATATTTTTATTTTGAAAAATGCTTAGTGAATACAATGTGTTTTATCTACCAAGCACAAATGTTTTTCACCGTTAGTTTCATTTATTTTGAACAACTATTGTTACTATTTAACAGGTACAACCTAACGACCCAAACCTGCCATTATTTTCTCACCTAGGGTCGTTACTGTCGATACCCAAATACCCGTATGACTCTAACCAACCATATTAGTTGAGTTCCTGGATGTTTTTGACACATGGAGTCGTCAACTTTATATTCACACAAATAACGACCCAAACCTCCATTTATTTTCTGACTTAGAGTCGTTAATATCGAGACCCATATACATAAACGACTTTAATGGTCTATATGAGTTGATCTCCTGGATGTTTTAGTCGCTTAGAGTCGTTATTGGGATAACATATACTGTAACGACTCTATTGTCTCCTTCAGAATTGTCAGTTTGGGTACCCTATTTGGTATTTTTGCTTAGAGTCGTTATTTTTATAAAATAAACATTAGCGACTTTTCCATGTTTTGTCTTCAACGGCTATTTGTGAATACACTTTTCCCAAAAAAATGAGCTGTTGGGATATTTTGTATATAAATATTCCATCATCAACAAGCAAATACAACCGAAAACAATCAAAATAAATCATTTTTTCAATGTCAAGTCCATCATAAAATAACAATTCAATTGAAAATATACTTAGAAGATGCAAGTGACCAACCAAATCAATATTTGCAATGGAAGAAGAAATACGCAAAAGAAGCATGCGACCTACTAAAAAACCATTCACTCCATCATCATATCCTGCGAAGGAAGAAGAAGAGATGCACGCAGCCAAAAAACGAGGAGAAGAACAAACCCATCTGCGGGAAGTATTCAAGCAAGTCGAGGAAGAGACCGAATGGGTTAAAAATTATTACATCGTCAAAGATCTTCCCGAGGAACATCAACATGAGAGTATATTTTGGAGTCAAGTTGGTTGGAGTCCTTTCGTTAATTATAACAAGAAACTACGCTATGATTATGAACCGTCCCACATTCGTGATAGGTCGATTCACGTTATAAAATTGTGCACCAAGTACAACGAGTTTCTCACGAGGCACAAATGGGATAGACATGAGGCCCAGACTGCATATACCAAATGGAGAGGAGAGCCGTTTTATCACATCGAAGCCGCAATGGTAGTTCAAACTCGCACCAGGAAAATGAATAACATGTAATATGTTGAGTAAGATTTATGTCACACTTGATGTATTATAGTTTCAACTAAATGGAGTTTACATTTATTCATAAAAAAAATGGAATTTCTTTTTATTCTGAAGAAAGGTCGTTAACTACCTAGAAGATACCTATAACGACTCCACAGTCGTCAATATCGCTATTTCTACCATAACGACCCTTTTTGTGGATTTCAAAAAAATTGACCGTTGGGGTTTCCTTCTATAAAAGACAACCAGCTTTTCTTGAGAAAATTGCCCAAAACATTCCATTTTCTACCAAAATACTTAAACTTTTAGTGGCAATGGCGGAATGGGAACCGTATGAAGATTTGTGTCTCGTTAAATCATTTTCTAATACGTTTCGTGAACGTCCGAATGAAATCTATTCCATGTTTTGGAAGAGAGTTAAAGAGTTCTTTAACGGTCGAACCGGGAATCCCAATAACCGCAAGTGGAGAGACTTGGCTTTTCGATTCAACTACATGAAAAGTTCAATGCGAGAGTATGTTAAAGTAAGGAATATGGTGTACGAACATCATCCACAAGCTCCTCTTAGGGAAAAAGTAGGTAATCCTATAATATTCATCGTTAAAAGTTCGCATCATTAAAAGTTCGCATACTAAAGTTTAAGAATTCATTGAATTTCAGCTGGAACGTTTCAAGGGGCTATGGAGAATTCGTAACGGGGAAACTAATTTCATTCACCACAAAGAATATACCATGTTGTACCGACGTGCTAGGAGGTTCATCGACGAATATTTGATGTGTCAAATTCTAGAATACCCATATTAACTCTTATGTAACACGAGATTGATGTAATATTAATTTCTTAATGAAATCAAAGTCCATTCTCGTTCCAATTTAAAGTTTAGAAACTGGGTCGTCCGCTTATACAATATACCCAATAACGACTCAAAGCAAACATTTTGTCCTGGATGTTTTTGTTCAAAGAGTCGTTACTTAGATATATGATAAACCTAACGACTCTACAATAGAATATTTGGTTATCTCCTGGATGTTTTTGTAACTTAGGGTCGTCATTGGTTTCAATATAAAAAGCAACGACTCTATATACCTAAAAATGGTATTCTCTGGATTTAATATACTAGTAGAGTCGTTACTCTACTATATGATAAACCTAACGACTCAACAGTATAAAAATGGGTAATCTCCTTGATGTTTTATGAACCTAGGGTCGTCATTGGTATCCATATACCTAATAACGACTGTAATTATTTATCGATGGGTCGTTACTATCCTATATTAAAGAATTAACGACTGTAGAGGAGAAATAACAGTGATCCCCTGGATGTTTTGGCTCAATAGTGTCGTCACCGCTTTCTATATAAATAGTAACGACTTTGTATTTGGGGGGGAAAAACAGCCTCTGGATAATTTTTAGTAAAGGTCGTTAGTATGTTATATGAATCATATAACGACTCTTACTGGTTTTCAACTAATTGGTTTACAGTCGTCATCCTACTATATTATAAGATGGCGACACCTATGCTGAATCATTTGTTTGGAGATATATTATTTGATAACACTAACACTATTTTTTTTTTTTAAAACTACTAACATATTAAATAAAAGCGACAATGTTTTAACAAACCATTCGAACCAGCAGTAGATAGTTGTATCAAACAATAACCAAACAAACAAACATAAGTTCAAGTCTACAATAACTAAAGGTCGTCCATCATAACATTATAAGAACATCTCCTCACTCAACAATACGACCTCCACCTCGGCCTCGACCTCCACCTCACCCTCCCTCTCCATCTCGCGCTCCCTGACTTCCCTGACTTCCTTCACTAGCTGATGTACGGCTTCTCTTACGACGGCCTTGACTAGCTATTTGGGAATCAGCATCTTCTTTTTCCTCCGTGCTTTCCTCACCTTGGCTTCCTCCACCTTGACTTTCTTCAGCATGTTGAGCACGTTCTTGTCTCATTTGTTCTCGGGTTTTCCTGGGCCTCTTACTTTGCTTAGCCAGATCAGAAAACATTTTCTTCGCTTGTGGGTTTTCAATGTGACTGCAATAATCAGCATACTTACAATGTCGCTCAGGTTATATCACTTCTCCTTTGTCGGCCGAGCAATAAAATGCCTTGATAAGAATCTTCATCCGTTCCCTCTATTTGCATTTAAATACCAATTCATATTAAATAACTTATATTTGTATGTTTATGAATAACATAATACCAAAAATAAATACTTACCACAAGCTTAAGAATTGTACAATCATCTCTGGTGTCAGATGTAGAAGCCGAAGAAGATGCCTTGTTGCTCCTTCGAGTGCCAAGAGGATCTATCCGGATGACCCGGGGGTGAGAAAAGCGTCCATACCATTCCAAGTAATCTTCTGTGGACTCGTGACCTTCATTCACATGCTCCCAATAAGACGTCTATCTTGCTATCATGCTTGTGCCTATCATCCCAATGCTTGGTCTTAGGTTTAGGTTCGTAAACCACCACTAAGTCTGAGTTGTCAGACTCACATTTGTCTAACTTGTGCTTGAATCGCGGTTCATAATCCGGTGCGGGTGAATCTTGAATAAACCCAAGCTGACGCATGATTCTCATCGGATTATACATTGAAAATCCGTAAGGGTAAAACAGAGGGCCATTGTAATATACGACATCTTCCATTGCACTCACCCTGTAATTCTTATAAGGATCAAAGTTTACCTCTTCAGCTGTGATGTTGTCCAATTTTTTGCGCATTTCTAACAACGCATCCTTTTGTTCCTTATCCTGACAGCCACTGTACAAGTATCGAGTCCCTCTTGGAATAGTTTTGTTCCATTCTGGGTTGATTGTGACGTCGGGATTGTCTTTGATCAATGAAGGGAAATGATCGTAAATCCACACCTATATTGACACCAAATAAAATAAAATAAAACAATCCGATAGGTATAAAAATATTCAAAGAAAAAATAAACATAAATAAAGGAGACATCTTTGTTCAATCCAATTACCTGGAGTAGAGCCGTATTGCCATGAATTTGAGAAGATCGTTCCCGAGATGCAATTGATAACTGACAATTCAAATGTGCTACCATGGCAGTCCCCCAAGAATACTTGTTCACATCTTCCAAAGGATCCAAAAGTTGAAGAAGGTTGACACTCACCCGGTTACCCTTACTGTCGGGAAATATAACCGACACAAGTGTGTACAAAAAATACCCAGCCGCCGCATAACGACATTCAGCATCAGAGAGACCATCAACTCTTTCTTTGATTAGTGTTCCAGCAAACATCTCCCTAATATCTACGAGTTTGAACTCTTTCTTTGGGTATTTCTTTCCCTTCACGAAAAGGACATATGTGGTCTCTTGATCCCAGCCAAACAATCTCTCGGTGAATCCATAAATTTATTCCCAACTAAGCCTTTTCTTGAACTTGTCATTGGTGGATTTTCCTTCGACCGGCATCCCTAATATCTGATCTGCATCATCGGGTGTCAA
Organism: Papaver atlanticum; assembly: GCA_023531105.1. Classification (NCBI taxonomy): domain Eukaryota; kingdom Viridiplantae; phylum Streptophyta; class Magnoliopsida; order Ranunculales; family Papaveraceae; genus Papaver; species Papaver atlanticum. The sequence goes on from JAJJMB010004763.1 coordinate 2,605,481, forward strand.
TGCCATCTCACCAAAAGGGAATTGGAAAGTATGGGTTTCGCCGTAAAACCTCTCACTGAAACTTGATACTACAACCTTGTCATATGCAATCACAGAGTTCACAACGGCATTATACAGAGCAGAGTTTTCAATAATCTCTTTGACTCTTTCACATTCATCTTTTAGATCCCATAAAGACATTTTCACATAAGAAGATTGCCGCCTGAAAAGATGTACGGCATTCTTATGATCATACAAAAGAAAAAACAAGTAAATATTAAAAAAAAAATGAAAGTTAACATCAACAAATCAAATATAAAAGCACAGTTGAGATTGTTACGATTGTTTCATAGATGGTACGAGCCCACGATCCGGGATATCCAAATAGAACTTCGCAGCCATCTCTAGGTTCTCCTCTTGCTTTCCCACCACGAAGACGTTCCAGTTGCAAATGTTGGGGGGGAATATATCTCGCGCTCTCTGCAACTGGCTTTCCATCCTTCCGTCTCGACGGTTTCGTCTGCTCTTCCACTACCTCCTCATCACATCCTTTACCACCAACACCCTTACCATTATTACCTTCATCATCCTCCTCCTTATCATCATCATCATCATCATCACCACCTTTACCACCAACACCCTTACCATCATTACCTTCATCATCCTCCTCCTCATCATCATCACCACCTTTACCATCATTACCTTCACCATCCTCCTCCTCCTCCTCATCCTCATCATCATCATGATGAATCTCTTCTTGTTCCCTAACTTCTTCTTCATCGCTTCCAGAAGCAGATACAACAGGGGTGGAAGAATCAGACGAATCATTATCTGGGTCTCTAGGTTCGTTCATAGACAAGGGTACCTCATTCGGCCATTTTCCTCAGAATGGACCGACATTTAAGTATTTGCCGTGTCGGGGAGGTCTGGAAGGAGGAGTGGGCATGTGTTTCTTGTCTTTCTTTTGACTACAATGGTACATACACAAAAATGAACAAATAAGTTAAGTATTTCATTCTATCAGAACAAGGGTCGTCGCTATATTCTTTAAAACATAAACGACTCTCAAATAGTATATGACGACTCTGAGAAAAAAGGCGACGACCCTAAGCTACAAAATGACGACTCTCGGTGAAATATGTGACGACCCTATCAATATTTTGGACAGAGTATGATTTTTTTTGAACCGTGGGTCGTCACATGTTAATATATGAAGGTAACGACTCTAATATCGAGCAATGACGACTCGAATACATCTATTGACGACACTTCCAATATTTGGGACAGTGAGGCTGTTCGTATTTCATCAAGGATCGTTACTAACTAAAAAAGGGTCGTTCAAAATGGGTCGTCAATGGAATCAATTACAGAGGTAACGACTCAAAGCTAGGTAAAAAAATTGTAGTAGCAGAATAAGGATCGTTAACTTAAACATTATACAGGTTAACGATTTTTCATAGTGTATACATGCATTTGAAGAATCGTTAAGGTTAACAAAATACAGAGTAACAACCCATTAACTGTAACTGAAAAAATCGGTTCCAATACTCAATTTCACATTCAAAACACAAGAAAAAAATCAAAACAAAAGTGGGTTATAGTTCACTTACTTTATAATCGGCGCCATTTCTTCTTTTAATTCTTCCCGGCTTGATATTTGCTTGGTTTTGAGAATAATCTTCAATTTGGGTTTCTCTACCAATTTAGGGTTAGAAAACTTTCCTTCATACTCATTGGTTCGAGCCATTGTGTAGAAGAAGTTAATCGTCGATTAAAGTTTATTCGTAACGATTACGACGATGAATCGACGAAGAAAAAAAAAATTGGGTCGTCAATGGTAGAAGAGTGCTCGTGGGGGAGAGGGAGGGGAGAAAACTGATTTTGGTTTTAGAAAATGAATTGGGGGCCTTATGTTTAGGGTTAATAGGTTTTTAAGTAGAAAGGGTATAATGGTATTTTCACCATTTTTTGGACTCCCTCTTTAAAATTTGGAGTGGGTATAAAATTTGGTGAGGCCCTTAATTTTTTTGGCCCCCAATTAAATAGTGTTTATAAAGTACCCCAGTTTTATTGACCTAGTTTTTTTGTTATCCCGTTTTTTACAAATTTTCTAAAGTGCCCCAACTGTTTAGTTTTCCATCCTAGTTAGTCAACACTAGTTTACTTTCTTTAAAGTTTACTTCTTTACCCTTTACTTGTTAGTACGTTTACCTTCTACATCATTTTTCCGATTTTTCGAGATCGGTTCAGGATCGTGTCATCATTTTCAGGTTCGTTTCATCATTCCCTAAAAGGGTTCATCATTCCCAAGTGTCTTGGGGTTTTTGGTTGATGGAGAATCAATCTTCTACAATATTTTTCAAGTTAGTCGAGCCCGGTTCAGGGTCGTTACACCACTTTCAGGCTCGTCGAGCCTAGTTCAGGATAGTTACACCCTCTTTCAGGATCGTCGAATCATTTATCCTCTCTACCAAGGAGATGTAGTTCAGGGGTAAATAGGACTTTTAATTGGAAAGATAACTGCCACCTAGCACTTAACTGGATGGAATTTTCCTTTTGAATAAAACGGGGTACTTTAGAAAATTTGTAAAAAACGGGGGTACTTTTGAAGTGTACATTTCAAAACAGGGATACTTTATAAAATGTCAATGGTCGATATCAAGAATTCCCCCTACTCTTTTTGTGTTCTCCCTTCAAAATCTCTAGCGAAGAGTGAGATACCTCTCAAAGCAGCCGCAACCCTACTGTTTGCTTTGGTTTCACCTGAAAATGCGTAGAACGTTTTCAGGGGACTCTTTGTCCTTGGGTACTTTGTTGCGAAGAGTTGTTCGGATTTGTGCTTGCAAACCCTATATAACTCGTCGTTGTGTCACCTTTCGTTTGAAATGGTCGACAACAAATTGTTTATCGAGAAAAAAAAACTTAATAATCGTTCCCAACAAAAGAGATTTGTGATAAATAATGTTGTTTTTTGAAGTTATCAATGTTGTGCGCATTACATTTTTCCATCTCTTTATTACCCCGAAGAAATTTTGTCAAATGTAAGGTATCAGTAAGACTACACGATGAAAACCGGAAGACATAAGAGGAAGAAAAAATGGACATTGATATGTCTTTCACCATCACTAAAATGACAATGAAATGTTCCAGTTCACCGTCGCTCAAGTGGGAGTGAAATATTGCATTTCACCATCCTCTACATGGTTGATAAATTTGGTGTTCACGTTCTGCATTGTGTACGTGAAAGTTTCATTTCTCTTCATTTGCTATGGAAGAACTAAGGTTTTTGGTTTTCAACAAACTCGGGTACCTTTGAAAACAGAGAGTCACAAAATATTTCATCAGATTCTTTTAGCTTCAATATTCACCCATCATCGTCGTTAAACCTTTGTGGAAGATATAGTTTTGGTGATGAATCGTGTGGTTTCCAGATTTTATAAGTATATTAGTAGTTAAACGAGTTCAAAGGGTGTTTTGGTCCATATTTTAAATCTAACCCATTCATAAATCATTGAGTTGAGTCCGATTTTCCACTCCTTGGATCCAAAACCCTCATATCCATAACAAAAGTGTACTTTTACTACTAGATATTGGAATGTACATGATTGTCATTACTTGGAACTTTGCTCTCGATACTCTTGAGTAGATTTGTAGTTCTGAATGAAAACTTAGAACATTTATCAAGAAAAAAGTTTGTTTGTATTCATTTTAACTAAGAGCACCACAGCTGAATGTTAATTTGTTGTGTTATGACATAATTTCACAAATTAATATTGATATGTCAAAAATAACTCCTAATCAACTGAAAAAAATTCTACAACAAACCTCAATATTCATTTGAGGAACTCAATTTCAATAATCTATAACATTCACATTATAAATATTTCACATTATAAATAAGTTATGTCCGGGAAGGAAATTCCAAATATTTCCTTGATAAATATTTACATTACATAGTGAAGCAATAGTACTACAGTATGACCCCTGTAAAAATAATAGCGCCAGGAGCGGCATAATTTGTTAATTTATCGTGATATTAAATTATTGATAAAAATAATAATTATTAATTTATATAATAATTTATCAAAACATCGCATAATTCTTGTCACCAAAAACTACATCAAAGATTCAACTTTCGTGACGGGTGGATTATAAAAGATTTCAAGTTGCATTATTATCATCGATACTACCATAGTCTTTTGGAGGGTTATGAAGCAGGAGAACTAAATCCCAAGAAGATTAATGTTTTATACATTCGTTCAATGGATGACATTGCGTCAGAGAATTCAAGTGAAATGTTAGATAATGAAGGCACTAGAGAACTGCAAAATTTTATCAAATGATATCACAATGGAATGGACGTCTAATACCTTTTGAACTACACTTAAGATAATATTAGATATTTGACTGCCGAAGGAATAATTGAGAGTATCATGGGAAACGAGAAAAGTAATAATGTGGAAGCCGAAGATGAAATTGTAGTTATACCTTAACGTAAAGAAGCTATTGAAGATGTGAAGACATTGAATAGTTCTTTACTACATCACCAAACGACAACATCAAAAACTCTTCTAGTGTTAAGAAAATTCCAAGATGATATTCAATGTGACATCAATTTCAAGAAAAAACGTGTCAGAATTGAATCATTCTTTATCAAATTAACATAAATGTAAAACTAACTTTATGTAAATTAGGGAGCTATTAATTTATATATCGGAAGGGACTTATAAAAGGTCTAAATATTTTATTAATTTTATAAATTTGACGAATTATTAATTTAGCACGTTGTCCACGATTCTAGACCAACAAAATTTATTAATTTATCGTGGATTAATTTATAGGGGTTGCCAAAACAGAACATATGTTGTATCCTTACTGTAGATGGTGAAATTTGGATAAGGGGCAAAAGTGTCATTTCAAGACCATATGACAAAACTCAACTCTCATGGGAGAAATTAAACCCTTGGCCCTCAAAGCACCCATAGCCACGATTTCTAGTATACGTCCCCGCGAGACACTGCTGGTCGTGATGCCGTGATTCCTATCGCACATCCTCGACGAGATACTGCTGGTAACGTAAGTTCTGTGGAGCGTAAAATGTCCCCGACAGACTTATGAACCATAACAGCTATAATTCCAGTATGTCTTCGCGAGACGCAGCTGGTTGTGATACCATGATTCCTAGTATATATCCTCGACGAGATACTGTTGGTCATGTAGGCTTTGTAGATGCGTAAAAACGTCCCCGGCGGACGTATGACTCGGAGCGGAGACATACATGTCTCATGTAAGCACAAATCACCCTATTTGAGAAGGACTGATTCCTAATACATCATCGCGAGATACACTGGTCATGTCTACTCTAGGCTCTGACTCGACTTACTGAGGCTTCCGAATAATTCCTAGGATATCCCCGCGAGATACGCTAGTTATTCTACCTCTAGGCCTTTTAGACGGACTCCTAGAGCTCCTTCCAAGATACACTGGTCATGTCGTCCCCACAAAACGGACACAATTGACTCCTAGTACATCTCTGCAAGATACGATGGTAAAAGACAAGTGTGTCGAAGTCTCGCTGAGACATTATTAGGCGTGCAAGCTTTCCTTTCTCTCCTGATCATGTCCCAGCAGACTTCGGAGAGACACAATCGTGTCAGCCAAATCTCAGACGGCCTCAGTCGCGTGACCCAAGTCTCAGATAGCCTCAGTTGCACCAACCAAGTCTTAGAAAACCTCAGTCCCGTCATCTAAGTCTCGAAAAGCCTCAGTCACGTCAGCTAAATCTCAGACATCCTCAGTCGCGTCGACCAAGCCTCAGATGGGCTTATCTGAGCTGAGCCAGCTCGTCTGAAGAGTCTTATACATGCGGAAGACTCAGGTACGAGCCTCACCTATGGCTCAAGCTATTTATCAGCGTCTCAAACACACTCACGGCTAGTAAATTGAGCATGAACTGTACATGTCTATCTAAAAACGTGGATAAGCTCCCTTGAGCTCTGCATGCTCAACAAAGGGACCCACAAGTAGTAATATGGTCCCCACGTGACATATATGACCGGCCATGGAAAGAGGAAACTCAACCTCAGCTTCTCTCACACTCTACACACAATTACTGAGGCATTATATGTCTTTTCAGGTGACTCATTCTAGTCATTCTCATAAATCAGAGAATATCTCTCTATCTTGGCCAACTCGGCTAAAGAGAATATTTCTCTTTCTCAACACATCATCACAAAGGCTTACTCAGCTCCATACAAATGGAGGGATATCAATTAGGGTTTTGGTGTACATCACCTGTGAGAAATACCCGGCCTCACTACACCAAAACAGACATTTTGTTACACAAATATGCGTGACTTCTTATTTATTGTCATACATATAAGTGTAATAAATATGGTGTTATTCTTTTGTTACACATTGTGTTTGTTGTTGTGATCGGTGCGATAAGGATGCCACATTTGTTAGAAATGAAATTTATAGAGATTTTTTTCTGGTAGATTGAGTTGATATGAATAGTTATGTTTGAAATAAAGGAAAAGTGAGTATTGGGATGCTATGAAATTGTGAAATTTTGAGGTAGAGATGAAGAAGGTGTGAATTTTAAGTTTGGAGATGAGGTGAATTTATAGGGAAACAAAAGAAATAACAACCGTTGGATGACGAGATTGGAAAGTAACCGTTGACGGTTTTGGTCCACATGTTAGAGGATTCACCAGAGATGCTGGCGTGTGAAGTAAAAACAGGCGGTTTTGAATCACACGCCAACGTGTTTGGTTCAACCTCCCGGTGACCATCAAACGCGCGTCTTTCTACCGCCTCACTCAACAAACCAAACAAACTCCATGTTTCTTGAGTCCATAGGAAGCTATTATACCGCAAAAAGCTAAGACACTAGAAACTGGGCGGAGATATCTAAACTCCAAGGACAATATTATAAGGTATCCTACCCACTACCCCTTTATGCGTGGTGATGCCGTTGTGGGGTTAGGTACTGTAGTACGGGGTCCCACTAACTGACTACTGATGATTGATTTCCAAAAACATGAATGATCTTTTACTTTTCTGTGAATGGAGTAAGCGAGTTTAAGACCATGTCCTTCCGTATGTGCAGATTGGGACCATTTTTACTCTTTAGTCACACACTCGGGTACACAAGTCAAAATCACGTGACATACACCCTTGACTTTCCTAAAAATTACTCGAGAAAAAAAATGTCCGCCACTGAATTTAGAAGTTATGTCGAGCTACAACAACGAGAAGCTCGCATTCTTTTGAACTAGAAGTTGTATGCAGTAGAGCTACAAGAAAAGCTCGAATTTTACAGAAGACGATCCGAAAATGATAAGTTTCAGACTCAAGCTATTATTTCGTTAAAAGGGCATTTGCACTGGCACCGGAGGCATGATACATACAATACCAGAAATGACTTATTAATGTCTAGAAAAAAGAAAAAAAATCGAATGTATGAGATCAAAATGAAGAAATCATATTATTTGTTCCAAAATGAAAAGACCCTCTAACAAAAGAAATGTCGTACTTATGAGATTCACAAGACAATAATAAATATAAGGGGTACATTTAATCGTGGAGGGTAGTGGACCCGGTGGTGCCCTTGTTGTGGGGTTAGGTACTCAGTACTTTATCCTAGTGACTTACTTTTGAATCTTGATGAATGATTTCCCAAAAGTTAAACAAAATAAATTATTATTTAATAATGAAAATTATGAGTTTATTATAAAATAATGAAATAAAAAATACACATGCCACGAATACACTTTCAAACTTTGTAAAGATAAGATCTCCAATCCTTCTGTTTCACCGACATGAACATGATTTTTTTTATAACTAGTTTGTCACCCTTGCAATGCTTGGATTTATAGTTCTGGGCTTAAGTTTGGTAATTTGTTCAGTTGATTAATGTGTTCTCTCTATTTTTTGTAAAATTGATTTTCAATGTTTTCCCAAATAGTGAATTATTAAGCAACCTATGCGTCTTGGAGTTTTGGTGGTGTGCTTGTGTATCTAGGAGGTTGTGTCATAAGCTGACTTAAGAATAATTTTTTTATTTACAAAGCAATGTTCAAACTTCAAAATAATACTGGTAAGTTTTCATTTATTGGTTAGAAACTTCAGGTTAGAAACTTCAAACTTGCTAACACTTGTCTTTCGGTATTGTTACATGTTGAGATTAGAAATTTTAGCTTCTTATTTTTTCTTATAAATGAACATAATCACTTCACAATCAGCCTCAAATATCTAAACGGGAACCATTTATCCGTTTGGCCAAAATTAATTGAACACTTCTTAGAGCATCTCAAGTAGCGTGTCTTAAAAATCCCACATGGAGGTGATATTTAGACCCTTATTTATGGGTTTTATGTGTTAGAACATTCTTTTAATGAATCATCTCCAATATAATGTAGGGTCTTATTAGAGTACACTTTTTATTGTTTTCTTTCTCTCTACTCTAAAGTATTTCTACTATTTTTCTGAATGATACGAAGGAATAAAGTTACAAAACATAACTTGGACGATAAATGAGAAGCTCCCTTCATGCTGCATGGTATTAAATCAACAGATCCAAGATCGACGTTCATCCCAAAAAAGTTGCAGCAGAGAAAATGGTAGAAAAATAAAGAGTTAGTATTTGACTATGTCTTAACTTGTACGCTGAAAGACTCGTCTGGGTTCAGGATGGATCTAAAAGTAAACTGATCATAAATATAGTTGTGCTGTTATTATTTGAAGGTTCAAGTCTTCAGCATGTTCACTTTCGTGTCCGACGCGGAGAGAAAAATATTCATTCTCTTGTAGCCCCATTTGAATTGTACATATGGGAATGACATGATTGAATTTATCCAAACATGTGGTTACGACAATCAATCAACCTTCTTAGATTTAAAATATATAGCAAAACCCATTAGCTATGAGTTAAACATTATCCGTGTAATATGGCAAAAAAATACTTTTTGCCTTGCATTTTACAACATAATTACGTAACGACAATACATTTGGATTTTCACTGGGATACAGGTTTCAAAAACGCTAGCTATTGAGTAAGGGAAGTTTCAAGGAGTGATATACATGAGTATTAAGGAAAATGTTAGTCCAAATCTGTATGAATGGTTTGCACAAAAGACTTTATGAGTTGGGTAGTGAGCTTAACCTAAACCAAACCCTTATCGACAAAGAGTACATGAGTAACCAAGATGGGCATGAGTGTATTATCCTTTGCTCCCGAAAAATGGTTTTGATAAATGCGGAGATGCATAGTAGTCACCTGATTGGAAACCAAAAAAAAAAAAAAAAAGTTATTATCCGCAACGACTTTACAAATATGCATGGTGGTGATCCTAACATGGGGATAAAGCCGAAGGACGAACTGAATAGGAAAAATTCGAGATACTTACAGTCAGAAGTTCTCATTGAACTGGAAATAAATATTTCATACACATTCTGGAAGAACAAAATACATGAAAAGTGTTATCCTTTCAAGACATATATGATCTATCATGACATCATCGATCTCCAGAAAAGTCTCCATCTCTGCAATATGGTTAATTTTAATTGAAAGGTTTACATGATTTTCATATATAATGTGATTAAATCCAAATAACCCGAGATATTGGATCAAACTTTTTTTTTTTTTTTTGAAGCCATCTTGGATCGACTGCAAGGAGAAATTAATTACTTCAACATGCTAAAACTGCATAAGCATGGGGAAGGGAAATATAACCTTAAATGTTACTCCCTCTGTTTCTAAATAATAGGCTTGTTTGTGCGTAAATTTGCACACAAACCAGCCTATTTTTTAGAAACGGAGGGAGTATATATTGCTTTCGGCAGCGTAAGATGAATTCAAATAATGAGTTGGGAACCACTTAAGCCTCTAAGAAAGAGAAAAAAAAACACAATTGATTTATTAAATCTTGATTTTTTTTCCCGTATGGAACAGTGGAATGTGATGGGAGAAAATCATGTAATTTATAGAATTACTATAAACATGATAATAAAGAGAGAGTTGAGCAGATGGACTTTTCCCATCCTATCCATTTTTGTGGCTATTTTTTTGCTCACTGATTTTCCGAATCAATGCCTTGTCTTAAGCCTGTGAGAGTTTGGTTCAAGTTTAATATCAAAAGAAAAAAAAAATACAAAAACGAAACCATCAAGATTAACTTATTCACCTCTAATATCAGTAGTGTATGAGCTCTAATCGCCACAACTATCAAGGGGTTACGCTTTCGATGCTACATGCAAAACAAAAATAACAAAGAAAAAAAGATTAGATAACAAAAACCTAAATAATATAATAAGAAACAAAAGAAAAAAAATCGATAAAACTACGGATGTAAAAAACAACGTGCAAACAATGAGGTTTGGCTCTTGCTCAAATGCTTTATATAATGAGTTACCAAACCCAATTAATTCTATAAGAATTTTTTTTTGATTTGGAAATAATATCAACCGAAATCTTAAAATCTAGCAATTTTTATTATTTAGGGCAATTATTATATTTTTTTAGATATCCATGTTTACTTGTTTAAGTATTTTTGTCAAAAATTATATTAGGCATCATGCGCCCAATAATAGAAATTGTTTTATCTTATCTTTATATTTTGCATATGAATTTGACGTTTTCTTATTTTATTTAATTTTTGGTAAAATGGAATGAATAATAGAAAATATTTTTTAATTTGCAAACAATATCAACCGAAATCTCAAAATCTAGTAATTTGTGCAATTTAGGGCAATTATATTATATTTTTTAGATGGGCACGTTTACTTGTTAAGTATTTTTGTCTAAAAATATATCAGGCATTATACTTCCAATAATAGAAATTGTTTTATCTTATCATTATATTTTTGCATACGGAATGAATGCTTTCTTATTTCATTTATTTCTAGATAATTGCATCAAAAATATTACCAAGATAATTGCATCAAAAATTCCACGATTTTTCTTCTTCTTTTTTCTACTAATTTTTTTTAATATTCCAATTTTTTTATTCTTTTTGTCGTTGCTAACAATCCTTATTTTTTTTTGATATTTGGTGATTTATGCTTAGTTCCAATGTCCTAACACTTCCAACGAGATCATTGATTAATGATTTTTTATTTTTTTATTTTTGTACAGGATAAACAAACCCTTTTATAACCTGGCTTGATTGGGGTATACCCAGATTAATTGGGGTATACCTAATGAGACAAAACCTGGGTCATTTAGAAGTAAAGCAGGCCACTCCTTAACCATGTATTTTCTAAATGGCTAATATACCCTTGTTTAATTAACACTAAATTTTTTGATTAGCTTAACTAATTGAGTTTAGATTAAAATTTTGAAAATAGAATTCAGTAGATTAAACGTTTTGTCTGTCTTATGAGTTCGATTTCGATCAAAAATTTCGGTTCTCAAAATGTGAAAAGTCGGCAAGGTCGAAGATTGAATAAGGTGCCGACTAACTTTGGCCGGCAAGGTCGACGTTTGAATAAGGTGCCGACTAAGTATAGCCGGCATAGTTTTCGGATGAAGAAAACGCCGACTATTTCTGGTCGGAATGGTCTATAAATGAAGAATATGCCGACTATCTTGGGCCATCTATCTTATGGTCGGCATATAAATATTTCCTACAATGCCGGCTATCATATAGTCGGCATGCAAATAATTTCTAACATTACCGGTTGTTGAAAAGTCGACAATGTTACCTTGCCGACCTTTAGTTATACCCAACAGAAAACAGAATATGGGAAGATGTAATTCACTTTATTCATGCAATTTTGGTTACTACAATGTTACCTATGTAGTCACCAGCCTCATTGTAATAGGGGTTCACTCCAGAAAAGTCAGATGCCTTGAAAAAAGTTCTTGGATCAACCTCCTCTTCTTCCTCCTCTAATGATGTGCATTCTTCATAGTTGAGGGGATTGCTAGGACTGTTCATAAACCTTAGAAATTCATCAGGATCTTTCTTACCCATAAGAAGTAACTTTCTTACAGGGCAATTCTCTTCAGTTTCATCTTTAGGATCTTCTAAAGAAGGATAAATCTTGTGAATAAATTCCAATAGCTCTGCTGCATTGCTAACAAGACAAGGGATATCTTCTATTTTTCCCTCTGGGAACCTAAACAACACCCAAATAAAAGATATGAAAATTATACACATTGAAACATGGTTCTAGTCACCTAGTCAGCAAGGTCGAGAATTTAAACATTATCGACTAATACTTAGTCGGCATGGTTGTAATCATCTACCACGCCGACTAACACACAGTCGGTAGGGTCCTATTCAAGAAAGTTGCCGACTGTTAACTCAAGAAAATTAGGTTTTTGTGACATAAAGTCGGAACGGTACAATTTTAAGAATATGCCGACTAGAGGAAAGTAGGCAATGTTGGTTATTGATTACCATTCCGGCCCTGGTTAATGTTTCACAGTCGCCATGGATGTCATGAAAAGCCGGCATGATATTCATGTTACGACCCTGCCGACTAATACTTACATCCTAAGGCCAGCATCATATTTTTCAAAAAACCCTGCCGACTGAAGACCCTGAAAATCATCATTTTCGATTTCTAATCTAATATAACAATCAAAACACTCAAAAAAAATAATGGGTTTGAGTTTAGAAATCACTTACAATCTTCTTTTCGCTGGTAGAGGGTTCTTCTCAACATTCTCAGGGCTTGCATTCTCGGGTTTACTCATTCCAACTTTTCCCTTACCTTTTTCACCTGATTTGGATCTTTTGATGTTACCTGTTGAATCTCTATTGCTACTTGATCGTTTAGAATCAACCATTTTTTGTAGAAAATCAAAATTGAATTTTTTGGTTGATTTTAGGTTGATGGAATAAGATGAAGGAAGGAGAAGAGCAGAGGGATTAGAGAAGATAGATTAGAAGAAGATTAAACGGTTTTTAGTTTTTAAGTTTAGGGTTTAGTTGTTAGGTTAATTAGTGCAGGGGTACTAAAGTAACTTCACCCTGTTTTGGCCTCCCCTTAGTAAGGGCACTATGTCCATTTAAATCTGGGTATACCCAAATTAATCTGGGTATACCCCAATCAATCCAGGTTTTATAAGCCCTCGAAAGAAGATTACTCGATTCATGTGTGATATCCACAAACCAGGTATTTTTCTTTTAATCGTTGATCTAAATTTAATCAATGATCGGTTATTTAATATTATCTGAAAGTTTAATTGCAACAATTAAATTTAAGTATTCTTTTCCACCGGTAGTTTGGAGCTGTAATTTGGCGAGTTCTATTATAAAAAGTGTAAACGGACATTGGATATTGGATTTTTTTTTAATTCTTATGATGGATTTAATTTTATGATAAAATCATGATGAATATTGCATATTTAATGAAATCATGATAAATACTGTAATCGATTTTTTTAATGGTAATTTTAAAGTTGTTTATACCTGTTTTGGAATGTTTTCAAGATTATATATTTTAAGTAATTATATTCTAGAATGTGATTGGACGAATGATATATTGTGGGTCTCAAAGATTTTCCTTAATTTTTATTAGCCAATTTTTTTAATGGTGGGGCCAGAATCAACCAGAAGCTCCGGTTAACCACAACGCTCGAAAAATCTCTATTTTTATATAGAGAATTAGAACTTATTTTTGGGTTTATGATCTGGCTTAAGATGGAGATAGTTGGCTGATTATGAAATTTGCAATTTGCAAAATCATCACTAGATTCATAAAGCCAAAGATTATACATATTCACAGTTGCCACGAATTGGATGAATAAATTTTTCTCAAAGTCTCTGTCTCTTTTGTACGACTCTCTCTCTCTTCTCCACCGGAATTTCTTTCTCACCTCTACTGGTTTTCTTCTTTTTCCGGCTCGAAATAGCCGTTATGCTTGTCCTTACCTGAACTATCGGCTACTTTCCACCGGATTTCCTCGCCGGACTTCTTTCAGTTCTTACTTTCCTCTATGGATATCACTCCAGTTAATTAATTAGTGGTGCTTACTCTGTTTTTGGCTTCTTAATTCTTTGATTCTATGAAGAATTCTATACAAAATCACCACTGTCTTTGCAACTGTCTCAATCACAATACTTCACAGGTCTCTGGAAGAAGGAATACCACAGCAATCACAGCAATCACAGATAATAGAGGAAGTAGGAATCTCACAACAATCACAAATCTCACAAGTCCATTAGAAATCACTGAAATTACTAGAATCAAAGGTATCACAAGTATTGCAGGAATCTCTGAAAACACAGGCTCAATTACTGCCCCTGATAGTATCTCTAGCACCAATATCAACCTCAATCCCCCTTTAAAAGAAAGCTATAAACCCAAAATTAGACTCTCCCTTATCAAGATCAGTTTCCCTCATAACCCCCACCCTTTGTCTATGTTTCATCATGGTTTACTATTCTCTATGCTAAATCATGCTCAACCTAGAATAAACTATACCCTGCATAATCACCCACAGTACCAATACATTCAAAACCAATTTAAACCAACAACTAACATCAAATCACCAAAAAACAAGCATGATTGTTCTTACAAATTCAATAGACATAGTACCAACCAAAAGAGTTTAAACAGAAATCAATTGTTCAACCAAACTTTAAACCAATTGCTGAATTCTTCCCCACTCAATTCAAGGAAACTGACAAAACCCAAAAAAGATAGTTCTTATCTGCAGGTGCTAGAATTGGAAGACCTCAAATGCTACTTACTGCTGCTTCTGTCCAACCTTGCTCCGAGTCCCTTGGCTGACGCTCCGAGTCATGCGAAAAGAAAAATCGGCAACTCGCTGTTTCGGCTAGGACCTTTGGGAAGAACTAGTAGCTACATCTCAATCAGCATCAATCTCATCATCTTCATCACTGTAAGGCTCTGGCACAGGTTTTTTTGGCTCACTCTCAGAAGGAACTGTGGTTGGATAATTTGGATCTAGGACCGGATCGGTGGCGGGTTGCACACCACTAGTAAAGATGGCTCGGACAATCAATCCAGTTGCAGGACAAAGAGCATCCATTATTGGGAAATGCATGGGTTCATCATGACACCACGGTCTAGCAGCCAGTTGACGAACCATATACCTCTCGTTAGCAGCATGAGTAATGGATTGAAATCCAACCCTACTCAAACTATACACAAGAAATCGATCAGCAACAACTGCCACGCCCTCATGCACTTGGAAATGACCATATTTGGGATGATACGCATATAAAACCCAACTATCATCATCAGAGCTAGGCCTTTGAGGTTTAGCAGTGGAAGATTGAGCCCCAATCCCACCAACGTCAGACACTCCTTCAGGATTAGGGTCGATCTCAACATTCCTGTCTCGACTGGTGCTCTTGATTGGAAAAGTACCATCACCCTGATCCTCAAATGGATTGCTGGTATCTTGATTAATTGGTGCAGGCTTTGGCTGTTTAAAAAGCTGTCTCAACCTCTCGACAGGAGAGTCGATCAACAATTCATGAACTACACCAGGAGGCCCATCTTGATCCAAACATTCCTCCACCTTCACATTAACATTTTGCTGCAAATCGTCCAAGTACCATGCAAAGCTCTCTTAAAAGTCAGGAGACTCACAACCTTGAGGGAAAGCAATTCCATAAGGCAAACAATCAACGCAGTACTCGTGGGGACACCAGTGAATACGAGGCTCAATATCCACCTCTTGCATCTTGCGCTTACCCTTTCGATCCACTGCACTAGTATTATTTCCGTCAGCCATGATGAAGAAGAATCAGATTTGTTTTTCCTTTCTCAGAGAATAAGATAAGACGAACAAGAGATTTGGAATTGGAAAACCGCCCCGATGATTAAATGGATACTCTTAAAGGATTTTGTGGATTGGTTGCGGAACGGTTTACATTTAGTGGGCAGCGGTTCTCGGAGAGAAATTTCTTCCATCACCCTACCTTTCTCAACTTGCACTGTCGTTTCAATTACCTCGCTATTTGCTGCTAATTGCCTAGCCATGCCAGCTAGCCTTGTTCCTAACCCTTACTTAACCGCTATCATCATTTATCCTTTGACAGATGGTAATTGGATTTTCAGTTTTCTCATACATGGCGAAAGAACAAGTTCGGTGCTCAGCACGTGTGCCTCTAACATGCTTGCGTACCAGAACTCAGCCAAGCTGAATGAAAGACTAAAGAATGCTGATTGGAAATCTGACTGGAAAAAAGACCACTATAACCGCTTAGCTGGATATTGGGTTATGGATCAACAGCTCAACCCGACACCTGGACCCGGTCAACATTATGCTTCTCAGTATTATCCTTCAAATCCCGACAAGGATAAAACAAACTACAAACTGGTAACATCGGCTTCACTTATGACTAACTACAATGTTACTAACAAAACAATGTATAGTTTGGTTTTGCTTGATAGGTCTTTATCCAAGGTGCCATTAGCCAACAAAGTTCATGATCTCAGCAACAAAGCAAATCCCAGTGGTAAATGGTTACACCATCAGAACTCGCGTCAAAGTACCTACTGTTGTTTGACCATAAAATACAAACAAATAGTGATCTATCACAAGTACAACGAGCATCAAACTCCACCTGTGACCTTTTTCAAATTAAAGCCTGCTCTAGCTCCCTCTCTCTTAAGAAAATTACCATTACCTATTGGCCTCACATTGAACATTACTCACATCCCTTATACTTCATTTTCCTTATTTCCTTCATTCTAATGGCTTCTACTTCAAACTCCAATCCTGATAATATTGATCATCTAGTTCACAAAATGAACTAATCCATCAATATTCCAGAGGATTTGTTCCCAAAGGTCTTTATTAATGCTGAGAATGTCAAAACCAAACAACCTCAAGACTGGAAAGGCTGTTTTATTGGAAAGCTTTGCAGCAACATCTGTTTCCAAACCTTTTGAGTGAGTAGCTTCATTAATGCTAACTGCGAAATGCAAAGCAGAATTGAAGTTAATGTAAGGAACAAAAGGAGGAATTTCTACATAATCAGAACTATACATGAAGAAGATTATTACACTTTGAGGAAATGAGGTACTAGAGGGTTTTTTGACAATCTTATGGTGTTAATTGGTGTTCCTGTTGGTGGACCTGAATTGATTGATGAAGAACTCTTCTCTAAGGTCATGATCTGGTTACTCATTAAGAGAATCCCAGCACATATCATTCCTGATATCAGAAACATTGTTAGTCCAATTGGAGTCTATCAAGATGCAAAGAAGCCTTATGGAAGAGATAGATTTGAGAAAAATTTGGAAGTTAAGTTTACCATCAATGTTACCAGATCTCCCAAGTTTGGAATTGAAGCTTTTGAATCATCCACTCTCTCACACTGGCTAGAATGTGCTTATGCTCTAACTGGCATAAAATTATGTAAGGTGTGCAGAATCCTTGATCACCCTGGTCCCCTTTGTAACCCTCCACAAAACAAAAATCATCCCCTGCATCAAACTCTCCAAACCCCTCAACCAGCTCCCCAACCAATAACACAACAACAAAAAATTATCCAAGCTGGAAAAGATGTCATCTACATACCTTATACTGATGCTGATGCTGCAGCTGAATTTGAAGCAAAAATGAAGAAGGCTAAACAGTTAGAACTTGAAAAAGAAATAGCAAACATTGCCTCATCTTCAAGCAGTCCTCTCACTTTTGGAGCCCATCACATATCTGCTGATGATACTACCTCTCCGCATCCAGATGTTATTGCTTGTCAAATCAGAAACAAAAGATTAGATTTGACTAAGAAGATCTTAGGAGCTTACAAGAAAAAACTACCAAAGATGAAAGATGCTGCAAGAGCTAACAATACCAAAACTACTGAAAATCCTCAACACCAAGTTGCTGCCAATACTTACTTTCCATCCTCTCCACCAATAAAAGCTTTCCCTTTCAACACCCTCCCCGCTCTGGCCCAAACCAAAGCTAGAATGGAAGCTGAAATAGCTTTGAAAAAGAAGGAAGCTTGGAAAGCTAAGAAAAGGGCTCATATTTTTGAGGATCCCAGTCCAAACACACTAATACTCTCTCTCCCAGAAAGACAGAGAAAGAATCCTTACTACATTGTTGATAACAAGAAGCCCAACTGCAGTGATACTGAAAAGCTCAAGAGATTCAAGGACTTGGATGAGGACTTCAACAAGAACAATGGGAATATCTCTCTGGCTAATGGTACCTTGGACACTTCCACATCTGCTAGCATGGTACACTCATTTCTTCTCCTTCTATTTTTATCATGCTTAATTATATGTTATATTTCCCCCATTCACCTACATATTTACTATGATAGAATCACTAGAAGATTAACATCCAAGTATCCAAATGTGTCATATTTTTGGTAATTCTTTACTGGTATGGCTTGGAATTGCCAAGGGTTAGGCACAAGGGATGCTAAAAAGTATATAAATGACATGCTTAATAAATTAAACCCTGATATCATTTTTATTTCTGAAACTAAGCAAAAGCAAGAAAAATTAAAGAAAATTATGCATGAGATTAATGTAAACAACTACTGGTATGTTAACCAGGAGGGGTAAGTGGCAATGCTGGTGGATTAGCATCGATATGGAAAAGTAATCTCACTATTGACATCATTGACTTCTCCCTAAACCATATCAATGCTATAGTCAGCCCTGTCAATAGCCCCCCTTGGCTTTTCACTGGCTATTATGGTAGCCCTTATGATACTGCTAGTAAATCAGTTTCTTGGAAAGTGTTGGATAAAACAGCAACAACCAACCATCTTCCTTGGTTGATTATTGGTGATTTTAACTTTATCCTTCATGACACTGAAAAATTCAGTTCTCATCCCATTGACTCTTCTGAAGCTGCTTTGTTAAACAATAAAATTCTTGATCTTGATTTGGTGGATCTTGGATTTACTGGCTGCCCTTTTACTTGGTCAAACAAGAGGAAATGTTTTTCTCTCACAGAACAAAGACTTGATAGAGGCTTAGCAACTGAAAGTTGGCTACTACTCTACCCAAATACTACCATCTCTAATATGCTGGCTATTGGGTCAGATTATCATCCTATCATGCTTAATTCCAATCCCAACTGGAAAAATGAAATTATTCCCTTCAAGTTCTTTGGTCCTTGGTTGGATCAGGAGGATTGCAGGAAAATAATAGCTGGTTGTTGGAGCAAATCTCTCTCTGGGTCAAGTGCTTATATCATTGCTAGAAGATTAAAAGATATCAAACTTCAAATAAGGGTGTGAAACAAGGAGGTCTATGGAACCATCAAAACAAACATAGAAGAATTAAAACAAAACCTTCATTGGATGCATAACAATTACTTCAGGATGGACAGAGGTCAAGCTCTAACTGATGCAAGAAAAATTCTTAAGAATTGGCAGGACATTGAAGAAATTTTTTGGAAGACTAAGAGCAGAGATCAAATCATCAAATTGGGAGATCAAAACACCAGTTATTTTCACAGGGCCACAAAAAGTAGAACCAGAAGAAACAAGATTGATACAATTCAAGATGAGAAAGGGGAATGGATAACAGATTATCAAGAAGTAAGAAAATGTTTCACCTATCATTTCTCAAAAATGGCCACTGCTGAAACCACAAACTTGAACCCAAAAATCATCAACCTTATATCCACAACCATCACTACAACTGACAATAACATGCTGAATAGAACTCCTAACCATGATGAGGTTAAATCAATTCTATTTAGCATGGCAGGTGACAAAGACCCAGGCCTTGATGGCTTCCCTCCAAACTTCTTTCAAGCAAATTGGGAGATTCTGGGAAATGACATTGTAGCAATGGTGCAACACTTCTTCATCTATGGTCATATGCTCAAAGAGATGAACTCTACCTTCATCTCCCTCATCCATAAAAATGAAAACCCCTATTCACCAAGACATTTTAGACCTATAAGCCTCTGTAACAAAACCTACAAAATCATCTCCAAGCTTTTAGCTCAAAGAATGAAACCATACCTCAACAAAATAATATCCCCATACCAATCTGCTTTTATACCTGGAATAAAAATCTCTGACAACATTGCCATTGCCCATGAAATAATTCACACCATGAGATCCAAGAGAGGTAAAAAAAGTGAAAAGAGAAGTATGGGAATCAAAATTGATATAGCAAAAGCTTTTGACAGAGTGGACTGGAAATTTCTCATCACAATAATGAAGAAGATGGGTTTCAATGAACAGTGGTGTAATAAAATTCATCAATGCATCTCCACCACCTCATCTGCAGTCTTGATAAATGGCTCTCTAGATGATTTCTTCAAACCTTCTAGAGGGCCCAGACAAGGTGATCCCTTATCTCCTTACCTCTTTCTTTTCTGCATGGAGTCACTTTCTAGAATTCTCATTCATGCTGAAGAATTGGGGCTCATCACTGGAATCAAGATATGCAAAAATGCTTCCTCCATCAACCATCTTCTCTTTGCTGATGATTGCATGATCTTCTGCAAAGCCAACAAGATTGAGGATCAGAATATCATGGATATTTTAAAAATATTTGGGAAAAACTCTGGACGGCTCATCAACTTCAATAAATCTGGAGTCTTCTATAGTAAAAACACAAAACCAGAACTCATTCCATCAATAAGTAACATTATGGGTGTTCAAGTTCTTCAGCTGGATGACAAGTACCTAGGATCTCCTCTTTTCACTCACAGAAGCAAGGTTTACTCTTTCAAGCCTGAAGTTGACAAGTTAAAAATAAGGCTCTCAAGATGAAAAAATCTCCCCCTAAACCCTGCTAGAAGAGAAGTTCTCATCAAGTCAGTTACATCAACAGCTAGTATATACCAAATGAACTGCTTCAGAATTCCAAAGAAAACCTTCCAAGATCTCAACAAACTTCAAAGAGATTTCTTATGGGTTTAGAGAATCCAAAAGGTTACTATCCAAAAGCTTGGACCGCAGTTTGCAAGCCTAAAGAACTGGGAGCTTTAGGCTTCATAAATATGGAACTTTTCAACAGTTCAATGATCACCAAAATTGGATGGAGGCTAGAGCAAGACAAAGATTCTCTTTGGATTCAGCTAATGGATGCTAAGTATCTAATTGGCAGAAATGTGCTCAATATGGACCTCAAACCAAAATATGGTGACTCCTGGATATGGAAAGGGATTTTAGAAGGTATTGGAAATATTCAGCAACACTGTACCTGGAGAATTGGCAATGAGAGAAAGATCAAAATTTGGGATGATATCTGGATCCCAAGTATCTCAACTAGACTTACAAAACCCTTAAACTGCCGACACTTCATTGAAACTGTTGCTGATATTCTCCTTCCAAATGGTCACTGGGATAACTGATAGACGCATTTATGTGTCTAATATGTCTCAATTGTATATATTGTTAGTGCTTGATTTTGTTTTTATTTTGTTATTTTATGTCTTTGTAGGTATTTATAAAGAAATAAGCTCTTGCGGCGAAATTGGTTCGAAAAGTGGCCCCATTTTGGGAATGTACTAAATGGACACCGGAACTGGATAAGGGGGAGGTCATCTTCTCAAATTCAAATTTCATTTTGGCGGGAAATATTTTTCAGCAGCGTGTTTCTCTGGCAGATTTTTCGATCGGATTTTGGATGGGTTAGAGGTAAACTCAATCGCTGAAACTTCATGGGAAGATGTGATATGTCCTAAAGAAGTTATTATGGGTGATATGATCAATTAAATTTGTCTGAATAATCACGTGGAAGAGAAAACAGTGACCATAAGTTTCACGGATATTACACGAGTTGTGAAGAATTTAAACGTGTACTGCACGTGCTTGGAAGACTTAATTGACATTCTGGAACATGAAGAAGATTTATAAGGAAGGTAATCCAGCTGCAGATGCTTGAAAATCAAAATCAGTGATAAAAAAGGAAAGAAATAAACCCGAGTAAAAGAAGATTATTCTCGAGTTATGGCAGAGATATTTTGGTTTCTGTGGATATATAAAGGTGTTAGGGGGTTAATAGAAAGGGGAGGAGAGAATTGGGAGCAGTTTAGAACATTAGAGAGCCAGAAAATCAGAGTTGCAGGAATAATATTTTTGCTGCTGGTGAAGAACATACGAATAACATAAGACACTCAAAGACAGTTGTTGTTCAACAGTGCTAGTGACAGTTATCTTTTATCGTTCCCTTTAACAATTGAGTTTGTAACCAATATAAGTGTTACAAACCCGGTTTTAATCATTTTTCTCCCATTTCATCATTTGTGAACCATTTTTTAGCATTAATAAAGATGATTTTTGAGCATGTTTCCATGATGATGAGCTAATTCTCGCGTAACCAAGGCACGGAGGAAGCTATTTATGCATGAATAATTGGTAACTATTCTATTTTTCTCTAATTTGTATTTTATAATTCACTCAATCACTGCTTTGCAGAATTTTAATTGTTTGCATTATTTTCTTAATTAGTTGTGATTTAATTAGATAGGTTATACTTTGTTTAGATAATCTATGCTTAGGGAATACAATTAATGTTTGAGAATATGCTTGATTATTTGTGAATTAAGAAATAAGATATTTAAAAGATAATTAGAGTTTTGGAATTTTTACCATCATTCATTCATGTGTAATAGTGGAATCTAGTGTCTTGGTTATTTTCATTGTTGAAATAAAATTTGGAATTAGTTATCTCTATTTTTAGTTTAAATAAGTCTAGAATCAATTGCTTTCACAAGTCTCAACGAACCTTTTACTACAACAAAATTGAAAACACATCAATAACACCCTGATTCAAAATGTTTTCAGTCATAACATTGCACAAGACATTCTAGCTCTTACTACTCACCCTGGGGAAGAAGACAAGATTCAGTGGAATTTAAATGACACAGGAAAGTTCTCTGTCAAAGGCCTTTATAAGGCCAAGATAGATAACCTTTATAGAAATGATACTGCAACTAGAAATTTGGGGGCAATATGGAATATGGATATTGCTCCAGTTATCAAAATATTTTTTTTGAAGTGTGCTCATCATGAATTCTCCCCACTAATGCTAAAACTGCTAGCATTCTGCACTACATTGATCCCATTTGCCAAGTCTGCAACAGTGGGGAGGAAACAATGACACATATGTTTCTCAATTGTCCTTCAGCCACTTCTGTTTGGCAGGAAATTCTTGATCACTCTCACACTATTTTTGATAATGCAACAATTTTCATTGATTGGATGAATTCTTGGTTTCTACCAGGTGATGCAAACAAGCATTGCAGCCTATATGCTACTACTTGTTATCTGGAAGGCCAGATGTGATCTGATTTTCAGACACATCCATCCAAATGCCAGTCAAACCTAAAGCTGCATTAAGCAACATCTATGCAATTATCACAGAATACACAAGCTCCCAAATCATATCATAAATACCTTCTCTCTAATTTCTGAGGAGAATGTTTCTTCTGGGGATAATAACATTACTCCATATGACACAAACCACTACACTAGAGGGGTTTTTGGCATAATCATCAAGATATGCATGTTACAAGACCCTGATAGTCAAACTTATTTCACTGCGCTAACTATGACAGATCTTGTAGGTAACTCCATTGGAACGAGGAGACATCCAGGACACTCAGGTATTGGAGGGGCAACAGGAGGAGTAGACCTAGCTTTCAGATGGGCCAAAGAAATGCAGCACACCAATGTAGAAATACAAGTTGAATCTATGGAGATCCTGGTTCGCTTCAAATTGCTATGCCACAATGCCGTTAAAGGAAGATTTAGTCTCGACTTTCATGAAGCTATGCACTCTAGAAAGGAAGATAACATTACCAGAATTACACCTGTTAATTTCATTTTGATTAGTATGAAAATTATTCACAGAAGCAAGAATCTGGAAACTTTTGATATGGCTCTCGCCTGTAAGAACAATGTTGGCAGGACTAGTGATAACAGTCCTCCAACTCATTTGTACTTGTCTTAGGCCTTTTTGGACTAAGTTTTTCTATAAAAAAAAGGATGAATAAATCTTTCGTTGGCCCTTTCTTGAGGGTCATGACGACGTGCATTGCACATAATTAATACGTGTGCCACAAATTTAGTATGACTGAGCGTTTGGAAGTTATAAAAAACAAATGTATACAGTGAAAGGGTGAATACACACCATGCACCCTACCGATATTGAAGAATGAATTTGATTGTCGGCTAACTTTAACATGTGGTGGTGGGTGCGAAAGAAAAGTCATTGCAATGATGACCGATGGAGAATCCAAAACGCTACATGGACACAGACCAAGGAGTCAGTGACTCACCAAAATATCTAAATGTGTATTAGCAGTGATGTTTGTTTAACAACCCGGCTGCTCGTGGATAATATATACTGTATTTTTTTTTATCGGACGGAAAGAGTGAATAATGATGATTTTTTTTTGTCGGTTTAAGCAAGCTAAAACTGTTTCTAATGCTAATGACAACTCTTTATGAACCCATATTATCATGTAGGAAATACCAATAGGTCATAGAAATAATATATTAGAGTGGGTTTAGTCCAGTTGACTGGGTCAACTGTCTGTTTGGTCCCTTTTTAAAATATGTATTACTATTTGGTCCTGCAAATTATGGTTTGGTCCTAGGGTGACGTCATGGATGATGTAATTGTTATCTTGTAGTGGCAGAAATACCCTTTTGGGACCATTACATCATCCGTGACGTCACCCTAGGACATATATACTCAATTATCAAGAGAGAAGAAATCATTTTCAAATTTACTTTCTCTCACCTCTTTTTTTTCTCTTTTCAGATCTACTTTCTAATCTCTTTTGTTTGCTGCTGCATAGAATCAATGAAGATTTGTATTTTTCTAGGGTTTTTAATTTACAAGAAACAAAGTTCATGTGAAGATGAAGATGTAAACGAAAGATTGAAGATGTAAACGATTTTTCTAGGGTTTCTTCATCGTTGCTACTGCTGCTACTGTTGAAGATGTAAATGATTTTTCAAGATTTGATCTGCTACTGTAAACGACGAACTCGCTGTTTTACGGTGATTGATTTACAAATGAACTCGTTGTTTTTTACGGTGATTGATTTACAGACGAACTCGCTGTTTTTATGGTGATTGGTTTGTTTTAAAGATGAAGTTTTGTTTTACGGTGATTGATTTGATTTGCTACTGTAAACGATGAAGAGCTGCTGTTTTGAAGACGACGTTTTGAAGACGATGAACTCAAATCCGCTGATGAAGATGGCGTTTATCGTGTTGTTGTTGTTGAGATGAACTCGTGTGTTGTTGAAGATGAACTCGTCAAGTTTGAATGGACACTGATTCTCTGTTGTTTGTTGCTGTTGAAGATGAACTCGTGTGAAGATTTCATCTCCTTCTGTTGAAGATTTTTGAACGAACTCTGATTTTTATGGATTTTTGTGTGTGTTTATGTTAAAGAATGAACTCTGTTTTTAGATCTTGAATTATTAGGTGTTCATTTTGACGAATGAACTCAATTCAAGGTTTGAATTAGTTAGTTTTTGATAGGTGTTCATTTTGACGAATGAACTCTGATTTTTCTTATAGGTTTTATCAGGTGTTCATTTGAAAGAATGAACCTGTTTTTTTTTCATAATAATGAAGTGTTGTGTTGTGTTCATTTTACAGAATGAACTTTGTTTTCATATCTGATTTAGTTTGGTTTTATTAGCTGTTCATTTGAAAGAATGAACTCCGGAGTTCATTAGACAGAATGAACTGCTACAAAAAAATAAATAAACAGAATATTTTAGGTTTTATTAGGTGTTCATTTGAAAGAATGAACTCTGGAGTTCATCAGACAGAATGAACTGCTACAAAAAATAAGTAAACATAATTTTTTAGGTTTTATTAGGTGTTCATTTGAAGGATGAACTACGGAGTTCATCAGATAGAATGAACTACTACAAAAAATAAGTAGGAATTAACACGGAAGGCTACTTTGGTCCATTTAATATTTTTAAATAATTATGGACCAAATGAAAAAGGTGATTTCTGAAAGGACTAAACAGACATGGGACCACCTAAAAAAGGACCAAATGATATTTTCATACCAACTTCCATTCTTAATCAACTCCCAATATTAAAATAATGGATGCCGGAATGCAGCTGTGTAAACTTTGTCGTGCCAGCACGGACAGATCCCAGCACAACATGTGAGTTAGCCCAGCACGGCACAACATGTTAGCTTAATGTGTTGTGCTGGGCCAGGATAATCGGCACAGTGGCACCGCACAGCACGCTAACAAAGTAAGTCATAACATGTATAAAATATTGCACAATATGGTACATTATAACACATTTCTTTGTAAATTTCACAAAAAAGTGTTTATTCTACACAAAATTGGCCAATTAACCCCTAAAACCACAATTCCTGGGTGAAAAAGACATACACATTTTGATACTGTTTAGATGGACGGGAATGAAAAATATACTTTTCTATTATCCATTTTGGGTAATCTGCCTAGGAAACAAAAAATAAAAAAATACGTTCTACCGAAAATAAGCCTTAACCATTTAAACATGTTTTTTTAACCAAATTTTTTATTTCTTTCGACAGAAGAAATTTGTTCTTAAGTCGACACAAACTTCGTATTTTTTGGTTCTTCAGATCTGTAATGGTGATGAACAATTGTGCAATCCCAGTTTAAGATATTCTCCTATCAAAATCTTCTCATACGTTTAGACGGGTGAGTTTCAAGTTTCAATTTCATACGTATTGTATCTGATTATGATTTTTAGATCCCATATTGATTTTGGTTTTGGTTTAATTGTAATAGGAAGAAACATAAACTTGTTACGCGTTTCTGTGTTTGATTTATCATGTATTGAAGTTTAATTAGCAATTTGATGATGAATTTTTGTTAATTTTTGGGTTTAGTTGGTGATTATCCAGGGTTTTACTAATAATCTTTCTTTTGTGCTTCAAACCTTGATCGGTTTGACCTATTATGGTTTAATGATAATTTTATTTTTCAATTCAATCGATTTGATTATTGATGGAAGTGATTTTTAGGTTTTTCATTGTTGTATGTGAACTCAATTAGTATAATATCATCATGTTTATGTTCTTATTATGTTTTTGTATTAAATTTGATCAACATTGAACATCTTTGTGTTGTTTATAAACTGTTCAGATGCTTGCAGTAAGTAGGATTGGAATTGAGTTATTTTCCAGTTTTTAAAAGTAGGATGAAACCAGCTTCATCCTGTACTTCCAATTCAATTTGATCAACCTAGATGTATTGTTGTGTTTTGTAAACTGTCTTTGGTGAATTGATCGTTTGTTGTAGGTTAGTTGATTTATTTTCCAGTTTTCTAAAGCAGGATGAAACTAGATTCATCCTGTATTTTTAGTCATCCTGTTTGTTTAATTTGGGTTGTCCTTTTTTCTTCCTTTTTTCCCAATTGAATACATACAGATTCATTTATGTTGTTTATATATTCCTTGTAGATGGATCTTCAAATTCTCTGTGTGGTTATCCGGGATATCGATACATGTCCATACCACGTTAATGTGAAGTCAACAATTGATGAGTTGAAGTTGCATGTTTGTTCTTATTGGAAAAATATTTCACCAGCAAAGTTGAATGTCTTTAAAGATAGCATCAGTTCTAGGATTTCCATCAAAACAACCAGCAGAGAATTGAGAAATCAGGTCTTGTGCATCGCTTTCCACAATGATGTGAGTAAGCTTTAGTTCCACAGCTTTCTTCAGAACAACCCAGATAGCTCTAGCTTCAGCCTCCTCAGATAAATCCACATCAAAGACATTAGAGGCACAAAAGGAAGCTTTACTTGAGAAGTCCCTCATCACATAGCCTGCACCATTATCCTTAGTAGTGTCATCATAAGCACCATCAGGACCACAGAATAGTAACAGCTAGATGATTCTCTTGAGTGTTTCTAAAAACTAGATTGTTTTGACTAGTCCATAAGGACCACAGAATAGCAACAAACAGACCCTATCTATCAACTGGGATTTTAGAGATAGGATCAATCAACCAGTAATGCATCCAATCAACAAAGGAAACAAAAGAGAAAGTCGAAGTAGTAACACAAAAGGAGGCCAGGATCCAGACATGAATAGCAAAGGGACATAAGACAAGAGCATGCATGATGGTTTCACAGGGATAAGAGCATCTAGTACAAGAGACTGAATGCATATGCATCCTAGTTTGTAAAACTGTTCTAGCAGGCAAAACATTTCTAGCAACTTTCCAAGTATAAAGTTGAACACGGTGAAGTACATTAATTTTCCAGATGCACTTCCAAAGTTTTGTACAAGGGGAGGGTGTAGGCCCTCTAAGTCCCAAGTATGCAGATTTAGAAGAAAATCTTCCATTCTTTGAAAACTCCCAAGCCCTCCTATCAGGAGTGCACAACTGTCTTAAGGGAATAATGATGATCTTCTGAACAGAAGCATCATCAAAGTGGATATTTAACTTAGTTAAATTCCAAGTTCTAGTAGCATCATCAATAAAGTAGGAAACTTTAACAGAGGGGTTTGGAGGGACACGGGGATTAGGGTGGCAGATCCCAAAGTAGGGATCCATTTATCACACCAAGGGTCAATGAATTAATTTACCCCAACAATCCAAGAAATAAAAGGCTTAATCATCTTTTTAATAGTATAAAGACATCTCCAAGTCCAAGAGCAATCAGTAGGGAAAGAAACATTAATAAAATCAATTCTAGGGAAGTATTTGGCTTTAAGAACAGTGCCCAATAGACAGTCATGAGTTTCTAGGAGTTTCCAAGCATTTCTGGCTAACATAGCCAAATTATTAAGTTCAGCTTTCCTAAAGCCTAGGCCACCTTCAGATTTAGGGGAACACAAGGCATCCCATCCTAAAAGATGGAGCCTTCTATCTTTTGGGTCTAAAGTCTCACCCCACCAAAACTGGCAGAGATGGGAGTCCATTTTCCTACAGAGATTCTTAGGGATAAGAAAAGCACTCATTTGATATAAAGGAATGGCCTGACCAACATGTTTAACCATAGTGGTTCTAGCATCTTGGGATAAGAGCCTATGAAGCCAAAAAGTAATCCTAGCATCCACAATCTTGAAGAATACCCATATGGGTCTGAGTTTTGGAAGCTTGGAAAGCTATAGGGGTACCAAGATATTTTTCTCCTAAATCTCTGTTGTGAATATCTAGAGTATTAGACAGATGATTCATAAGGGGAGTAGGCAAAGTTTTACTGAATAAAATACCAGATTTTTCAAAATTAATCTCTTGGCCAGAAGCCAAGCAATACTTTTGGAGGTATTCCTTAATCTTCCTAAAATCTTTTTCAGTGGCTTTAGAGAACAAGAGAGAATCATCAGCAAACAAAAGGTGAGTCAAACAGAGGGCATGCTTACAAATTTTAATACCTTCAATTAAACCACAATTAATGAGACTATCAACATAGGAAGATAATGCTTCAGAGCAAATGATATAGAGGTAGGGAGATAGAGGATCTCCTTGTCTTAGGCCTCTTTCAGGTTTAATAAGGCCAGTAGGACTACCATTCAACAATTTAGTTTGTATTTGATAGTGAGGGAGAAAGCATGGTTGTTGACAGTAATTTCAAGCTTCAATCTGTGATATCATTGTGTCATGTTAAGCAGTTGAGTTTCTTGGAGCTTCGTTTATTTGAACGTGTTCATGTTCCTGATTTTTTTCATGAACCTACAATTAGGGAGTTGCGTTTAGCTCCAGACCCTAGCACAGATCAGGTGGTTATTCCTTGTAATCTTCCAAACAATAAAGTTACTCGTGAACCTACAATGACAGAGTTGCTTTTCGCTAAATAAAATAGCTCAGATCAGTCGCTTATTCCTTCCTCCCAAGATCTTTCTTCATCTCAAGATATTCCTTTGTCTCAAGAACGTGCATTCAATGGAAAGATCTCAGCTAAAAAATCTTGCAAGGCAGATGAATAGGAGTTTATTATAAAAGGTGTTGGTCAAGATTTTTTTGGAGGACGAGATGAAGCTCGTCTTGTTGTTGAAAAATATAATCATTTTTTTCGTCGCAAGGTCAGAGTTGTCAAGAGTGATCCAGAACGATATACTATGGAGTGCTTTTATAAGGACAAATTAAAATGCAACTGGAGGTTCCATGTATCTTTCAAGACTTCTAATGTGAAGAATCATTTATTCCTCAAAAGCTATAATGGGGAACATACATGTTATGCTGGTTATAGTGACAGAACAAAGAATGATCCAATTACGCGTGAACTTGTAAAGAGCTTGATATTTGACCACATAAAACAGAATCACAACAACAAATCCATGGATATTGTTGATGATTTCAAAATTTATTATGGATTAACATTGAGCTATGATCAGGTGCATGCTGGGAAAGAATTATGTCTGAAGGAATTGTATGGCGAGGACACTAAATCATACACTGAATTGGTTTGGTGGTGTGAAGCCATGAAGAAACACGATCCAGGAAGTCGAGCTGATTTAGTTATTGAAGGGGACCAGTTTAAGAGTTTTTTATTAGCCTTCGATGCTTGCATCTCAGGTTTTGAATATTGTCGCCTGATATTGTTCTTGGATGCAACTTTCCTAACTGGAAAATTAAGGGGCTGTCTTATGGTGGCTACCGGGAAGAATGCGAACAATGGTATGTCTTCTATTTTAGATTCATTTGAAGAAAAAAAAAAGATAGATTTGAAAGAAATTCAGAATATTTTTGATGTAAGATTATAGATGAAACCAGTTTCATCCTTAATTGGTGAAGTCAGATTAGAGAATGAAACTGGTTTTATTCTGTACAATAACAGTTTCAGTTAGTTTTTTTTTACATTTTGGTCTTTTCCCACTTAATGATGTGTTTTGTGTGTTTGTTTTGTTTCTGTAGGAATATTTTCTTTGGCATATGGTATCGTTTCAAGTGAAACTGTTGACAATTGGCATTGGTTCTTGGAGAAATTAGAATCTATCTTAAGTCCTCGGGTATTAACTTTTATTTCGGATCGCCATGAAGGTTTTATCTAAGGGATTCGTGATGTTTTTCCAACTTTCCATCATGGTTTTTGTTACCAGCATTTGAAGAACAATGTCCGCGGTAAGATTAAAAAGAAAAAGGGAGAGTATGGTGCTGCATTGGATTTGTTCAAACAATGTTTTTTTCATCAACGCATGAAGGCTTTCGTGAAGGTATGGAAAAGTTGAATGAAATGGGATGCGCTGTTCTTCACAAATTCTTGAGTAAACTTCCAGTGGAATGTTAGATCAATGCATATTGTCTAGGTTGTCATTATGGCGACATGTGTTCAAACATTGCAGAGTCTTTCAACGCTTGGATTAGGTTGGCGAAAGGTAATGCCTATTGCAAAATTAGTTAACTGAATTAGAGTTAAGATAATGGATCAAATAAGTAAAAGGAAGTTGAAGGGGGCGAAGTATTTAGGATTCATTTGTCCCAGGCTAGAGTGAAAAGTGCAGGATTTGATTCGTGCTGGTACTCATTGGAGAATAACCAAGTCTGGTGACATGGAATTTGAAGTACAGGTCGAGCATACACATGCTGTTAATATTGAGAAGTTTTACTGCAATAGTAGGGTTTGGTTTACGGAGCAGTTCCCTTGTGCTCACGCTATTGCATGTATGGTTTAAGCTAACATCAACGTTTACGAGTACATTAATCCGTATCTCACCATTTCCAGCTTCCGTGCTTCGTATGATCGTCCTATCAAGCCCATTCCGATCACGACAAGCCTATTGATGTTGCTACTAAAAATCTCGTGCACCCACAAATTGTCAAAGGAAAAAAAACATGGTAGGCCGAGGACGAAGCGGATTCGTAACACTGGTAGCGCGAGTTTCAAGAGACCAATTACGCGCGATAACTGCCATACTCAGGCACGTCATAACAAGACGACGTGTCCTCATCATCCCACAAAAAAAAACATTGAGAACCTGCTTAAGGACATATTCTTCTTCTGTGCTGCGTCTTACTATGATTTCTTTATTAGTTTACTCTACTCTGCAGCCTCTTGTAACCAGTTTCATCCTGCATATTCTGGAAAAAAAAAAGAGATTTTTGGCCAGGGTGAAACTGGTTTCATCCTTCATATTCTGACAAAAAGAATATACATATTCAACCTGCACACTCTGAAAATAGTTTTATACTAGATGAAACCAGTTTCATCTTGTATATTCTGACAATAAAATGTAATCATTCTGGTTTCATCCTGCATATTCCATCACAACATTACATGAAACTATCAGCAAATTGAAGTATAGGAAATTTTCAGTAATGTTTTTTTATATTTAATTAACATGCAATTAAGATATAGACGAAACCCGGATCATAAATGTATGCGAAGACAGAGTTTAACAAAAAAAAAAGTACTTAAGTTTAAACTACATCAATAAAAAATTTCTAGTGACCTAATATTCCAAACAACCTAAATACATCAAACGTTTTAGTTCTCGTTCAACTTCCAGGCAACTACTTTCATCACTGAGGATTTCATATGCGAGATCTATTCGTCCTATGATGATCTTCTCTCTTAGAGTTTCTTTGCCTTGAAAGGAGTAACCATTTGTCATCGCCCACTCCATGAAGTAGATAACATACATTACAGAGTCAGGACTGCAAAACAAATGATTATGTAATTTCAGTTCATACTCGTTTCGGTTTGTATGTTATAAACAAAAAAAGAGCATAATAACAAATGTCAAAGAGTTAATGACATACCTTTTACCCTGTTGTGGACAATCTGTTTTCTCGATGACTTCAATATCATCCATACTACTACTTTCAAGGCGACATCTAAGAACCTGATTTAATCTTTGCGCCATTATTTTAGCATCCTCTAAACAGTCTGTAGAACCTAGGAGAGAATTGTAGTGTGTCCAAGATCTGTCTAGGATGTCAAAGTGAAGCAATGTGAAATGTTATTTCTCGTTCAGCATCGGGATGAACAAGTGATGCGTATTGACATCAGTATTCTCCAGTTCAGCATCCATCATCTTTGCCGCCTTCGTCTCATCTCCTGCAATGACATCACACTGAAAATAAATTGCACAACTTAGTTCATTCATTCTACCAAAAACAAAAAGGAAAAAAAAGTGGATTCAAATGTTTAAATTACCCATACAAGTGCGCTGAGAAAAATTGACTTGGAGTATCCATTGGATTCACCGCCAGATTGAAACATTTGTCTCCATTTTGTCATTTTGAACTATAAAATAGTGTTCACCAATGGCTGATTGAAAACAAGTTGCTGGATGTGTTCTCCAATAATACATAAGTTGAAGTCACCTCTCTTGCATTTCCAAATGTAGTTGCTGCATTTAAACAAGTTCATCCAACTTCAGACAAGCACATAGGTTTCATTTTTTAACAGGATGAAACCAGATACATCCTAGTTTAAACTAAGTAGTCCTTTTACAAAAACACTTGTGGTAGAATGAAAAAATAAATAACAAAAGGATGCGTGTACGTACCTTAGGTTTACAGATCCAAAGTACTCTTTTATTGACTTTTCTCCAGTTTCACTTTCTCCGTCACTCAAGTAATTTTTACACAACTTGTTATTATTTGTTAACTTCTTCAACTTATCTCCCTTTTGATTTTTCTCTGCATGCTCATCCTAAACTGTTACAAACTCTGGACATAAATTATTTCTAGTCCTTTTATATGTATGTTTCACATTTTTCTCAATCGATCCAAGTTGATTCATAACTTCCAGAGGTTCTGCTGCGATAATTTCTCCTTCGACAATTTCTGCTAGAGAATCTGCTGGTAGAGGTTCTTCTTTCTGGAATCTCATCAGCCACGTCAATGTGTTCATGAACAACACCCTTAGCATCTGGATTTATGGCTTCAGTAGTTTCACCTTCCATGCGAGCGTCTTCAGGAACATCACCTTCCACATCTTTGTTCATCTCTTGAGTGATTTTAAGATTGAAAAAATTGGTTGGTGTATGAACAACAACATGAAGAGGTGAAGCTTGCGGAGTTTCCGGTTGAGGATTGAGTTTCGCTTTCAACACTTCTACTTGACTTTGCAAGTCCGAGACTGTCTTATCCTTTTCTTCCAACTCAACATCCTTTGATTCTAACTCAGCATCCCTTACTCCGAACTCAGCATTCAAGTGACAGATAATCTCATCTTTCTCTTCTAATTCATTCTTCAACTTGGAAATTTCGTCTTCATCTTTGTCATTTTCTTCCTCAGCAAACAAGCATAATTGTTTCTCCTCTTCACTCCAGCTACCAACAAAATCAACAACCTGCAAACACGTAAACATAGATTTTCCATTTCAGTTAGCACAGGATGTAACTGATTTCATCTAGTGATAACACAGGATGTAACTTGGTTTTCTAGTTTTCATCCAGTGATAACAAAGGATGTAACTGGTTTCATCCAATGAGAAAAGGGATAGATTTTTACCTGATTGTTTGAAAGTTTTTTAAGCCTCGACTCGATATCGTAAGATACTTGATACAAGTCTCATCTTGCAAACCTTGGCCACCCATCACTGTCGGCTTTCCTATTAATGCCTTTCATATGTTCAAACATCC
>JAJJMB010004763.1:2654915-2669657 GCA_023531105.1 Papaver atlanticum
AAGTTGAGCAAGCTTCAAATACTGGATATATCTGTGAACAATTTGACATCAGTATTCTCCAGTTCAGCATCCATCATCTTTGCCGCCTTCGTCTCATCTCCTGCAATGACATCACACTGAAAATAAATTGCACAACTTAGTTCATTCATTCTACCAAAAACAAAAAGGAAAAAAAAAGTGGATTCAAATGTTTAAATTACCCATACAAGCGCGCTGAGAAAAATCGACTTGGAGCATCCATTGGATTCACCACCAGATTGAAACATTTGTCTCCGTTTTGTCATTTTGAACTATAAAATAGTGTTCACCAATGGCTGATTGAAAACAAGTTGCTGGATGTGTTCTCCAATAATACATAAGTTGAAGTCACCTCTCTTGCATTTCCAAACGCAGTTGCTTCATTTAAACAAGTTCATCCAACTTCAGACAAGCACATACGTTTCATTTTTTAACAGGATGAAACCAGATACATCTTAGTTTAAACTAAGCAGTCCTTTTACAAAAACATTTGCGGTAGAATGAAAAAAAAAAAAAAAGGATGCGTGTACTACCTTAGGTTTACCGATCCAAAGTACTCCTTTATTAACTTTTCTCCAGTTTCACTTTCTCCTCCACTCAAGTAATTTTTCCACAACTTGTTATTATTTTTTAACTTCTTCAACTTATCTCCCTTTTGATTTTTCTCTGCATGCTCATCCTCAACTGTTACAAACTCTGGACAGAAATTATTTCTAGTCCTTTTATATGTATGTTTTACGTTTTTATCAATCGATCCAAGTTGATTCATAACTTCCAGAGGTTCTGCTGCGACAATTTCTCCTTCGACAATTTCTGCTAGAGAATCTGCTGGTAGAGGTTCTTCTTCGGGAATCTCATCAACCACGTCAATGTATTCATGAACAACACCCTCAGCATCTGGATTTATGGCTTCAACAGTTTCACCTGCCATGCGAGCGTCTTCAGGAACATCACCTTCCACATCTTTGTTCATCTCTTGAGTGATTTTAAGATTGAAAAAATTGGTTGGTGTATGAACAACAACATGAAGAGGTGAAGCTTGCGGAGTTTTCGGTTGAGGCTTGAGTTTCACTTTCAACACTTCTACTTGACTTTGCAAGTCCGAGATTGTCTTATCCTTTGCCTCCAACTCAATATCCTTTGCGTCTAACTCAGCATCCCTTACTCCGAACTCAGCATTCAAGTGACAAATAATCTTGTCTTTCTCTCCTAATCCATTCTTCAACTTGGAAATTTCGTCTTCATCTTTGTCATTTTCTGCCTCAGCAAACAAGCATAATTGTTTCTCCTCTTCACTCCAGCTACCAACAAAATCAACAACCTGCAAACACGTAAACATAGATTTTCCATTTCAGTTAGCACAGGATGTAACTGATTTCATCTAGTGATAAAACAGGATGTAACTTGGTTTTATGGTTTTCATCCAGTGATAACAAAGGATGTAACTGGTTT
Source organism: Papaver atlanticum (assembly GCA_023531105.1). Taxonomy (NCBI): domain Eukaryota; kingdom Viridiplantae; phylum Streptophyta; class Magnoliopsida; order Ranunculales; family Papaveraceae; genus Papaver; species Papaver atlanticum. Next base: position 2,656,386 of record JAJJMB010004763.1, read on the forward strand.
CATCCAATGAGAAAAGGGATGGATTTTTACCTGATTGTCTGAAAGTTTTTCAAGCCTCGACTCGATATCGTAAGATACTTGATACAAGTCTCATCTTGCAAACCTTGGCCACCTATCACTGTCGGCTTTCCTATTAATGCCTTTCATATGTTCAAACATCCATAATTGTAACAACAATAGATAGAAGATGAAAATCACTACATGATTCATTGGTCCAATTAATGTAAAAAAAAATATATTCAAAAGATAGAAGATGAAACTCACCAAAAAATAGAAGCTGCAACCATTGATAGAGTAAGGTTCCTTGTATACGATCGCGACACTGAAAAGACGAGGGTACCCAAATATACCTTAATCTAAAACTTTTCCACCTATAAATCCTTTTCCGAAAGTGATTGTCTATGGACTGAGTCGAGACAATACAACTAATTAGTTCACACTTCGTATGATCGTCTATGGATACGAGATCGAGAAAATACAACAACGAAGTATGTTTACTTGATAATAGGTTCGGACTTAACCAAACTCTAGGGATTGTCTATAAAGTAAAATAGGAATTAACGTTTGTGCGATTTAATTTAACTTATAATAAACACAATTATAATTGCGGAAAATAAAAGTAAATTACACAGCAAGATTTTGTTAACGAGGAAACCGCAAATGCAGAAAAACCCCGGGACCAAGTCCAGAATTGAATACTCTCAGAATTAAGCCTCTATACAAAATCAAACCAACTTCGTATAGTTGATACAAAGCAACTAAACCTATAGTTCACCTAGTTTCCTCGGTATCCCTGCGCCTCCAACTTGCAGTAAGTCACGCACTTGGAACAATTCCTTTGGTTCGTATTCCAAACAGTAAAGGAACAACAAATCTGTTCGGTAACAACTCTTTTCAAACAATGTGATATGAGTTTGACAAAGGCTCTTCCGTTTAACCAATAAACTCCTTTGGCGGGTCCTTAGATCAATTTCTCAACAACTACCGAAGTAATTGTTAGACTATGCAATCAATACTATTAATCACAAAGAAGTGTATTTATGCCGATCTACTCAACTAATCAATCCAATCTATCATAAAGTTAAGCCGATTATAGTTTGATCCCTTTCCAGCCGAAACAAGTATTGTGCACACCAAAGATTATGAACCCAAAAAGTCTTCTTGTCTTCAAATCTTCTTTAATCTTCAATCAGCACCTGTACACTATCAAATTGAATTTCTTGTGATCATTTACATACAGAACAGAAATGGTTAACATTGAATTATCACAAGATGTCTTTAGATCTACAAACAATATAAAGATCCCCGTCGAAACTTCGATCTAGTTTGAGTGAATCTTATATCAGAAGAGAAGATTCTCAAGCATAAACAAACTAGGTGCAATCAAAGTTTAACAACCGTTAGTCAATCTAATCAATCGAAAACTAAAATAAACTGCAATTATCTAGTTTCCCACCAACGGTACTAATAGATCTTCTCAAACCCAAAGAAGTCTTTAAATCGAGCAGCCGTAAGAGATTTCTCCTAATTAGGGTACTTGCCTCTCCGATAGGCGGCTCCACCAGTAACAACACAACTGAGGTAGTTTTGCTGGCTCTGAGGATTAGTTTGCTAGAAATGCAAACTTCAATATTTATAGACAAAGGACGTTTGGACACCAAGGAATTTCTAAAACCGAATATTCTCAAAGATACGCAATAAACACAAAATCGGTTTTCATAGCTCCTTGAAATGCACTGTCCAAATATTGACCGAAATCCCAATAGAAAAATCTATAATCAGTAAATGCACATTACTAATTATTATTTTCTTAAGATATGCATTTAATTGCTGGAAATTAAATAGCATATAAAAACTAAGAAACCTTAATTTAAAGATTCTCAATTTATTTCGATCCTGGGATTCTCCTTTAGCTATTAAGGAATATCTTTGAACAATTAATGATAAGAGTTACTGCACATGTTCAAAGTATGTCGACATCTTTACTTTGCAAGTCCTTTTTCATACTTACAATATTGGAACCGATTTGCCACACTTCCAAACGAATTTAGAATTGGTTCACCTGACTTCAAAGAAATATGTGATTGATTATCCTATCAAATCACCAATCATGGGTTTCACGGTTCTACAAAAACAAGTTCGGTTCTACCTCCATGTGAGTACTGTGTATAGTCACGCTAGTTACCAAAACTCGGTTGACTAGGTACTAGGATCGGTTCCCCACATACTTATGGTAACTACCTGTATTTGGTGCACATGTCCATAGGATCGGTTCCCCCATCTTCTAAGAACTTGTTGCACATGTTCATAGGATCGGTTCCCCCATCTACTAAAAATGTGTTGCACCTCTTACAAGGATCGGTTCCCCTCTTGTAAATTTGCTGCACCTCTTACTAGGATCGGTTCCCCAATGGCTAGATAAAAGTTGTTATTTACAAGGCATCGATCATACCATCTTGAATGATTACTTAAGATCGGTTTCACTAATAAAAGTCATACCAATACATAAGTCAGGCCTTGTGAATAGTTTTACCAAGATACATAAACAAGTTTATGAGCGGTTATACTAAACAAACATATTGGTAATTCAAAATAGATTTGCAATGAATAACAATATCAATAAGCCTAGCGATTTCCCTTTCGATTCACAAAACGAGTTTATGAACTTACTTCCTTTAAACGAATGTAAAACATTGTTTCCTAAGATGAAATCTTCACTCATACCCATACATAATCACAACAGCATTCATATGATCATGTCGATGTCTTATATACAAAATTTAATGGTTAGGAAATAAACCTCGTATTGTATTCCTTAATACTATGTATAACTAGAGTATCATACAAAGCTTCGCAGTTATGTTTTCAATATGCACGACTTGAAAGATACGTTAGGGAATGAAATAGTTCAAGTCAAATATTACTAACCTCAAGAAGAAGGATGATGTTGTCGTTGTAGCTCCGTACTTCTTCACATTCTTCAAGTCTTCATGTAATACTTGTAAGTCTCATATACTAACACTTTCAAGCTAACCTATACGAAGTTGACTCTAGTATATAATCAAGCGACTCTTTAAATGAGTTTTGATTCACTAAAATATGACAACCAAACTTGACATACCAACGCTTGGTGGGTTCAACCAAGCTATCCTCTAACAATCTCCCCCTATGCCAATTTTAGTGACAAAACTCTTACATCATATGGATAAACAAATTAAAAAAATTCATTACACACATACGCTTGATTCCAAGTTCAACAGCACAAAACCTGCATTAAATTCAATCCTTAAATGCCGCTGCTGACATTATGATAACAAAGCTAATACTCCCCCTAAAGGTGAGATAGGTAGATTTTCAATCCGCACGTCTTTGTTATTTTCATGTAGTTCCTTATAACTACGTATCATATGGTATGTGACTCCCCCTTAGTCTATGCTTTCACTCTTTTCGTTAGAATAAACGTTTTAGCACAAATGTCCTCTCCCTTAGTGATACCAACTCACAACAAGTCAATATCACTTGTTTACTCCATATATTTCTCCCCCTTTTTTGTCACAAAATGACAAAGAAACGAAAAAAATAAAGGACAAACTGAAAGGATCTTACAAATCTCACAAAGAGAATTTGCAAACCTATAAGAGTTGAGCATAAGGGTTTTGCATACCATTTTAGATAACCAATATTAAAACCGAAACTACAAGTAATTTGGTTTTAACATGTTATCTAGGAAACAATTGCCCGAAACAATTTTCCCTAATAGTTTAGCACATCAAAAATCGACTAAGCACCTTAGTTCTCTTGCTAAACCGATTGTACAAATACAATCGCTTGTTCGATAAGACCAAAATAAAGATCATAATTAACTTTATTTTTCTCATCAGGCTCTAAGTATTCTCAATAATAACTTAGACCTTTCACTTTTAAACAAGACAAATACTAGGTTAGTTAACTAGTAATTCTTGTTAAGGCATTCGGTTAGACTTGAATAACCGAAACCTCCACATTTGATAAGTCTAACTAAGATCCGAAAAACTTAGTTTCTCTTATCCGGAAATCACTTGGACTAAACAAATGATCCTGAAATCTTTTGTTAAGCCATAAACAATCCATACAAACCAAATAAATAAACTTGCATAATCATTTATCTTAACCGGAAGCAATTGAAACAAACATAGACATTATAGCACCGCAATGGCACCGAAATTTTGTAAGCCTAAACAATTGATATCAAACAATAACGAAAGATAACAATAGTTTTTCTTAACCGGAAACAATTGAATTACAATCAAATATCCATACTGTTTTGGGGTAAAAGCTGATTCTGCTGTTTTTGGTAAATTTGGGTGTGTTGATGAGAAACGAATTCAAACCCTAAACAAATGCATTGCACGGGAGTACTTTTAGATTCGAGAGATCAATCTGTAAGACTCTGGCCTAAACCAAGAAATGGCCATTCCAGATTCAATTTGGTCACAAAGTGAAGGAGAAGGGTTGATCTTAGGGAGGGAAGCGAAGAAGGTGTTTGAGATCAAAATGGTTAATTATTAAGGTGTGGCTGTTTTATGACTTGTATCAGAATGTGGATCTGGCTCGCATAATGTAAGCTATCAGTTCTCGATTTTTTATGGATACTTGTGTTGATAACACTTGTGTTCTGTGTTGAAATAGGTTGAAATCCTATTTATACAAGTCATTGAGCGCACCCCTGATCTCATAGGAAGTGGGGGCAGTTAAGTAGTGGAGAAGTGGTGTTATGTAAAAAGTGGTGATCACCACGTTTCCATTACGAAGTAAAACTGGGTACACTTTCACCCACTACTCCCATTGCTGTTAACCGTCCGTCCTTTCCTGACACTTTCTCGTAATGGGCGTGTTGCACGCTGCACGCTGTAAACCTCCAGACCAATACCCCAGTGAGCATCCCCAAGTTTGTGACATGTTTGATGTCTCGAGTAAATGGGTGAAGTCGTGAGACTCACCGCTAAAAGAAGCACATAGTGCTTTTAGGTCAAATAATAAGATTATTTGTGAAATCAATATTTATAAAGCATCGCTTATAATCGATGTATATAAAGCATCGCTTTTAAACAAGCAGCTGAAAATAATCGATCATGGATTGCAGAGATGCAAATATATATTGACGCTGTGCTTTGGAGAAATAAAGAATTTCACATACACGCTCCATCATGGATTGCACGGCTTTGTGGACAGAGTCCCTAGAAAGTGCGCAACTTCTGACTTGAAGAGGTTCTCTGTGAACTCCCTCAGTGCCTAGTTGAAGTTCTCCAGCATCTACCTTTTCTTTAAAGATGTGCTATAATTTGTCGCATTCGTTGGTTGGATGATTGACAAACCTTTGGTAGAGACAATATTTGGGATTCGCCATTTCTTCTTCAGTTAGTGGGCGCCTGATAGGAGGTATCTTGATGGCATCATCTTGAATCCATGCTTCCAGGAGCTCAATTACTTCCTCAATCGGGAATGGGAAGTTTGGAGCATCATTCTCAGTTTCTTGTTGTTGCACAGGAGTCTTAGCCGCGGCCTTCCGGAATGAGGTCGTCTGATGCGCTGGTGCTGCACGTTTGGGTTGTTATTCCGCTGCTGGAGCTTTCCTTTTACCTCCTTCACCTACCACGCTTACAGAAAGACCGGTGTTATATTGCTTGTTGATGGGGAGTCTGTTTCCTCGAGTTTCGCGTACATCTTCACCCCCGACTGGTCTGGTTCTTTCTAGTAGTGATGGTGCTGTTGTAGACGACCGCTTAGTAGCTTCATGGAGTTCGGAAAATGTCTGGAAAAGCAGGTTCTCCAGTAAATCACGATATATGGGAACCATACCGTTAATGCATGCCTTACCAGCTGTTGTTCGGTCATGTTTGGGTCGTGACAATCCAACGCCTGGATTCTGAATCTATTGGCATAATCATTTGGATGCTCGTTGTTTCGTTGAAACATTCTTCCTAAGTCTGAGAAAGTGATCTGCTCAGATACGAAGAAATATTTCTTATAGAAAGCAGTGACCATCTCACACCAGTTGGATATACTGTTTGGTGCGATGTTGTTGTACCAGGTGTATGCTCTTCCAGTAAGCGAATTTTAAAATTCCTTTAGGCGGAGTACATTATTGTATTCGTGCTCTCCCAAAGATTCCAGAAAACGAGAGATATGCTCACGAGCGTTACCAGTGCCATCATAGAGTGAAAACTGATGGGAGGAGTATCCTCTCGGGAGAGGAACTCTTTGCACATAAGGAGGATACGGAGGTTGATGCTGGTGCATGTCCACCGGGTTTTGTTTGCCTCGATTTTAGAGAAGTCGCTCCATATCCTCACGTATGATGAAATTGGACAGCTGATTCCTCTCCCATGAGCGTTCAGGAGCAACACGCACTTTTTCATCCATAAAGGCTCTCCCTGTTGAAGTGCTTGCGCCAGGAGTGTTAAAAGTACTCCTTATTGGCTCTGTGGGTTGACGTGGCTCTTGTGGTAACCGCTCCGTCAGTGTCTTGAGGAAAGTAAGTACCTCTTTCTGAGTTGTAGCCATGTCCGTCTGGGCTTTAGCGAGAACTTCTTGCCTTTCCATCAAATCAACGATGGTAATAAGGGGTTGACTTCCTCTGGTTCCTCCAGCCCCCCGTCCTGATGGAGGAGTGGCAGCAGCTCTGGTAACAACTGGGGGTGTTACGCTCGAAGAAACATTGGGGATAGCATAAGTGACTATGGCTCTGGTGATAGGAGGTTTCACAGATGGGGTGTTTCCTACGCCGCTTGTGTTGGTGGTAGGGGATGTAGTTCCATGAGATGCTTTGATCGTGCTGATAGGCGGTACGTTGGTGTCACCGGCATGAATGTTAACGCCAGGGGTGTTTTCTTTTCCAGTGACATCGGAGTTTGTTGCTGATCCCGACCTAAGATCCACCATCATGAAATTGGGAAGATTGAAATGAAAATTGAAATTGATTTCGCAGCCGAGAGATTAATCTCCCACTGTGGTGAGAAATGAATTCAAACCCTAAACAAATGCACTGCACGGGAGTACTTTTATATTCGAAAGATACATCTGTAAGACTCTGGCCTAAACCAAGAAATGGCCATTCCAGATTCAATTCGGTCACAAAGTGAAGGAGAAGGGTTGATTTTAGGGAGGGAAGCGAAGAAGGTGTTTGAGATCAAAATGTTGAATTATGAAGGTGTGGCTGTTTTATGACTTGTATCAGAATGTGGAAATGGCTCGCAAAATGTAAGCTATCAGTTCTCGATGTTTTCTGGATACTTGTGTTGATAACACTTGTGTTCTGTGTTGAAATAGGTTGAAATCCTATTTATACAAGTCATTGAGCGCACCCCTGATCTCATAGGAAGTTGGGGAAGTTAAGTAGTGGAAAAGTTGGGTTGTGTAAAAAGTGGTGATAACCACGTTTCCATTACGAAGAAAAACTAGGCATACTTTCACCCACTACTCCCATTGCTGTTAACCGTCCGTCCTTTCCCGAAACTTTCTCGTAATGGGCGCGTTGCACGCCGAACGCTGTAAACCGTCGGAACAATACCCCAGTGAGCATCCCCCAGTTTGTGACATGTTTGATGTCTCGAGTAAATGGGTGAAGTCGTGAGACTCGCCGCTAAAAGCAGCACATAGTGCTTTTAGGTCAAATAATAATATTATTTGTGAAATCAGTATTTATAAAACATCGCTTATAATCGATGTATATAAAGCATCGCTTTTAAAAAAGCAACTGAAAATAACCGATGTGCAGGAAACATCGTTGTTTTAGAGCTCGTTCAAATTAGTCGCGAATTGAACGTCTTAAAAAGTAGCATGACCGGCCACCTTTGGGCGATCGTTTGTGAACCCTATGGGTGAGATACCACTTGGTCGATCGCTCCCTGTGGAGGAGGGGTGGCCGATGATCACAGCGTTACCCTGTTGGCCTCCTGAAAATAAATCTAAACCATCCGACTAGGCTAGCAGAGTTGGATGGACGAGATGATTTGCGGCAGTTGTGTACTGCCGTTGGATTATGCTAGCAGCGCAACCAGCCTCTTTTGGGTGATCGTTCGAAGGCCATATGAGCAAGCCATGGCTTGGACGATCGCTCCTCATGGAAGAGGGGTGGACGGTGATCACAGTGCCATGCTGTTGTCCATCTAGAATCCGATCTAAGTTGTTCAACCAAGTTGGCGAAGATGGACGAACACGATCGATTTGCGGCAGTTGCATAACGCCACTGACTTAATTTTAGGGTTTTAAAAATCGCGCGATCACCCTTCTTTGGGCTAGCGATTTAACACGTTTTTAGTTTGTCGTGGGCAAGTCGATTGACCAAGAATGAAGTTGGGTCGCCGGTGAACACACCAGTACCCTTTTGATCATTCGAGGGAAGATCTAGGCCGTCCAACTAGGATAGCCAAGTTGGGCGGTCGTGATGTTTTTGAGACCATTTTTATCGGTGTTAGCTCGTTAGAGATCATCTTTCAACAGCGCGATCACCCATGTTAGGGTTAGCGTTCAAAAGCGTTGCGGGTGTGCTAGATGGAATCCGATCGGTCGGGATGTTAGTGGGCCCGCCGGTGGTCATCATGATGATCGCCTAGTTCTGCTAGGAGTAGGCTAGGACTGGTTAATTGTGTGGCCAAATCGTGTGGCCGTGATCGTTTTTTAAGACTGATATTGACAGTCTAGATTTTCCTTAAGGAATTTAAACGCGTTCGATCACGCTAACTTTTAATTAAAAAATGTGTAAACACGCTGATCTCTTTGTCAGAGGGTGGTGTAGCCTATGTGAGTGTTTTCATGCAGGTCTCAATACTTACACTTCGGGATATTCATGCTACTCCGCTGCGAGTGAACGTTAATCGTCATGTCATGCCAATATTGAGAGTTCGGCTGGGAACATTGCATAGGAAAATGCTAGGCAGGTTAATGCATTAGTGAATAATGCAGTAGGTTAAAATTTACAGAATATCTGGGATTGTTGCTTCATGCACCATTCTGGATAAATTTCATAAATATGTTGAATTGCTCAATACATATGTAAGTAAAGAGGTCTGGACACTCATTACTTTTTTAAATGGCTCTGTTCCTTTGCAGTATGACAGCGCATTAAAAACAAGGTTTCATAATTTTAACCCTGAACTAAAAACCACCATCAACACATACACAAATAATGGAATCAACATCAATTGTACCGAAATTGTGTTAAGCAAAAGCAATAAATATATGCAATAAAATCATGCTTTTCTTAAACAGGAAAACAATTAACTAAAAAGATTGTTACCTAAAATTCCGCATCCTCTTCTTCCCTTAAGATATGTCATTAAGCGCAAGTTCACTTAGAACTCTCCCCCATTAAAGTTGCCATCCTCCCTCCCTCCAAAACAAAAGAACAACAACAAAGAGCAACCTTTACCAGAGAAAGGTTGAAAACCGGTTTTAACTATGCGATGCAAAAGTTGAAACCTCGAAGCACATATGCTTTTATGCTAAACCAAAAGATTCAACATATTGTGACTTTTTCACATATTGTTTCTACAGGAACCCCTCATGATCCTTTGATAAAGCCTACCAACATGGGCTAGAACTTAATCCCTCTAAATCAAAAAGTCACCCAAACCATAAGGGTTCACGCATTATGAGATCGAATATTAAGGTAATAAAACCGAAATCAAACATCCCATAAACATACATAGCAATAAAATAAAGCATTCAAGCACAAGCTATGTAACCGAAAACTATCACAAGAAAAATTATAAAATAATAATTTTATTCATAAGATAGTTTTATTCAAAATAGACTTTACAATTATTGAAATAAATAAAAAACTGAAGTCTATTTTCCTGGAATTTACTCCTTCATCTCAGCACCGGTGAAGGATATGTTATTACTTTCGCACTTCCACTTGTGAAATTCTTCCAGTAGATAACCTTGTTGCTTGACCAGAATTTTTTTCAGTTGAGATATTTTCGAGAAGGATTCTGCAAGAACATGTAATTCGGTCTTGGATTAAACACAGAAGTGTGTCAATGCTTCAATACACTGATCTTTCTTCAACATATTCTCTCTTTCCTTCTTGCTAAGCCAATCTCTCTTTTTGATCTTACTCCTTGATTTCTCGTCCAGAGATGATGCAGATTTATTCTTCATGAGATCTTTCTGATCTAGCATCTTATCAAGAGAAGACATTGGATCCAGACCCATAGTTCGGACAAGGAATGACCAAAGAATAGAAGGATCTTTTTATATTTTTTCAAAAATATAATATTCCCATAAATACGAATATCTTAAATATTTTCAATTACTAGATTTTATTCCCGTAATCTACATAAAAGTGCCTTGAACTTTCTTCTTCATTACACAAAATTTGGCACACAGTAAGGAAGATGTTCTAATACCGTTTAAGTGGTATTAGTGTGAGATTTTATCTCACTACGGAATCTAGAACAGCAAGAGTGTCCTTGATCTAGTATCATATTGAATAATCTCTTTTCGTTACCACTGGTTAACGAAGCATCTTGAGATTGACTGAGGTTGCATATGCAACTTTTAGCAATTCTGTTCTTGAGACAGTTTTTGCATTTTGTCTTATTCTTCCCTTTACCATTAGATGATTTACTAACATCGGAAGACATGTCCATTTTTAAAATGGGTAAATCACTAATGGAGGAGGAAGAAATAAGATTAACAATTAATGCAATATTAGTTATTTCCTCTTCTTCAGAAACATATGAATCATAGGTCTCATCAAGAGTTACAGCCAGTGCCTTGCCTCCTGTGTATTTCTTAAGATTGGGGCAGTCTTTAGCAATATGACCAAACCCTTTACACTTGAGCATTGTGGCTGATATTCATCGTCTTCTTCCTGATCTTTCTTGACTGCAACACGATCATGTGGACGAGACGATCGATGAGTATCTTTAATGAATCTCTTACTCCTTTTCTTTAAGAGATCTCAAAACTGTCTAGTGATCAGTGATAATGATTGTTCAATTTCATCATCAGACAATTCTGCAATCTGTTCATTTGAATCATCCAAATGTCCATTTTTCTCCATTGGATCTTTCGAAATCTTTGCAGCTTTAAAAGAAATTCCCTTAGTTTGAATAGACTGTGATTCATGATCAAATATCTTTAACATTCCAACGAGTGTGCTTCGTGATAGTGTTGAAAGATCATTTGCTTCTATGATTGCATGCTTCCTAGAATCGTATCTTGATGGTAACGATCTGAGAATTTTGCATACTATGTCTTTTTCAGAGATAGTCTTTCCAAGAGAGAAAGAAGCATTAATTATCTCAGAGAGTTTGAGGTAAAAATCTTCAAAAGTTTCGTTATCATCCATTCGAAGGTTTTCCCAGTCGAATAATAGAGTTTGAAGTCTAGCTTCTTTCTCTGAAGTGTTTCCTTCGAATACGATCTGAAGATTATCCCAAGCTTCTTTCAAAGTTAGGCATGTTGATACATGATGTTGTAGATCACGACTTACAGCATGTACAATAGCATTCAAACCATCTGAATTCTGCTTAGAAAAAGCCTTTTCTTCAGTAGAGTAATCTACTAAGCGTTTAAACTCAGTTTCCGAATTTGCTACTTTCGGGCGATCATAACAATCGACGACTAATAGCCATGTATTAAAGTCTCGTTATTGAAGAAAAGATCTCATAGCATATTTTCACCATCACCATAGATAGTTTGATCCGTCAAATCTTGGCGGTACGTTAATCGAAGTCGATTCATGAGAACTCGAATTCATTTCTTATAGGTTGGATCGCACCGAACACAGATTGTTAGATCCTTTTCGTGTTTTCCTGCTCAGATACCAATTGAAAAGACGAGGGTACCCAAATATACCTCAATCTAAAACTTTTCCACCTATAAGTTCTTTTCCAAAAGTGATTGTCTATGGACTGAGTCGAGACAATACAACTAATCGGTTCACAGTTTGTGTGATCGTCTATGGATACGAGATCGAGACAATACAACAACGAAGTATGTTTACTTGATAATAGGTTCAGACTTAACAAAACTTTAGGGATTGTCTATCAAGTAAAATAGGAATTAACGTTTGTGCGATTTAATTTAAATTATAATAAACACAATTATAATTATGGAAAATAAAAGTAAATGACACAGAAAGATTTTGTTAACGAGGAAATCGCAAATGCAGAAAACCCCCGGGACCTAGTCCAGAATTGAATACTCTCAGAATTAAGCCGCTATACAAAATCAAACCAACTTCGTATAGTTGAGACCAAGCAACTAGACCTATAGTTCACCTAGTTTCCTCAGTATCCCTGCGCCTCCAACTTGCAGTAAGTCACGCACTTGGAACAATTCCTTTGGTTCGTATTCCAAACAGTAAAGGAACAACAAATCTATTCGGTAACAACTCTTTTCAAACAACGTGATATGAGTTTGACAATGGCTCTTCCGTTTAACCAATAAACTCCTTTGTCGGGTCCTTAGATCAATCTCTCAAAAACTACCGAAGTAATTGTTAGACTATGCAATCAATACTATTAATCACAAAGAAGTGTATTGATGCTGATCTACTCAACTAATCAATCTAATCTATCACAAAGATAAACCGATTATAGTTGGATCCCTTTCCAGCCGAAACAAGTATTGTGCACACCAAAGATTATGAACCCAAAAAGTCTTATTGTCTTCAAATATTCTTTGATCTTCAATCAACACCTGCACACAATCAACTTGAATCTCTTGTGATCAATCACACACAGAACGGAGTCTGTTCACGTTGGATTATCACAAGACGTCTTTAGATCTACAAACAGTCTAAAGATCCCCGTCGAAACTTCGATCTAGTTTGAGTGAATCTTATATCAGAAGAGAAGATTCTCAAGCATAAACAAACTAGGTGCAATCAAAGTTCAACAATCGTTAGTCAATCAATTCAATCGAAAACTAAAATAAACTGCAATTATCTAGTTTCCCACCAACGGTACTAATAGAGCTTCTCAATCCCAAAGAAGTCTTTAAACCGAGCGGCCGTAAGAGATTTCTCCTAATTAGGGTACTTTCCTCTCCGATAGGCAGCTCCACCAGTAACAACACAACTGAGGTAGTTTTGCTGGCTCTGAGGATTAGTTTGCTAGAAATGCAAACTTCAATATTTATAGACAAAGGAAGTTTGGACACCAAGGAATTTCCAAAGCCGAATATTCTCAAAGATATGCAATAAACACAAAATTGGTTTTCATAGCTCCTGGAAATGCACTGTCCAAATATTGACCGAAATCCCAATAGAAAAATCTA
>JAJJMB010004763.1:2685467-2810897 GCA_023531105.1 Papaver atlanticum
ATTCTAGACACTTCTAAACTAAAAATCAAGTTTACATTTTTAACAATGACGACGGTCAGAAGACTGATGACGAAATGCCAATGTTGGTCGAAGATAGTGATACTGAAATGTCGCTGTTGGTTGAGAATAGTGACGATAATATGGCACTGTTGGTTGAGGATAGTACTGACGACGATGAATAAAAGATCAAAAGACTCTGTTTGCAGACCATACTACTTGGAGACTGCTTATTTCTTACATAATTTTTACAATTATATGGATTTTTAGGACTTATATTTATTACGTTTTGGGTTGATCTAAAACAACTCTTCTCATGGCTGTTTATAATGATCATGAAATATAGGGGAGAAGTGATTGAAACCAGTTTTCCTGAGACTGTAGTATTTGCAATAATGATCAGTATTTTAAGATTTCATACAGCAGTAGTGGACAACAGTGAAGCAAAACAGAGATACACAAACAATAAGTAACAACAATAAGATTTCAATCAGTATTTTAAGATTGCAATAATGATCAGTTTTCCGATGTAAAGCTAACACATTCCTGTTGATATTCCTCTGTGTCTTTTTAAGACTGCCCTAATTAAAAAAAAATCTTAAACCAAATGTCGTACCAATCTAAATGACATTTCCAAATCTGGAAGATAATTTAAAGGGTATTGACTGCCATAATTAAAAATAATCTTCAACCAAATTCCTTTGGAAATATTCTACAAAATTCTTTTCAGATTTTTATCTATCCACGTGAAGACACATCCAAAGATATTCTCATTTCCAGATTTATATCTATGAATGATAAATATACTTGATCCCTTTTCCAGATTTATATCTATCTAGATTTTATTCGTACAAATCTATGAATGATAAATATACTTGATCACGAAGAAAACTACCATATATGCGTGTATATAAAGCATATAAGACTGCACGCATAAACTCACATCGATACAACGATCATCACAACAAAAAACTAAGTGTTTTTCAAACCATTATCCTATACCAACAGCAAGATGAACAACAAAATAAACAGCAAGAATAAGGTTTCTACAAAGAAGGTTTCTTCCAAGAATAGCCAAGGTATGTGTTCCATTATAAGTCATATTTTTTACTTAATATTTAAAACATGAATAAAACTATAAATATATAGAAGAAATCTGATATGATTTAATTTGCATGTTTTCTGTGACAATATAGAAAAATCTATTGCGAAGGTAGTGTACACACCATTAAAAGACCTGAGATTCAAACAAACTCAAAACAAGACGATCAAGGTGAAAGTACTCAAAGTCTGGATATCTGAATCCAAGAAAACCGGTGAAGTGTGGAGCCTGGAAGCGCACGTAATAGATGAGGAAGTAAGTATTAGATAGCAAATACTTTAAAAAAAAACTTTGAAACAATAAAATAAACACGTTTTATGTTTTCACTTGAAATTACAGGGTACGCGGATGCAACTTAAGGTGAACAATGATAACATTGATATGTTCCGAGGAATTTTTTTGGATGGATGTGTATACTCCATTCAGCGTGTAACCCTACAGGCTCCCACAGGAGGATATAGAATTGTAGCTTACCATTATTTTCTGTGGCTGAATAAATACGCCAAAATTCAACGGCTAGAAGTGGATGCATCCACTTTTCCAACAGAAATATTCACTTTCTTGCCTCTGGAGTTGGTACCTGGAAGGAAAGACAACAACCAGTTCTATACAAGTAAAAGCATAAACCAAGTTTTATTACCAATCCAAAAATTTATCCTCTTCAACTAACATCTTCAATTGTTGATTTGCTGTTGCTTTATCTTTCAGATGTAATTGGAAGATTGCACTCCATATCTAACATCGTCATCAAGCAAGTTGAGGAACATGATGGAACGAAAGATGTCAACATGCGAGAGATTTACATCACTAACGATGATGGGTACTACTTTTTTCATTTCAAACTAATTTAATACAGATTATAAGATAAAAGAACTAACACTTACTATTACCTGTATTAGGGGAGAGACGATGAAGATAACTCTATGGGGTGAATTAGCGACTATGATAGATGATGGAATACTAGATAGTAACGAAAATGCTGCAGTGATCATCATAGTCACTGGAACATTTGTCAAAGAGCGCATGGGTAAAAAATGCATATAATGTATACATAAACAAAAACTTAAACCCACTGACCTAATTTAATTGTTATTATTACAGGGACAATCAGTCTTTCCACTACACAAGAATCCAGAGTATTTGTGGATTTTGATTGTGAAAAGGTTCAGCAATTTAGAATGAGTATTTGTGGATTTGGATTGTGAAAAGGTTCAGCAATTTAGAATGAGGTAAGCAAAACATATAATATAAATGAAGTTTATAGATAATCACAATAAAATTAAAACATGCTACTGTATAGATAAACAAAATAATATTAAACCATGCTACTGTTTACACAGGATTGGAGAAGAAACTGGAGAAATAGAAGAGATACACCTTGAACAGGAGAAAGATCCTTTTGAAGACAAAATTTCCCTATATGAAGCCAGTCAGATGCTGATGGACTATGAGAATACGGTAAATACAAATTTATGTTGCAGTTATACATTGACCTATATTAATTCAAACATTTAAGAATATAGGTAAATGCAAATTTATGTGATTCATATTTGACATAGGACAAGGAGTTTTCTGTGAAACATCTATTGTTCGAGTCAACCAGGGAAAGGGTTGGTATTACATAGCTTGCAAAATATGCAAAAAACAAGTCCAAAACAAGGATGGACAGACTACTTGCCCAAGATGTAAAAAGAGGGAGAAGTACTGCCATGGTAGGGAATAATATAAAACATGCCAATTATATGATAAAGAATGAAACCTAATCTAATTACTATTCATTGAAACAGGTATCGGATCACCGTTAGGATCAAGGATAACACAGAATATGCAGATTTAACAATTTTCGGATTTAATGTCGAGAAGATGCTGAAATATACTGCGGCTGAACATGTTGCATACGCTGAGCGTTGCGACAAGGTAAGATCTACTCTTATGATTAATACATTTTATTTCCAAAAAAAAAAAATACAAAAAAAATACAAAACTAAAATGTTACACGATTTGTAGATGGGTGAACCAGAAAAAGCTACATAAGTGTTTGATAGACTAATTGGAGAAAAGTTTGGATTTAAGCTAAAGATGACTGAAGACAACATCGAAAAACAGTCAGACAGTTACACAGTTTTGAAAATTCATACTATGGTGAAAAAAAGAAACATCTCCAGTGACCAATTGGGTCCGAAAACACCACAAAAAGACAAGGTCAGGCTTTTGGAGGATAAAACACGCCAAATAGAAAAGCAGCAAAAAAGAAAGAGGCTAAGGCGTATGGTAGTTGAAAAGGAAGATGATGAGGATTTTCAAAAAGATGATGAAATGGAAGAGGATTTGGATGAAGAAGAAGATGATGAAGATGAAAATGTTATGGTGAAACAAAGTAAGACCACCACTGAGCAAAAAAGAAACAGGCTAAGGCGGATGCTTTTAGAAGATGATGAGGATACTCAAGAAGATAATAAAATGGCAGATGATATAGATGAAAAACAAGATGACGAGGATGAAAAAGAAGGTGCATGTGATGAAAACGGAGATGAAGGGGATGAGGATGAGTAGAGTGCATATGATTCTCTGTTAGTGATTTGGGTAGGATTGCTTTATTATTAGTTTCATTTTTAGTTATTCTTTCTTAGTAATTTCACTTTTAGTTTCATTCTTAGTGATTCTTTCTTGGTTCATTTCGGCAAAATTACTTTCTTAGCAATTTGATTCTTAGTTATTATTTTTAGTACTTTCAGTTGAATATCAAGTGAATGTTTGAGAACTATCTTAGTAACAGTTGTGGATTATATTTTCTTAGCACTTTCAAATGTATGAATATATTCTGAAGCATGTAAGACAAACTTAGTAGATGCTGCATTCATAAAACAATAGGACAGGAACATCTTTACATTTTCAGCACAAATAGTAACTCAATTAACTTAGCCCCGTGCAACGCACGGGGGAGACACTAGTAAAAATAAAAATTACAATGCGGCATGAATTAAGAAGAAAAGAATAAGAAATGTTTTAAGAGATTCTAATGGAGAAACCACCTTTAGAAATCACAGCAACCATACTCTCTGGCTTACCTGTTGTCTTACAATTACAATGCAGGGATGTATGCGAAACATGGCGAATTTTGTTACCTAAACCTAAGATGGGTCTACTTTTCGTGTTTAGAAAAGTTCTCTTTTCATGCAAGGGAGCCAGAGTTGTAGCAGAGTTCCAGTTTTCAGAACAATATGAAGATAAGGTTAGTGCTAATGATGATGATGAACAACTACGCTGTTTCGGAACACTTACAAAATTAGACCACAGTATAGTCATGCCAGAATCCGTCGCCAAAGGTATGATGGTTGGTTCTTGTAACGGTTTAGTTTGTTATGCGGGTTACGCCAATTCAAGCTTAGGTTCCTTTAAAACGTTAACACAACTCTATATATGCAATCCTCTCCTTGGAGAGCAAATTCAACTTCCCATTCATGAATGTGGCAGAGATGAATTGGTCCAATTGATTGGATTCGGATACAATCGTTCAAGTAATGAGTACAAGGTTGTTAGAATTCTGTGCAACCGTCTTCGCTTGTTTGGACGGGTTCAGGTGTATACCCTCGAGAGTGGTACTGGGTTGAGATGCAAAAGTAAGTTTATAGTTGATAAACAAATTATGCCCCACTTCAGTGTGTTACGATTTTCAGTGGGTGTTTTTGCAGGTGGAGCTCTTCACTGGATAGATCAACATAGAACACAATGTAAGGTTGTAGCTTTTGATTTGGAACATGAGAGGTTGTCATTGCTCCCACCAGTACCTTCTGTTGTCCGTGAAGCTAATGTCAAACTCATGGTATTGGGAGGGAATTTGTGTGCTCTAGAAGTAGCTCCAAGAAAACATGTCAAGGTATGGGAATTGATCAGGGATAAGAAGGATTACATTTGCACGTGGTTTACGATGTTTAGCATAGCAGGGGGAGACTGGAGCTCGTTCATAAGGAGAGACAAGTGTTCGTTGTGGTACAATGTTATTATCTCTTGTTATGACCCTGAAACTAAAACGTTGAGAAAACTAAACGAGACTCTGAAGAAACTCATGGATTCCTCTACTCCTTCGATATATACCACCACTCGAGCAACTCCTTTCGTGCATAGCATTGTTTCGCTAAAAAGAATTATGGAGGAATGAGTTGGAAATAAAAGAAAAACATACTGCTGCTAGGTAATAATCAAGTTATCTTCTATTATTGTTTTTACTTTTTTGAGTTCTATTGTAACACAAGACATTCATAATAATGAGAAACAAAATGGATTCCCACTAAGAGTTTACTTGTCTCAGTTAAAATCCAAGCCTTTTTTCGAGCCACATTGTGCATGAACATGCTTAGTAAGGCTTACTGCATGCTTATAAATCTTTATAGGCCTCTTTGAATTTTTATTTTTTTTTAATTTTCGGTTGCCCTCTCCGAGGATTAACATTGTATGAGCCTGGCAATAATTGTTAAATATCCATCCAGGGATTTCATTAATACTTTAATTGTTGTTTGGATTCCATTCGATTGTGAATTCAGACAAAGAAACTGTTGATGTCAGTAGAATTCGTGTAAGTAGTCTCTGCTAGACATCTATCCACCACCTTAATAAAATAATTTGAGCTAGTAGATGCAACTATGCAAGTTAACTGGACGCTTAGATGGTGGGGAGTTTGCATGCGTACCTGAGCTGCACTTTGAAAAGATATAATGGATTTGCCTGAATTTAGATGTGCACATTATTTATTGGTGTCCAAAAATACAGCAAAAGGCCAAGTTTTGATCATCTATTAAGCTGCCAAATATGGAAAAGCTACTTCCAAAAGTATTAACTTATGATTTTCTGAAGTTGAAAAGCTAGTTCCAAAAGTGTTTATTAACTTCTGATTTTTCTATTCCTGTCGTTAGCTTCTGACTTTTTTGTTTCCATAAGTGGAAAAGCTACTTACAAAAGTGCATCTACAAGGATTCCAAACACACTTTTTTGTTTACACTTTTTAATTAGGGTAAAGATAAAAATTACTATATGAACACTCCTGAACGCGGAAGAATTAAGAAGAAAAGAGTAAGAAAAGTTCTAAGAGATCCAACTCAATGGAGGAACTACCTTTGGAAATCCCAGCAAGCATACTTTCTGGCTTACCCAAGGTCTCACGACCAAAACTCAGGGAAGTATGCAAAACATGGCGAAATTTGCTACCTAAACGCAGGACGTGTTTACTTTTCGGGGTTCACACCGTTGCGAAACTGAAGAATTTGTAACAGAATTCTACTTTTTAGAACAAAATAATAATGATAAGGTTAGTACTAATGATCATGTCGACCAAAATCAACTCACAAAGTTACAACACCACAGTTTAAGGTTGCCTGCAGAATCCGTCACCAAACTCATCATGGTTGGTTCTTGTAACGGCTTAGTTTGTTATGCCGGTTACGCCATCTCAGGATTAGGTCACTTTTTTACGTTGAAACAAGTCCATATATACAATCCTGTCACCGGAAGAATGTTGGCGCAATGCGAAAGTGTGATGGGTTTATGGAAATGGATTAGGAAAAGGGTTGAGAAAAGAGGTTGGTTAATTGAAAGGTGAGGCTTATATTAATTTGAAAATGAAAATGTTACAAGATGATTTAGTGTAGCAACTTTAGCTTACACGTTTGTTTTACAAGAGGCTCTTTGGCTTTTACTAACTAGCTCTCACTCTATACTAACTCTCACTCTAACTCTTCACTCACTTGAGTTTTATTTTTTTTGCTTGCTTACAAATGACACATGACTTGCCTATTTATAGGCTTACATAAACCGACCTTCTAAATTCTAGAAGTCTCTCTAACTTTCTAGCCATACACTCTCTAGAAGATTCACTAGGCAGTATCTATAACAACCGACACTAATTTGTCTAGCTTTTTCTAGACTTTTAACAATAGAAAAACTTTGTCTGCACATATCTGGACTCTCTAGAGTCTTCTCCACCAGCCGTACATTTTTGGTACAATAGCCTTGTAGTTTCTGGATTTTTCTTTATTAATTACTAGTAGCTCTTGTTAGTTCACACGACAAGATTTTGCTAGACAATTCTGGAATCTTCGTCACATTACAAATTAGATGTTCTAACAAAGAAAAATTGAACTTAAGACTGAAGAATGGGATGGTGATTTTTGGGCAGAACCGGCGATCGGATTCAATTACAGTTGTTCGACTAATGAGTACAAGGTTGTTAGAATCCTGTGCGACCATCGCTGCCGGGTTGGATGGGTTCAGGTGTATACCCTCAAGAATGGTACTGTGTGGAGAAGCGAATCTAGAAAAATTAATGTAGACATTTCGTCCTACTTGAGTTTTTCACCATTAGCGGGTGTTTTTTCAGGTGGAGCTCTTCACTGGATAGATCAGGATAGTTTAAAACGTACCACTGTAGCTTTTGATTTGGAACATGAGACATTTGAATTGCTCTCATCAGTACCTTCTGTTGCTGGTTATGCTAATGTTGGACTCATGGTATTGGGAGGGAATTTGTGTGTTCTAGATATAGTTCCAAGTAAACATGTCACGGTATGGGAGTTGAGGAATAGGAATCCCGTCAACGTTTGCCCTTGGGTTACGATGTTTAGTATAGCATGGGAGGAAGACAGGAGCTGGTTTGAGTTTGCGGAAACGAAGAGCGATAAATTATTTTTGTGGTACAATGTGATTCTCTCTTGTTATGACCATGAAACTAAAACGTTAAGAAAGCTAGATGAGGCTTTGAAGAAACTCATGGATAATTTTACGTTTTGGGTATATACCACCACTCGGAGCAATTCCTTTCGTGATTCCGATTATGGAGGAAAGAAGTTGAAAGAATAGCTCCCAACAAAAGAAACGAAGAAAAACATTCTTCTAGGTATAGGTAATAAAATCTAAGTTTCTATTCTTATTTTTACTTTTTCAAATTTAAGCTAGCCTTCTTCGAGTGCATACATGCTAAGGCTTGCTGCAGACATGCTCGTTTGTAATGTTTTGATTATTATTACAAATCATTACAAGCCTCCTTGATTATTATTACAAATCATTATTATTATTATTTTTTCTGTTGCCATTTACAGTCTCGAAGGATAAGATTATATGAGCTTTGCAAGTTTTGTAAAAAATCCAGCCGAGGATCTATGAATACTTAAAACTGTTTTTGTCCATTCGATTGTAAATCCAGCAAAACTGTTGATGCCAATAGAAGTCCTGTAATCTAGTATCTGCTAGTGTATGGTTTCGAAAAGTAATGAGGTCACAACGTACATCTCAGCCATCACCTTAAACAACGATGAACTCGGCTGCCGAATACCCAAACACTAGTTGTGTACAACCTGACATTCCCCCAATACCAGGTTACTCAAACTACAGCGTGATCCAGTATTAAGATGTTTAGTATAGCATGGGAAGACTGGAGCTGGTTTGAGCCATTTGCTGTAACAAAGAGTGACAAGTTTTTGTTGTGGTACAATATTATTCTCTCTTGCTATGACCCAGAAACCAAAATATTAAGAAAGCTAGATGAGACTTGGAAGAAATGCATGGATGATTGCATGGCTTGCGTATATACTACGACTCGAGCAATTCCTTATGTGAATTCCGTTGTTTCGAAAGCGATTATGGAGGAAAGAGTTGGAACGAAATGCTCGCAAGAAAACAGAAAGAGAAAAACATACTTCTCCTAGCTAGGTAATAATCAAGTTAGCTTCTATTCTTGTTTTTACTTTTTCAGCATTTTGAGTTCTTTTGTAACATGATAAGGAGAAACCGAATCCCCGTTAAGAGTTTACTTTTTACAGTTAAATCCAAGCCTTTGTTCGATCCGAGAAGACTTGGATATGGATGGAGAGGTGCTATAAGAAGCAAGAATGTCAAACGCTCAACTCTTTTCCTCAAACCTAAAATAAAAATTACCCGTAAATAAACACTCTTGAATGCGGCATGAATTAGTAATCTTTTTTTAATTGATTCCGATGGAGAAACTACCTTTAGAAATCACAGCAAGCATACTTTCTCGCTTACCTGTGATCTTACAATTACAATGCAGGAATGTATGTGAAACATGGCGAAGTTTCTTACCTCAACCTAAGATGGGTCTACTTTTCGTGTTTAAAAAACTTCACTCTAACTTTTCATGCAAGAAAGTTAAAGTTTTAGCGGAGTTCCACTTTTCAGAACAAAATAAAGAAAAGGTTAGTGCTAATGATCATGTAGATGATGATGAACAACTACGCTGTTTCAGAACATTTACAAAGTTTTTTTTGGAAAAGATAAAATTCATTCACTGGAGAGTGCTGAGTTAGCACTTAAAAGAAGCAACACACAACTACTCAAACAGGACAACACAAAACAAGTAAAGGGGAGTAAAAACATGGAACAATAAAACATTTCCCCTATTACATGTTTGAAGCTAGTTACTGCTTAAAAACCTCCCAACCGTGCATGAAATCCACAAACTTAAAATGCTTAAAAGATTCATGAACTGTCGCCCAACTGAATAAGCAAGCCTTCACTTGAATAATAGCCCTTTCTACTGTTTTTTCCTTGTTGCGGAAAATTCTATCGTTCCTTTCCTCCCAGATTTGCTGCCATATAGCGAAAGGCAAGCAGAATTTAAGAAATTCCGTTGGTTCGGTCCTGAATTTCAACTGCCAAGACACAACGAAATCCATACATGAATCTGGAGGCCTCCATCTTATTTCTAACAAGTTTAAGAAATGATCCCACACCTTCTTTGCGAACTCACATTGAATAAAAATGTGTGAAATTGATTCGTGTTCTTGATGACACAAACAACAGTTGATGTTTGTAATTGCCATCCCTCTTCGACGTAAACGATCAATAGTTGGTAATCCATTCATTGCCGCAGCCCAAACTAGAAATGACACTTTCGTTGGGATGGCTGAATTCCAAATGTACTTCGACGGCATTCTGCGTTGTCTTGCTTGAGCTTGAGCTTGTCCTCGTAACTGCTGTTGTCCATCAATCATTTCATAACAAGAAGAAACTACGAATTCTCCAATTTTTCCCGGAATCCATGACCTTGTATCTTGTTCTGTTCCTAAATTGCTAGGATCCCCAATAGTTTCAATGAGCGCAGCAACATCACTTATAATTTCTTCTCTAAAACCCAACTTAAAGCCTAAATCCCATGCTGGAGTTTGCAACCCATTTCTGTTCACCATTCTGTGTATCACTCTTCCTTTCTTGCTCGACTTTCTCCAAATTTTAGAAAAAAGCTCCTTCAAGGGTTGTGCTGTTTTCCAACAATCTTCCCAAAAACGAACATTCTTACCACTCAATACAACTTGCTTAGTCCCACTTTTCAAATTTTTTGATTGCTTAAAAATATTTTTCCACAACCCACACCCTTGAGTCTGGTTTGTTTGTGGAGCAGTCCACGCCTCTTCATCACCTCCACACTTCTCTTGGATGATTTTGCGCCACAGACAAGATTTCTCTTTTCCATATCTCCAAAGCCACTTAGTTAACAGGGCTTGGTTCATCGATCTTACATATTTAACCCCTAATCCACCCTCTTTTTTTGACCTGCACACCTTTCGCCATAAGACCCAATGCATCTTCTTTCCATTTTCAGAGTCTCCCCAAAGAAAATTACGCATGATTTTTTCCAATGTATTTGCTAATGATGCTGGGATTGCAAATAACGAGAGATAGTATATTGGCATCGAGCTTAAAACACTCTTAAGAAGGATCAACCTCCCTCCTTTCGACAAGTATTGCCGTTTCCATGGCGCTAGCCTTTTCTTTAGCCTATCAATAACCGGATCCCAAATACTTATCCTTCTTGAAGAACTACCAATAGGAAGTCCTAAATAAGTAATCGGAAGGCTTCCAACTTCACACCCCAGTACTCGAGCACATTCTTCACAGTTACCAGCAGCATCTCCTACTCCAATAACCGAAGACTTATCCAAATTAATATTCAATACAGTAATTTGTTGCAGCTCAATTAGAATTTTCTTTAATGCTGTAAACTGTGCAGGATTTGCGTCAAGAAACAGTATCGTATCGTCTGCAAACTGTAAGTTCGTTATTGGCGTTCCATTGCTTTTTACTTTGAAACCGCTTATTAACCTATTTCTTTCTGCCTTCTTCATAAGAGCAGAAAAGACCTATGCGACCATTAGAAATAAGAACTGCGAGAGGGGATCCCCTTGCCGAAGGCCTCTTGATCCCTTAAAGAAACCTGATGCTGCCCCATTGACTATAACAGAGAACCGCGTATCTTCATAACAATTTTTCATCCACTTTATCCACCTCCAGCCAAACCCCATTTTCCGACCAATTATCTCAATTATTTTCCAATTCACATGATCATAGGCTTTTCCCATGTCTATTTTACAAATGATCCCTGGTTTCTTCTCTTTTATTCTCGAGTCTTTACACTCGGACGCAATCAAGATGCCGTCCAAAATTTGCTGCTCACGAAGGAATGCCCCTTGCTTCAGAGAAATAACCTTTGGAAATACCACCTTCAGCCTAATTGCAAGAACCTTAGCTATTATCTTGTAAACACCCCCGATTAGGCTTATCGTCCTGAAATCTTTTAATTGTGCTGCTTCAGTTCTCTTTGGTAGTAAAGAGATAAAAGTACACTTCATTCGCCAATCCAGTCGACCTTCATTGTTGAACTCATTAATAACTTTTAGAAAATCATCTCTAATTATACTCCAGCAAGTTTTAAAGAACTCATTTGTGTATCCGTCGGGTCCTGGGGATTTGTCGAGACCAGTAGTGTTCATTGTTGGGTGAAATAATCAAAACAAAGAAAAATTAAATAAGAAAAAGTTATTGATACTTAGCTCCTTTGTAATGGAAGTGATGGATTTGACGAAACGAGCGAGCTTCCCATATCTCCACAACAACAACAAGGCAAAACTTTGAAAAACAGAGTGAGTCACGTGTTCAACACGCTGTCCTTAAGACATTAGCGCCCGGCTACACTCAAGAGTGACGCTATAGCCCTCACAGGACGGATATCTCCAGGATAAAACACCCTACTACAACTACTACTAGCATATGTAGTAGATGCTCAACTTGAGATTGGAAACCCTGAAAAAACCCTTAAGGAAAATCGCTAACGTTAAAGAAATCACTATAAAATATTTTCCCTTGGGGGTCTCTCTAAAAAATAGAGAATCCCCTTTCCCATAGATTTTACAAAAGTAGAGAATTTGTTTATATAACGGAATAAAATAACTTAAGAAGAGGAACTCCCCGATGTGGGACTAAAAATTTATATAGTCTCTTAAGACAACTAAAGAGTGGAAACTCCACGATGTGGGACTAATAAGTTTTTTCATTCACAAAAGAAACAATTAATTATTATTTTTATTATAACCTTCAAAAATCAATTTTATTAATCGTTTTCCAACAATCCCCCACATGGATGAAAACTCAATAAAACATGAAAAATATAGATAGTTCTTGGTAAATCAACACCCCAATCCCACGACCTAACCCAACCGAAGAGGCAGACATGTCGTGCGTTTGTTGAAGTCATACTAGTCATTTAACATCCTCTCCCTCACACAACAGTGTGTTGACTCCATGGTCATACTATGGATTGCAAAATCATATAGTATAGAGAGCTTTCATCTTTAGTTCCTCACAAGTGAGACTAAAGGTTCCTTTCACTAAAGTGAAAATGCATGAACTAGTGAACCCTCAGTGAACCTTAGGCCCTAAGTTCCAGTAATACCAAATCAAAATGAAAATCACATAAATAACGCAGGAAATACCATTTTAGGCAGAGGTGTCCATGAGGTCTTGAACCTTTGCTTAGTGAGATATTACCGGAACTACTTGCTAGGGACAGTGAACGCGATGTCTTGAACTGCTAGCGTTTGATGTAATTTGCGATAACAACCACGGATGATATCTCCAAGGGTTGCTGCCAAGCTCGTGCCGTTTTGTCCAATTTGTCCCTGGACATATCTTGTTTCTCAGAATGCTTTAGAGAATCAAAGCTCATATTCTCATAGGAAGCGGCCCCACTTCCTCATTCAGATAGGTGAGTTTCCATAAAGAGTGTTACTGCTACACCCCACTTCAATCTTAAACTGAAATAATATAACTCATTAAGACTTCTTAAAAGTCATCCTTCACATGCAGTCACACTATAATGTCTACACCATAGGGAAGGGACAGAGAATGAAATTCTCTGATAGTGTTTACCTTTACCCACCACAAATTAGTTGTCTCATTCGAAACCTTGATCTTGGGATCTCCAGTCAGCAAGGTTGAGTATCCTTCATGGAAAGTTTAATTTATGAGCTTAAGCCCCATCCCCCTCGATGCATTTCTAACTATCTCTTTGGATAAACTTTTCGTCAAAGGTTGCGCGATATTCTCCTTGGGCTTTATCCAATCAATGGAAATAACGGCGATTGAGATTAGTTATTTTTAGCTTTGGATATTATATCTTGGCTAACACAATGTATATATATAGCTGGCACAGGCCTATGCCAGAGAGGAATGTCTTCTAAAAAGCATCTTAGGCACTCGGCCCCTTCTCGTGCTTTATCTAACGCAATACTCTCAGATTCCATAATGAATTGAGCAATATATGTCTGTTTGGAAATCTTCCAAAAACAAACCCTCCTACTAGAGTGAAAACATATTCACTCGTAGACTTAGACTCCTCTGAGTCAACTATCCAATTTGCATCACAAAGTCCCACATGGACAACAAGATGCCTTTCATAAATCAAACAAAAGATAATAGAGTATTTTAGGTACCGTAATACTCTACTAAGTGCATCCCAATGCTCTTGCTCTGGACTACAAGTATTTCTACTTAGATTACTCATAATATAGGCAATGTATGGACTCTTACAGTTCATTAAATTCATCAGAAATCCCATAACTCTTGAGTATTCAAGTTAAGATACTCCATTACACTTATTTTTCTTGAGTCTACAAGAAGAATCATAAGGAGTACAAGCAGACTTACAATCAGACTGATAGTATCTCTTAAGAACGAATTTAATATAATCAGAATGACTAAGACTATAAATATTAGATTATCTTCTAATACTCATCCCTAAGATCATATCAACAGGGCCTAAGTCTTTCAAGTGAACATTCTCATTCAGCGCATGTTTTTAGTGGAATTAATCACATCTATGTTTGTATCAAGTATAAGAATATCATCAACATAAGCATACAATCACACAGGCATCCTTAACAAGTTACTTGTAAATATACTTATCAGATTCATTAACTTAAATCCACTACACATTATCATATGATCAAATTTTCCATGTCACTTTTTACGTTCTTATTTGAAAACCATACAAAGATTTGTTCAACTTACAAACTTTGTCTTCATAACCTTTCACTACAAAGTCCTCAGGTTGGTCTATGTAAATTTATTTATCTAATTCACGGTTTTAGAAAAGCTGTCTTAACATCCATCTGATGTATCTCTAAGTTGTTTATGGCAGCAACATCAATTAGCATCTCAAAGGAAGTAATTCTCGCCACAGGTGAATAAGACAAGGAAATATACAACTTATTTTAGTTTATAGCCTTTAGCTACCAACATAGCCTTATATTTTTCCACAGTTCCATCTACCTTACGTTTCCTCTTAAAGACTCATTTGCATCATATGGTCTTACTCCCTAGAGGTAAATTAATAAGCTCTCAATTCTGGTTATGACGGACTGAGTCCATTTCACTAAATGAATCTTCTTACCAGAATGGGGTTTCAGTAGATGTCAAGGCTTCTTTACAAGTCTGGAACTCAGACTAAGCTAGGCATATTATGAAGTCAGGTCTCTAAGAAGTCTCAAAGCTAATCCTTTTACTTCTCCTAGGATCAACGCTACTTCATCTTCTTTCGAAGGTATATTCTGACTAGTTGAAAGACATCTAGGGGATCAACAACACAGAGACAGGTTTCAAAATAAACATGTTCAAAGAACTCAACATCCCTAGACTCCATAAAAATATTCACACGAATGTCAGAAATAACATAACTCACAACCAAAAACTATGCAATAGGATACTCAGGATATCTTATCTAAACACCCCCACATTTTGACGAATGCATAAGAAGGTTGTCTATCTTTCCATAATCATATGGAGTTTTATCTGATCCTTTAAAGATTACTCTAATCAGGATATAACAAAATCATAGGACGACTTCCCCTCACAATTTGGCGGTTAATTCTTTAATCAACATGACATAAATAATCTCCTTAATGGTTCTGTTCTTACATTTAACTATACCATTAGACTATGGTGAATAAGGAGGTGCGATCTCATGAATAATGCCATTTAACAAGTAAAGTTCTCCTATATGAATTTCGTACTCTCCATCATGTTTAGACCTAACCAATTTAGTGGTAACATATACTTCGCTTTCAATTTCAAGTTTATACTCTTAAGGCTTCTAAAGAATCATCCTTACCCCTAAGCAAGTATACAAGAGAGTACCTCGTATAATCATCTATGAAAGTTACAAACCACCTTTTACCAACTTAATTTGGGTTGAACTCATTTCAACTAGGCCTAACTGAATTAATTCTAAGGGCTTAGAATTACTCTGAACATTTTTGCTAAAAGGTTTTATAGCATATTTTGATTCTACACAGATTTCACTTTTGTGTTCAAAGTCCATAATAAATTTGGGTACGCAGCCTATGCTAGCCAGTTTATGCATTGACTTATAATTTTACAGTTCCAAGTCTACCACGCAAAACATTCAATCACATAAAAAAAGCACAAGAATCAACTATGTTCACTTCATCAATTTTTTCCGTTAAGCTTATATAGACCCAAAGTCCTATAACTCTTGCCTAAAAAATCACTGCCTAGTTACAACAAGTTTTCCAGATTCAATTAAAAATATTAAATCTTTTACCATTTACGACAGAACAAGATACAAGATTCTTGCATATGCCCAGAACATGAAAACTTCATTCAATGTGAGAATATTACAGATATGAGCTTCTGCTCGACCTTTCCCTTTTATGCAACCTCTGTCGCAAATGAGTTACTCGTACAGGGTTTCTCAACATCCTCTATCCTCTGATAGAAGGTGAACAGGTCTCTGTTTCGACAAACATGCTTGGTGGCTCCAGAGTCCACCCACCAATCTCTCACATTGGTTATTAAAATAACTTCCGACATCATGCAACTGAACTCGTTCTAGTTTGTTTCAAATAAATTAGCATTAACTTTCTACTTCTTAAGGATTTTACGTTGTCTACAATTTACTGCCATATGGCTAGGAATTTACAAACATAAAAAATCACCCTTAATTAAAGTAATGCTAGATTCAGGTTTACGAAACATACCTTTCTTATGAAGACCACGCTTAGAGTTGCGTTCGATGTTCTCACCTTTGCCGGATTTGGAAGATTTGTTTCCAACAACATGCGCCTATTAGCCATGTCCCTTGGAGATGAAACCTTTATTCACAAACCACAATTCCAAATCGGAAAGTAAAATATGAGTTTTGAAGATAACATCTAGATTTACAAACTTCGTTTGAATCACCATTTCAAAAAACTCATGGTTACCCCATTAAAAACTAATTTTGTCAATAACAAATATCTGGTCGTCAGAATTTTTCAGGAACGTTCCTCTGTTTTGTAAAATATCAAAAAAATACTTTTACAACTCCAAAAATTCTGAAATTTTATGTGGGTAACTATCAAGATGTCTAATGCAATTAGGTCAAAAGGGTTTATCGAAATTCCTTCTAGGTTAAGAGATAACCTCGAAACTCTACAGCTGACCAAAAATTCGTTTTCTGGTGTTTTACTCCACAATTAACATCTTCGATTATTACAAATACTAATGTCTTAAGATTGTTGGGTGCAATAATCAAAACAAAGAAAAATTAAATAATAAAAAATTATTGATACTTAGCTCCTTTGTAATGGAAGTGATGGATTTGACGAAACGAGCGAGCTTCAAATATCTCCACAACAACAACAAGGCAAAACTTTGAAAAACAGAGTGAGTCGCGTGTTCAACACGCTGTCTTTAAGACATTAGCGCCCGGCCACACTCAAGAGTGATGCTATAGCCCTCACAGGACGGATATCTCCAGGATAAAACACCCTACTACACCTACTACTATCATATGTAGTAGATGCTCAACTTGAGATTGGCAACCCTGAAAAAACCCTTAAAGAAAATCGCGAACGTTAAAAAAATCACTATAAAATATTTTCCCTTGGGGTCTCTCTAAAAAATAGAGAATTTGTTTATATAACGGAATAAAACAACTTAAGAAGAGAAACTCCCCGATGTGGGACTAAAAATTTATATAGTCTCTTAAAACAACTAAAGAGTGGAAACTCCACGATGTGAGACTAATAAGTTTTTTCATTCACAAAAGAAACAATTAATTATTATTTTTATTAAAACCTTTAAAAATCAATTTTATTAATCGTTGGACTTCCTCCTCTAGTATATCCCTCTCTAACCAAACGTTTATCCTCACTGCTAATCTTTAAAAATTCCAAATCCTCCCCCTTTGGTCTCTCTACATTTTCTTGTGTGTACAGCTGCTCGTAATTTTTCACTACTTCTTCTTTAATTTGCACCGGATCTGTAACGTCTTCTCCCTGAACTTGTAGCTTGAAGATGGTGTTTTTCCTTATCTTCCCATTCACAATTTTGTGAAACATTTTGGTATTTCTTTCACCATCTTTAACCCAGTTAGTCTTAGCCCGTTGCTTCAACTTTCTCTCCTTAACAGTGGCAAGTTTAGAGTATTCACTTCTTAATCTCAATCTCTCTGAAAATTCTTGTTCAGTAATATTATCTTCTTTTTTATCTATCACCTCGATGCCCAAACTGATGTCTTGCATTTCCTTTTCCAACTGACCATGCTTATTTTTTCTCCAACACTTGATCAAAATTTTCAGCTCTTGTAGCTTTTTTGAGAAAATGAAACTAGCAGTTCCAGAAAAATTCATACTCTGCCACCAAACATTCAAATTCGCAAGAAAGTCTTCATCTTTCAGCAAGAAAGTCTCAAAGCGAAAAGGATAAGGACCCAACTTAACGCCACCTCCTCTTAAACTGATCGGGTGATGGTCTGATAAATTTCTACGAAGTAAGTGCTGAGTCGCTTTAGGAAACTGATCTTCCCAGTCACCCGAAAAAATAAAACGATCAATTCTAGTTAAAGTTGCCTCACCTCGCATGCTAGACCAAGTGTAACAACCTCCTAACAGCGTCAAGTCGAGTAGATTATGTCTTCGCATAAACAAATCAAATAACCTAATGTGCGTTGTAGTTTTATTATTCCTATTCTTCTCAGCAGCAAAAAGAATACAATTAAAGTCTCCTCCCAAGCACCATGGATCATCCTGCCATCATCTTCTAACTTCATCCAACTCTTGCCAAAAGTCTTTACTATGCTGTACTATTTCATCTGCTGGCCCGTACACATTGGTTAGTATACATTCGAAACCATTTTGGACAAACACACATTTAATTGTCACCGAGTAATCCAGAATCAGTATGTCATCAACTCTTATCTTGGTGACATCCCACACCGTTAACATCCCCCTGCAGCACCCCTTAATGGTTGAGCAGCCCAATTGTGACTGTTGTTTCCCCACATTAAACGCACCATTTGATTAGTTACCACTTCTGTTTTAGTTTCTTGAATAAACAGGACAATACGTAGCTTGTTCTTCCTTCACCAATTGCTGAATTCCCCCTAGAATTCTTTCTTTTCCAGCTCCCCTAATGTTCCAGGATAATATATTACAATCCATTTAAATTAACATCCCCTCCAAGCCATACAGAAATGCTACCTCCTTTTCCAAACTTAGTTGCCTCCCATTTTTTGAACTGATTGTTTTTCTCGATTGCTTTATTTTTCTTTCTTCTAACCATCTCCTTAATCTTCCCATTCACTTCTTCTGCTCCGTCTTCATTAATTTCGCCCACGCCCAAGTCTTCAACCCCGTCTTCATTAATTTTGCATACACCCTCTTCTTCGTCTTTGTTGTAAATCCTAACATTTACAAAGTTAGACCACAGTCTAATCATGCGAGGATCCATCGGCAAAGGTATGATGGTTGGTTCTTGTAAGGGTTTAGTTTGTTATGCGGGTTATGCCAGTTCAAGCTTATGTTCCTTTAAAACGTTAACACAAGTCTATATATGTAGGGGCGAAATATCGCACAAGACATAACTTAACTTCGCCCCATATAAAACAGCCTTAAACATGAAGTTACCACGATAATCAAAGATCAAGGGGAAAAGTATAAGTGCGATGATCAAGAAAGAGCGCGAAGAAACAATCATGCAATGAAGACAGCGATGATCGGTTCAGAAGGAGTTGTGCGAAAGACGTAGTAAATAGAGCGAGGGACAGCTACATCTCTCCAAAGCCTGGCGAATAAGATCAGTTAACAAAGATCTTGCATGTGATCCTCAGTTGTCTTCCGCCCCGGCTGCGATGTGGTCGGGCCACATACTCCAAATATGTGACCCCTCCTTCCTTTTTGACAGGTCTTATTATCAACTGCAAAACTTTTCTAAAACAGTTTTCCTAAAAGTAAATTCCAACTGCGGTAACTGCCTATGTGAAATTTACAATACTGCCCATATCTTCTGTTTTTAGACCCTTTTGCTATCCGAAGCAATCTCCTCTTATTAGTTTCATACGTCTATTGTAAAAATCAGTAGCTACAAAAACTATGAAAAGCTTTACTGAGTTGATTTTGTTAGTAATCTCTTCAATGACCTTGATACAAATTTATCTACTCCGACTGTCATCATGTAATCGATGAAAGACGATGTATAGCTTAATCTTAACATCACGGATTCTTATAATGCTACTTTAAAGTGATCAAATATATCCAAGTTCGTTGAATTTTGAAAAAGCATAACAACGTTTGGCTGAGTGTGCCATTACAATTACATTAGTAGCAAAAGAAAACGAGATGCAAGTACTTATTGAGTGAGGTATATATTCTTCCTCAATGTAATCAACCCTCCCAAATTCTTCTCTTAAATTATTGAAATTTATGTTCATAGCAAAATTCATATATCCCAGTTTGAATCTTAAACAAAAACATACTTAACAAGTTAGTGACATCCAAAAAATTCACGTGTCAGTAGTTTTTAGTATATAGCTTGTTAAAGGCATAATGCAAAACGAACAACAAGCCATTTCACAAAGTAACGTGGGTTCCTTTTTTTTTTTTGCTCAATCAAAATTGTGATTTTATTAACTATGATCAAAACAAAAATTGATACAAAGACCTATAAGGCAAAGCTGAAAAGTAAACAAAAATGATGAAATAGCCTAGTAGAACCTATATTAGGTGGAGTAAGGATATTCTAAACTGAGAGTACTACTCTCATAGTAGATTTTTACACTGTTTTTAGAAAGACCACTGCCCTCTTTGGCCATTTTATCTGCACTAAAGTTGATCTCCCTATAATTGTGTTCAATTGTATATTCTATCAGCTTATCACAAATTTTGTTCCATCTGGAAGTAACAAACCAAGGTAACTTTTTGTGGTTGAAGGCCATTACAGCTGCATTGGAGTCAGATCTGAAGCACACTTGAAAATGATTGTTCTGCACTGCCCATTCACCTGCACATATAATAGTCATGACTTCTGCAAAGAAATTTGTAGCTAATCCAACTCCACCAGCTACTGCAATCATAAATTCCATCCCTTTTCTTTCTACAAATCCATAACCTACCATACCTGGATTGCCTATAGAGGCTCCATCACAACAAATCAATATAGTTGGTGGTTCTGGCAAAGTGAAGTGAACTTCCATTACTCTGAGATTGCAAGTTTTCCTGTACGTTAACTTGAAGAAGCTTAATATTTGAAAATCATAGTCTTCATTTTTCATTGTACCCTTCAGTCTGATCTCACATTCATTTGTTAAGAAGACAATCTTCTGTTTGATACTATCCAGGCTTGAAATTTCTTCATTAAAGACCAAATTGTTTCTGAAGAACCAAATCTCTCTTAAAGTAATAAAAGCAGCTGCTATCCAAATTTCTTGAATGACAGAACTTTTATGCTTTGCAAGACTCAATATATCATGGAAGGAAATTGAATTTCTGAAGTGGAAGATATTACCAATCC
Source organism: Papaver atlanticum (assembly GCA_023531105.1). Lineage (NCBI taxonomy): Eukaryota > Viridiplantae > Streptophyta > Magnoliopsida > Ranunculales > Papaveraceae > Papaver > Papaver atlanticum. The sequence continues at coordinate 2,706,697 of JAJJMB010004763.1, forward strand.
AATGGCACAGCTTGGCACTAAAAGCACAAGACCAAAAGATATGATCAAGAGTTTCTTCTTCAGTTTTGCACATATAGCATCTGGAGGCTAATTGTATCTTCTTTTTCTTCAAATTGTCTTCAGATGCACATATATTTCTTGCAATTTTCCATATTATGCTTTTCACTGTAGGATGAACACATGCTTTCCAGAGTATTTTAAAGTCATTCATAACAGGGAATTTTTTCCTTATACATTGAACAGCTGAGGATACACTGAAATTACCTATTACTATGCCACTCCATATTTGTTTGTATTTTTGGCCAACTGGTGTAGGTAATTCATGAATTTCAAAGAAATCCAAAAATTCAGATGGAATGTGCCATTCCCTATTTGATAAGAGAGAGCTGACCTTCAAATTTGGTTGCTGCTGAATGAATGCATTATTAGGATGAAGTAAGCTGAGAGGTTTATCCTTGATCCAAGAATCTTCCCATACATTGATACTTTGTCCATCACCAACAATCCATCTAGAGTGAGATTTGACATCTTGTAGAACACTCTTAATTCCAGGCCAAACAGAGGATTTTTTGTGATAAGAAATCCAATCACCATTTTTTTTCTTAAATTTAGCTTGAAAGAATAAAGACCATTCCTCTTCACCTTGTTGTATTTTCCAAGCTAATTTCATTAACAAAGATCTGTTTATTATGCAAAGTCTTCTTATGCCCAAACCACCTTTTTCCAATGGAGAGCATACCTTGTCCCATTTGAGAGTAATCAGTTTTCTCACATTTGGATCTCCTGACCAAAGAAAGTTCTTAATGATTTTTTCACATTCTTTTAGCATACTCATAGGCCATTTATATATAGACATGTTGTAAACAGGGATGCTGCAGAGAACTGTTTTAATTAAAATGAGTCTTTCTTGAAATGCTAGCATTTTACCCTTCCAACCATCTAGAGAATGTTGTAATTGTTCAACCACACTCCATACATGGCAAGATTTAACTCTACTTGAGAAAAGCATGACACCCAAATATTTATCTGGAAAGGAAGATAATTGCATTTGGCAAGCTGCAGCTATGGATTCTTTTCTGATATTTGATGTTCCTCCTACAAAGCATTTGCTTTTCACAGTGCCTATTACTTGACCAGAAGCAGCTTGATATTCAGAGAGAGTCTTCATTAATCTATTGATATTTCTATTATCTCCATTGCAAAACAGCAGCATATCATCTGTAAAGAAAATATGAGTGGGACAGATGCCATTTCTATTTACCATAGGAAGCAGTTTCTTATCATTTACCATTTTGTTTAGTTCTCTGCTTAGGATATCCTCATCTATGATAAATAATAAGGGAGATAGGGGGTCACCCTGTCTGAGCCTTCTACTTGTTGAGAAGTAGCCAGCAGGTCCACCATTTACCAATACAGAGATTCTTGTAGAAGAAAAAAGGGTATGCAACCATTTAATGAACTTGTCAGAAAATCCCAATCTATGTAAGACCTCAAATAGAAATTCCCAACTGATGGAGTCAAAAGATTGAGTAATATCTATCTTTAATGCAACATTTCCTCCTCTTCTAGATATGTCTATCTCATTCACCAATTCTGAGGCTAGCAGTATCTGTTCTTGAATGTTTTTTCCTTTAATATAAGCTCCTTGTTAAGGATTTATGATCTTACTTAGTATACTGCTTAATCTCATGGCAATAATTTTGGTAAATATCTTGAAAAAGAAATTTGCTACACCAATTGGTCTGTATTGCTGAGGCTTCTTAGCATTCTGTACTTTAGTTAGCAGCACTAGGAAATTTGAGTTTAGTCTATTTGGTATGAAAGACCTCTGCCAGCAATATTGAATAGCTCTTGTGACTTCATCACCAATTATATTCCAGCATTTCCTATAAAACCAGCCACCAAAGCCATCTGGACCTGGAGAGCTATCAGGATCTAGATCATTAACAGCAGCTTTAATCTCATTTGCAGAGGGAGTTGCATCTACAAAATGTCTGTCACCATTGCTTAGTACCTCAGGGATAATATTCATTAAATCATCTGACATTTGCACTTCTGAGAATTTGAATTTGTCTTCAAAGAAATTAACTAGTGTGTCAGAGATTTCAGACTGAGTTGTAACTATAGAGCCATTTGCAGTTTCAATTTCAGAAATAGAGTTGTGAGCATTTCTGATCTTCATATTTGTATGAAAGAATCTTGAATTTGCAGCACCTTCCTTTAACCATTTGATTCTTGACTTTTAATGGAAAAGTTCTCTTTGTTGATTAGAAATCATTTCTTGAATACCTCTAGCTGTCACCAGTTTGTTCAGTAAATGAATGTTCTCTGAATTGTTATCAGATAATAAGGAAGCAAAAAGTACATCTTTATCTGCTTGTATCATCTTAGAATTAAGATCTCCAAAGTTTTCCCAATTCCACTTCTTAAGAATATATTTTAGATTTTTAAGTTTCTTCATAAAAACAAAAATAGGTGTGCCTTGTACTTCTAATTGCCATGCAATTTCAACTACCTGCAAGAATGACTCATGAGTGGACCATACCTTAAAAGCTTTGAATGGAATCTTTTGTAGCTTAGGAAATGATTTATTAGCTCCAGTTAATGGACTATGATCTCAGACCCCTCTAGTGCTCACATTATACTCCCAGTTAGGATATAATTCCAACCATTTAACATTATATACTGCTCTGTCAAGATTGCAGAGAATTCTCTTTATACCCACTCTATTATGGGACCAATAAAATTTGATTCCAATTTTTGGAGCAGGGATTAATCCACAAGTGTTGAGGCAGTGATTAAAATCTAACATAGCTTCCCTTAAAGGGTTTCTTCCACCTTTCTTCTCATCAAAACTTAAAACTGCATTGGAGTCACCAATTACAAGCCAAGGAAGATTGTAAGATCTAATTACTTCTAATTCTTGCCATAAAAATTTTCTGTCCAAAGTATAGTTAGCACCATGAACACCAGTAACAAGTGTACCTCCAATATCCACTGTAATAGTTTGTCTTGTGATAAAAATAACCTTAGGATCTTCAATTGATGCATTCCAGCACAACCAAATGTTTCCTTTTCTTTCAGAAGTACTTTTGTGAATTAAAGTACATTTCATACCTATTAACCCCATCATTCTTGCATATTTTGAATTAGCTTTAACTTTTGGTTCAACTATCCAAACCAAAGAAGGACAAAAGTTGTTAACTAATCTCTAAAGTTTATCAGTGGCTTTATTTCTTCTTAAGCCTCTGATATTCCAAAAGAGTACTCTCATTTAGAAGGGAATTTTTGAAGAGGAGGGGTCTTCTTCCCATTACCACATTTATTTGCAGCTTGTCTTCTGGTTGTAACCTTTGGCAATTCATGCTTTTTAGCAACTTCCAGAATAACTTCTTTAACAGCTGGTGTAACTTTGATATTAGCACTTGATGCAGACACATTATTTTTTGTTTTGCTCACTTCAGTAGGAGGAACCTCTTTTGCAGCATGGATTACTTTGACTACATTAGTGCTTGAAGATGAAGCAATATCTAACAGCTTGTTCACTTCAAGAGGAGGAAAATAATTTTTAAGATCAATTGGAGTATCTATTTCCTTAAAAAATTCATATCTTCCTGAAGATAATTCACCTTCTTCTAATTCATCATGAGCTGGTGGAGGAAGCATTAAGATTTCAGTAACATTTTCTTCTTTATCAGGGAAACAAATATCAAAACCAATAGTAGATGAATCTTATTTATTCTTGTTTTTTCTTCTGCTTTTAGTGCCTGCTACATTGGTATTTGAAGGAGAACCAATATCTTTAGCTGCCTCTTGTTGAGCTGATTATTTTCTTTTAACTCTACATTCAGCAGCATAGTGACCAATAATTTTGCAATTACTACAAAATTTAGGGACCTTAGGCATCTGAATTCTTTGAAAGAATCCTCTATATTTGGTCTTTACCCAAACCTTATCTGGAATAGATTTGTTTAAGTCTACTTCCACAAGAACACTAGCATAGTAACCTATTTTCCTATGCAAAGTTACTTCATCAACTTTAACAGGTCTTCCCAGAGCTTTACGAATATCCATTATAATCTTTTCTTTCCAGTACTCAATGCTTAAACCAGGTAGATGGAACCAAACAAAAGAAGAAAAGGTTTTTTGATCAGCTGGTTTAAAATTTGGCTCCCAATTTCTAATTTTAACACTTTGAGATTCAACTGCCCAGTAACCAGACCAGATATGGTGTTTATCTTCCTTATTAGCTAATTTAATCACAAATAAACCTTTACCTAAAGGGATAAGTTGAAAACTACCTTGAAGATTCCATTGAGATTGCAGATATTTAGCTGCAGTTTCTAGAGAAAGCTTTGAGAAATCCAATCTACCGATGAGACTAAATTTCCATTCATCAAGACATTCATCAATATCTTCATCAGAAATACAAACTTAAGGTTCATTGCCTTTTGTAGCAGCAAAAAAACCAGATCCAAAAGTATTGTCCATCGATGACAATTAGGATGAAATTGAACGAAGATTTAAGTGAAAAAAGAAATTATAGACCACATTGAAACACCAATCATTAATGGAAGTAGACGAAATCACCTGAATTAATGAAGATCGATTACAGAAATCAAAAAATGGTAAGAAAAAATCTCTGAGTTCGTCGCCCGATTCGCAGAGCACGACTCACCGATTCCAGGAAGTAACGTGCGCGGTGTTCTAAAGGGGGGACAGACAAACTTATTGATGTTGGTCAGAAGTAGCTGGTTTGTTTGATCATGTTAATGAAAATCGGATTGGTTATCGGTTTTCTTTAATCATCCCAAAAGTAACTTGGGTTCCTAACGAGCTCTAAACCAACAATGGACACATGATTAAAACCAAACAAAGATGATTACCAAACAATCTTCAAAAGACAAAAACCATTTCTATAGGTACAATTTGTTTATTAGTTTCATTAAGAGCACATTGCGTAGCTAAATAAAAATTTGGTAATCAATAAACTGAATTACATTTGAAACAAATTAGCCATATTTCTACCAAGCCTAGCTCCAATGTCGTAATATTTCTCAGTACCAAAGGCCATTCCTTGGCTATGTCCCTTAAAGAGTTCACCAACACTGTTTGTACTTCTTATGTGTCTTTAAAACTCACCTTCTTTGTTGTGTGTCTTTAAAACTCAACTTCTTTGTTGTGTGTCTTTATCCTACATCATGCCGAAGCCAAAACAGGGTTGTTGAGTTTGGTTAGACTTATGAACTTAGGAATACCAAAATAGATCCCATCATCGCATATTCCATCTACAAATTCCAAAACCAGTATGTATTATTATAATTTATTAAAACACATCAAAGTGATTATTATGCTTCAAAAAAAAAATATCAAAGTGATTATGCTAATAATAAAGAGAGAAATTACCTTGAACCACATTGTCTTTGTAATCAAATTGCTTAACAATGACAATACTGAGTTTTGCATACTGCATCTGAAGGAATATAGATCAGTGATCGTCCACTTATAAGTGCAATGAACCTGTTGGCCCCAAGAATATGAAAATTAAGCTTTTCTGTTACTGTAACCCTCTAAACCCTAACTAGAATCGTGAAAAAGAAAGGATTATTAAGTGCCACATGCCAAGAACATGGGAAAAAATTCTTGGAAAAGTATGAGGTTTCTCTTGTTCTAGTCTGTATATTGCCAGTCTGTCTAAGTATCAATCAATCGATGATATATTGAGAACACAAGTATAATTAGGCTGATCAACCCTTATAGACACAAGAATTTTCTTTAAATAAAATAGAAACAAGAAAAAGATTATGAAAAACCTTACCGATTACCAACCCTTGTTTATTTTTTGTTTTCGCAAAGATCTTAATACTGGGAATTATTTTTTCTTTATCAAATTGGAAAAAAATATACATTTTAAGTCAAAAAAAAGTTCGAGTAAATATAAGAAAAAAATGAAGGAAATTGTGAGCGGTATTGTATTTTCTACATAGGTAGTTACTTGTAGTTGGTATTTAATTTTACGAAAACTGTTTGAGAAAAGAAATTCGGTTAAAAACAAGACGTGTCAAAAAGGAAGGAGGGGCCACATACTCGGAGTATGTGGCCCGACCACATCGTAGCTAGAGCGGTTGCCTTCTACTAGTCGTATTGGCCTATATAAGGGTTCAAAAATGATATATATAGAGAGAGATCAGTGAAGAAAGAAGAACTAAGGAAATCATCTAGAGAAGCAAGAGAATATCTTTAGAATTCAACATTCATCTTATATTTCTCCATTGTTGTATGTAAGTTCATCTTGAAATCATTGTAAGAGCTCCACACGTTCAATAAAAAGTTGTGAATAATATCATTAATGTTTGAGTTGATCAATATGACTTAAGCTTTGTGTTATTATCATTACAAAGGGTGTAGTTGTGTGATTTTACGAACCACATTTTTGGGCTAGAAATATGGATGATTTATCCTCACCTGCTAGTTATCAGCTAGAAATCATCATCTTTCGAAGTTCGTTTGTTGTTTCATTACCATCATTTTTCTGTTCACCATGAGAACTCGCCTGTTGATTGTTTGAAGTCATTATTGCTCTAAATATCCACATCACCATCATTCTCTGTTCCATCATGAAATTTTGACAGAATATCGTTGCAGTTTTACAAACATCCAGTAAGGCTATTTTCACTTTCTCTCCATCACGAAACCGTGATAGACACAACAACATCTCCCCGCTTTTCCCAGAAAATTCTCTCAGAGTTGTTCATTTTATAAAACACGACATCTCCTTATCTTGACTCAGAAACCTTCTCTCAAACCTCTTTTCTTCAACATATCGAAGGTTTTAGCGATACAGAGGGACAACTTTAACAGGAGATGCGGGAAGGAGCTGGCTGCTATCACAGAAAACCCGCAATATTGGACAAAATGGATCAAGTCATACGATCCAGAAAGACCAATGCTAACTTCCGGTACGAACGATAAAAGGAAAGAGAACCAGTGCTACCACCAAAATCAAGTTAGAGAGATTCTCATCACCCAACACGAATACGAGGAGAGGTTCGCGCTATGGAAAGAAACAAAAAAAATGTTGATCGAAGAACGAATCAATCTTACTCAAGAGTACGGGCGGTTGATGATATAAAACCATAATTTGAAAATAAAAGTGCGAGAATATGAATTGGGGATATAATATGGTGAAAGTTACAAAAGATCCTGCAGAGAAAGACACATTGAAAGAAAGGAAAGGGCGAAACAAATGGATGGAAAACTGTGGGACAAAGTGAATCAATATGGGCAAAAAGGAAATAAGATGAGCAGGAGAGCACTGTACCATAACGGACGATGGGCAAGGATGGCTCGACACGAGAACTATATTCAAGCGACAGCAAGGGGAAACCAAGGTGTCATTGATGCGCCACAAACCACATCCACACTGAGGAGGGTTGAAGAATCACACAATGGAATACCGGAGAAAATATACAAGTGCGATAACAAAAACAGTCACGCTGGAGGTCAGGTCCTCACCCGAGCCTGAAAGAAAGGATAAAGAAAGAAGAAAAGATCATCCGCCGCATTTCATTCATCATGCGAAAACTAATTGCGAAGGAACATCACCTACAATGCTAAAACGATGTAACGAAGAAAGCAAGCTATGTACTAACCAAAGAAACATTAATATGAAGCAAAGTTCTTTCTATACGCGAGCAAGCCAAAGGCGAAACAAAGTCTACACAATCATCTCGTAAGACCTCAATAGGGGGCAGCAAGTCACTATTTTAAAACCTCTAACTAGGGAGGATGGGTACCCAATTTTGGCATGTCAACTTAGTTCGCGTGGTCGTATGACGGTGTTTTAGCACGATCACGTAAGAGGCGACCCTAATCCCTAACGCGCGTCATATTGGGAAAATCCTGGAGAAGTCACTTATATTGGGGCGAAACAAAAGCCTATCCGCTGGAGGCTACTGAGAACGAACCAGTCAGCGAATAAGTTCTCCGGCATGGGGTGTAGAAACATGACCAGTGGAGTAAAAGGAGTTCCTGGCTTGGATACACTCGGTCCAAAGAAACCCCACTTAGGGTGTGATCTTGTATCCTAAGCCACATAGGAGAAAGGTATCAGGTCACGACAACACTGGTTGTTAAATAACTGGATGGGATGAGACAAAATGAAATGGTTATGGGTTACCTCCTTGAAAGGGCAATTCAGGGGGAATATAAATGGACGGCACTCTCCATTAGGGAGCTGAATTTTGTCAAAGACGGAAATATGTTGGGTCATTTTACTCACGGGAGTATCTAAGGCCTGGTAAATTATTGCAAATACGACCTGAGGAGGTAAAAATACTAACACAGTTAAAACGAGATTGATGGTCAATGACTCGCAAGAGAACATGGAACTGAGATTTGGTAGGACAATGTTGAAGACCCTACCCAAGGCGACCATAAGTCCTTTAAGTTCTCTATGTGGAGGAAGGCAATAAAACCTTACTTAGGAGGCAAGTAAGACCTATAAAGATCATGCGAATATAAATAATAAAGGAGCACAAAAGGAACTGAGGCAATGAGAAAGTCGCTCTGAGGCACGAAGGAATACAAAGGGAACACTCCCTTGTCGAGCTAAGTACAAGTTTGAAGTAAGAATTACTTACGTTAATTATCCTGTTGAGTATGATAGTATAGCTTCACATCTCATTTTTCGTATAAATATGTGCATATTACACGCCCTTTACATACTACATCCTTTATATAATGGGCTTTGGCTCATTAATATCCATCGCATTCATATAGTTTCGCGCAAACCTTAAACTTAGTACTTGCATGACTCATGAACAAACATTCGCACTCTACACCCCTTCTAAAAACATCATCTAGTTCGCCTACATGAATATTCGCATCGACTATATGATAAACCTCTCATTAGACTAAATGTAGTAATTAAGGAAATAAACCTCCTTCGAAAGTGGGAAGCAGAGGCAAGTATGGGAATGTTAAAATTTATGTGCTTCCCACCTCAGTCAGACACCTTAAATACTATAAGACACATTTGCGTATAAATCAAAACACGGTCGATAGATTGACATATGACCCTTAGCAATGTACAAAAATAAAATCATTTAGCCATTATATACACATCTGTTTTAGTCATAAATTTCTAACACAGAAAAAGAGAAACAATTGAAAGTCATGCCCCCCAAGCTTGGGAGCGCCCAGAAACTATTTCAAAAAAAGGATGTTCTAGAAATAGAGCTAAAATTGAGCCCAATCACGTAAAAGAGACACGGTTTGGGAAGGGACGCCAATCTCAGTGTGCGAAGTACCAGAAATGTCACTCTTAGGAGACGAAGTAGGTTCTTTATGGCTAACCTCCGGACCAGAATCCGTCACGCTAGCAGTTGGGAGAGGTTGGTGTTGGCCTTGGCCATCTCTCGCGGAAACTTCATTAATTTCGCCTTGACCCTCTTGCTCAACAAGTTCGCCCTCAGAATCGACATCCTCCTCATCAGTTTTCTCATCGCTACTGGATCGCTCACTCTTAGAGACCTCTTCTTTATCACTGGATCCACTCTCCACAGATTCTTCTTCGGGAACGAAAATGTCGGGAAAGTATAGAGTAGGAAGACCATTTTCAGTGGTAATTTTATCAGCAGTTTCTCGAGCAACTTGATTACACTGCCTCTGCGTCTCACGATCACCGTTAATAAGAAGGGCCCTCTTGCGATGTTTCAACAGCGCGTACCTAGCAACAATAACCTCTTTGTACTGCTCGGCCTCAGTCCTCACACGAACTAGATCATCATTCGCGGAAGAAAGCTTCCCGGACAAATCAGCAGCCAGTTGCGAAGAAGAACCATTACCTCCCTTGAACATCTCTAACTCTTGTTGCAACTTCTCAAACTTTTCCTTCAATGAAGCCAACTCAGCCTTTAAATTCTTCTCATCTTCTGCGAAAAACAGGAATAAATCAGAAACAGAGAAAGGTACCTAGAGCAAAGACATACCACAAAATTTGAGATAGGCCGTCAAAGACACCTTTTGTTTTTGAATGAGAACGGATTCTAAAACCTTTTCATGCTTCTCTACCCAACTAGTGTACTTAGCTTTTGTAACCCTATTCTCCTCAATTTCACCTAAGGCTTTATCAAAGTCATCGTCACCTTCGACTCCAAGGCGACTCTGAATTTTCTCAAGAATCACGCGAAGATCACGGTTCTCCTTTTGACAACCTTTCAGACCTTCGCCCCATCCTTAACGGACTTATTCTTTGAAACTGACAAAGCCGACCTTTCTCCCTCCAACTCTTCGATACTCTCCTTCAAACCCCGAGCACGAGACCTCAAACATCCTATAAGTGCTAATGAATTCTTAAATTCGAACCTAATATGTTCATACTTTTGCTTGTAATCCTCAGCATCATCCTCAATATAATCCTCAACATTCTCCTCCAATTCAAAATTTGGTCTAAGAGAATTAAAATAAACCAGAAGAGCTTCCCTATCTAAGTTCGCAGCAATGGCAAGATCAGACAGACCAAATACCTCTGCAAGGAACCTCACGACCCTCGTCTAAGAAAATTATCCCTAAAGGATGGATAACAGAAAGGCGAAAACAAAAAGTAAAAGCGTGAAGACTTACCGATTAACGAGTCATTCCGAATCCGGGCAGCGTTTACCACGCTCACACTGGAAGATAATTCTCCTTGGAGCCTATCGCGATCCTTCTGAAGCAGAGAAGCACCGCCCTGAAGAACCGAAACGTCAGCCTTAAGAGAAGAAATTTGATTGGCCTGAACAAGAATCAAATCCACCGTTTTACAGTAATCTTCAACTCGGGTAACAATGCGACACATATTATGGAAAACCAGATGAAAGCATTAGTAAGAAAATTATACGACCAAACCAATGAGGGAAACGCGAAAGCAATTACTCACCATATAGTCAAGCGCGATATGCTGATTTGGAGTAAGCGACAAAGCAAAATCCCATTCAGAGTGAGTAACATCAACAGATGACTGAGGAGCAAGATTTAACATTAGCTGGCGAATCTGTGAAAGTCTAGGATCCGATATGGAAAGTTGATCAAGAGAAGCAATCTTTGAAAAAAAGGTCGCTGCAACATCCTCTAGAGAAGGCGAATCTTCAGATATCACCGCGCGGGAAGAATGAGTAAAGCCGCTTGACTCCTACATATCATCAAAGAGAGGGCTCTTTCCTTTATCAGCACTAATAACAAAAGACGGCTTAACAGCCCCGTCTGAGGCAGACTTTGGGATAGAACTAGAGGATAAGGGATTCACCAAGTTGATGACAGATCTACCTTTCGACTCTCCCTTATACCTACTATGCTTAGTCATTTTCTCCTTCTTGAGTTTGGACGAAGCGGGAGATTCTTCACGATCAAACTCCTCATCATCGCCCTCGTTATCCTCATCCTCCACATCTTCTTCTTCGTCTTCGGTCTCTGCATCATCAAAGGCAGGCTAGACAAACAAAATACGAGTTAGAAAACTGAGGAAATAATATTCACTCAGGAAAATGCCCACGACCCATCTCTTTTGAACGCGAAGATTTCTTTCCAGTCTTCGCCTCGGAAGACTTATTTCTCTTCTTGTCTGCAGCAGCCTTTGCTTTATTGTCAAGAGAAACATCCTCTTTCCCAAGTTGTCAGTCCAAGGAAAATACGTAAGACCGAAGAAAGACTACAAAGCAAAATCATACAAGTCATGCAACAAAAGATAAGAAAAAGCACATACCTCAGCCTCTCTTTCGGTCCAGTTGAATTCCAAAGGACGATATGCGAGCACAGAAGACAATACATCACGCCTTACCAGCGACCGATCCGGACCAGCGTGAGGATTCCTGTCTGGGCCAAGACCCCATAAAAGAGGACCTTCAACAATGAGATAATGCTTTATCCAGTCAGAGTCACTAGAATAGCGAACATAGCTGTTAGTCTTACTATGATGGTCCACGTCGTCCATGAGCTTCTTCGCGCCATCCTTCAACTTCGCCCTACTCAGACGAACACCTTAATGTGAACCGTCTCTGACAATACAATGCACGACATAATATTGGAAAAAAGAATCAACAGTAAAGTCTGCAGGGTCATAAGGCGCATCTTTATCTGGACAAAGAGATTTTCCTACGCCAGTAGCACGGTGCGAAAACTCAAGAATAATGCGAATTGCGTCACTGCTCAACTGATAGGCCGCGCGATCATTCCTTGCAAGAATCTGATAAAATAGTAGAATCTCAGGATTAAAGAGAGGAAGAGGAAGACCCGCCTTCAACTTTCCGAGCGCGATGGGCATCTGATTCGCACTCCATGTCTCCTCCAAAATTCTATCTTCGTTCAGAAAAGTAACAGAAGTTGTACCCCTCGGAACAATAAGAGTAAAACCTTTCTTCTTCAGTGCGGTTTGAAAATCTTTAAGAACATACGACCACTTCTTGGCAGGCCTACGATTTTGACTGCTTAGTTAGTATGGGAATGTTAACATTACAAAACTCGAAGTAACAATGACGGAAGGAAAAACCACAAAGGTCATAATCACCTCACAGAAGACACAAAATATGAATATTTAGGAAAAACTAGCTCACCGAGAAGATGAAGGAACAACAGTAGCACGGGCAGACTCGTTTTTGTCCTCCATGAAGCGAAGTCAGAAGATGGAAAAACTTTAAATAAAAAAGAAGAACTTGAAAGGAAAAAAAGATGAACAGAGAAAGGAGACGATAGAAAAATAAAACCTTTCCTTTTACCTCTCTCCTAGATATTTATCCGAAGAAAAGCAGTAAAGACGTGCCGCTTGAAAAGGAAAAAACCGTCAACACGTGTGACAGTTACGCGGAAACTACGGAAGTGTGTCGGGTAAGACAGAGAAAACGAAAAGACAGGTCTGACATGAAGGCAGACCAAGAATTCTAGCATTGTTCCACTTGCAGAAGATCAACGCGAGAAGAGGCAAAATGTAGAGGCGAAATATCGCACATGACATAACTTAATTTCGCCCCAGATAAAACAGCCCTAAACATGAAGTTACCACGATAATCAAATATCAAGGAGAAAAGTATAAGTGCGATGATCAAAAAAGAGTGCGAAGAAACAATCATGCAATGAAGACAGAGCGAAGATCGGTTCAGAAGGAGTTGTGCGAAAGACGTAGTAAATAGCGCGAGGGACAGCGACATCTCTCCAAAGCCTGGAGAATAAGACAAATTGTAATAAGATCAATTAACAGAGATCTTGCATGTGATCCTCAGTTGTCTTCTACTAGTCGTATTGGCCTATATAAGGGTTCAAAAATGATAGATAGATAGAGAGATCAGTGAAGATAGAAGAACTAAGGAAATCATCTAGAGAAGCAAGAGAATATCTTTAGAATTCAACATTCATCTTATATTTCTCCATTGTTGTATGTAAGTTCATCTTGAAATAATTGTAAGAGCTCCACACGTTCAATACAAAGTGTTTGTGAAGATCATTCTAGTGTCAAAGTGGTGAATAATATCATTAATGTTTGAGTTGATCCATATGACTTAAGCTTTGTGTTATTATCATTACAAAGGGTGTAGTTGTGTGATTTTACGCAACTACAATATATGCAATCCTCTCTTTGGAGACAAAATTCAACTTCCCATTTATGAATGAGGCACAGATGAATTGGTCCAATTGAACGCTAATGTTTGGACAGGTCGGGCGATTGGATTCGGATACAATCGTTCTGGTAATGAGTACAAGGTTGTGTAAGAGTAAAGTTTATAACCAACTTATGTCCCACTTCAGTGTTTTACGATTATCAGTGAGTGTTTTTGCTGGTGGATCTCTTCATTGGATAGATCAACATAGTACACCTTGTGAGATTTTAGCTTTTGATTTAGAACATGAGCGACAAGTGTTTGTTATGGTATAATGTCATTATCTTCAGTTATGACCCTGAAACTCATAGACTCCTCTACTCCTTCGATATATACTACCACTCAAGCAACTCCTTTCGTGCATAGGGCTGTTTCGTTGAAAAGGATTATGGAGGAATGAGTTGGAAATAAAAGAAAAACATATTATCAAGTTGTCTTCTATTCTTATTTTTGTTGTAGGAACATGAGTGGTGAAATGTATGACCACCACACGTGGAGACATGCATGTAGACTTCACTCTTTGTACTTGACACATGTAAGGTTTACTCTTTGCCAAACAACAAGTGTACTACTTAAATCCCACTGTTCCATGTACTCTTTATGTATATAAAGGAGGAAGTAGACAAGTAATGATAAGTACTGTTTTCCCTTTTCTCCTTTTTTTAATACTATTCTCTCTTTTATCTTTTATCTTCTGTTGGTCAATGACTTATATAAGCTTTGGCACGATCGACTAGGGCACCCAAGTCATGATATGATGATCCATGTTCTGAAGAACTCACACGGACATCCTTTCTTTCGAATGAAAAAGAAAATGGGACAAAATATTGTTACAATGCAGAGTAACAATGTGCATTCTAAAGTAAATGATGCACATTTTATGCCTTTTAAAGTAAGAGAATCGCAACCTTCGTCTTCAAAAGTAATTGAAGAGCACCCACTGTCTCATTCTTCTTCGTTTTACTTATCTAAGGAACATCGCTCATTCTTCAAAGCTTGTTCTTTGGCAAAGACAGGATCGAGACCATCCTATGCTAAAGATACCAAACAAAATATTCTATTTTTACAAAGAATACAAGGTGATATTTGTGGACCTATACATCCAAAATGCGGACCATTCAGGTATTTTATGGTTCTGTTTGATGCTTCGACCCGTTGGTCACACGTTGCATTGTTTTCCACAAGAAATGTTGCATTTTCAAAGCTCCTAGCACAAATTATACGACTAAGGGCTCACCACCCCGATCATCCAATCAAGTCTATCAGACTTGATAATGCTGGAGAATTTACATCTAAAGGATTTGATAATTTATGTATATATAATGGAATTGACGTAGAGCATCCCGTACCCCATGTACATACTCAAAATGGTCTCGTAGAAGCTACCATCAAAAGGTTACAGATAATAGCTAGGGCATTGGTTATGTGTTCCAACCTGCCTATTACTACCTGGGGGTACGCCATATTGCATGCAGCATTACTTATTCGCTTTAGACCCACTGCTATCCAACCATTTTCTGCGTACCAGTTGGTAACTGGATATGAGCTTGATATTTCATATTTACGCATATTTGGTTGTGTCGTATACGTGCCTATTACGCCCCCACAGCGTACTAAGATAGGTCCACAAAGACAAGTAGGTATTTATGTTGGATATGAATCCCCAACAATTATCCGCTACTTACCACCTTTGACAGGCGATCTCTTTACCGCTAGATTTGCGGATTATCACTTTGATGAGACAACCTTCCCGTTGTTAGGGGGGGGGGGTATGGAAAGGGACTTCCAAAGGGAACGACAGGAATTGTCGTGGTGTGTTCCCACGTTGTCTCATCTTGATCCCCGCACTCCACAATGTGAAAGTGAAGTGAAAAGAATTATCGATCTTCAGAATGTGGCAGATTCAATGCCTGATGCATTTACTGATATCGCTAAAGTGACGAGATCACATATACCAGCTGCAAACGTGCCTGCAAGGTTGCAAATTCCTGACAAGGGAAAAGGTACCATAAATATAGGTACCAAGGATGCACTTGGTGGAAGTGTAGCTGAGGCCGTGTCCCCCAAAAGGAAGAGGGGGGGAACAATTGGTTCGATCGATACTCAATCAAGGAAGAAAAGGGCGAGTATAGCACAAACCGATCCATATATCATCAATACAGATAATCCATCTCATGAGATTGTCTCTGATTATAGTTATGTCCATGAATCATTACTAGGGGATGCCCCGAAGTTTCAATTGATTTCAGAGAACAAAGAAATCTCTATGGATTGTGAAAGTGCATACGTGTTGATGGAAAGACCCTCCACGCATATTGATGATATATTCGCTTATACTGTTGCTCGAGAGATTATAGAGCACGATGATATCGAACCACTCTCTATTGTAGAATGCCAAAAGAGAGCAGATTGGCCTCAATGGAGAGATGCAATCCGTGCTGAACTAGATTCACTGGCAAAAAGACAGGTATTTGGTGCGGTAGTGCTAACCCCACAAGGTGTAAAGCCTGTAGGACATAAATGGGTATTTTTCAGAAAGCGTAATGAGAATAACGAAGTCTTGAGATATAAGGCTCTCCTTGTGGCTCAAGGTTTCTCACAACGCCCTGTGATTGATTACGAAGAGACGTATTCTCCTGTAATGGACGTCATAACGTTCCGTTACTTAGTCATCTTAGTAGTTTCAGAAGGACTTGAAATGTAACTTATGGATGTGGTTACCGCATATCTCTATCGGGATCTTGATACAGATATATTCATGAAAGTTCCAGATGGACTTCCATTGCCCAAATCAAGTAACTCTAAACCATGGAGTGCATTTGCAATTCAGTTGAAACGCTCACTTTACGGATTAAAGTAATCCGGGCGGATGTGGTATACCCGTCTAAGTGATTATTTTATTGGGAAGGGATATACAAATAATGAATTGTGCCCCTGCGTGTTTATAAAGAAAACAAGTTCCGGATTTGCTATTATAGTTTTCTATGTCAACGACATGAACATAGTAGGTACTCTTGATGAAGTAAGAGAAACCGCAAGATATTTGAAATCGGAATTTAAGATGAAAGATCTTGGGAAAACTCGAATGTGTCTAGGAATTGAACTAGAACATCGAGCTTGTGGAATATTAATCCACCAGTCTGCATATGTCCATAAGATACTCAGGCAATTTAATATGGACAAAGTGCACCCTGCTAGCACTCCCATGGTTGGTCGAACTTTAGATGTACATAAAGATCCATTTCTTCCAATGTAAGATGGCGAAGATGTATTGGGAGCTGAATATCCCTATCTAAGTGCAATAGGTGCATTATTGTACTTAGCACAATGTACTCGAACAGATATCTCATTCTCGGTGAATTTGTTAGCTAGATATAGCTCAGCGCCAACACAGCGTCATTGGAATGGTATAAAGAATATCTTTAGATACCTAAAGGGAACCATTGACTTGGATTTGTTTTATCCCTACGAAGACGAAAGAAGAGATGCTAATGTAATTGCGACTCCTTACACCGGAACCCCAAATAATGTTTTGGTTGGTTTTGCTGATGCTGGGTACCTCTCAGACCCACACAAAGGTCGATCACAAACTGGATACATGTTCACTATCGGGAATACAGCGATATCCTGGAGATCGACCAAGCAAACCCTTGTGGCTACCTCCACGAACCACTTTGAGATCATTTCCCTACATGAGGCGGTTCGTGAGTGTATATGGTTAAGGTCTATCATTACACATATTCGAGGGACATGTGGTTTGAGTTCTACCACCGAAGATCCAACTTGCATTTATGAAGATAATGCAGCTTGCATCGAACAGATGAAGCAAGGGTATATTAAGGGTGATAATACGAAACATATATCACCGAAGTTCTTTTACAATCAGCAACAACAATGTCTTCTAAATATTCAAGTCAGTAAAGTAAAATATGATGAAAATGTGGCAGACTTATTTACTAAGTCATTACCTAAGTCCACATTTGAAAAACATGTGAGAAGTATAGGACTAAAGAGATTGTCCGAACTTCCATGACTCCATAGGACTAAAGGAATTGTCCACTTCCATGACTGTATTAGACTAAAGAAATTGTCATGCATCAGGAGAGGAATCAGATGGTATGTTGAACTCTTTTACTTCACCGAGGTTACTTTTTCCCACTGGGTTTTGTTACTCGAAAAGGTTTTTAATGAGACAACAATAATACCATAAATGCAAATCATGGAGAGATGTCAACATCAGGGGGAGCATCTAGCGATGCACTGATGACATCAAAGTGTGTTGTACTCTTTTCCTTCACCGAGGTTACTTTTTCCCACAGGGTTTTGTTACTCGGCAAGGTTTTTTTTAATGAGACAAAAAAAAACACTAGAGATACAACTTCGGTTGAAGTTATTCTTCTCCTTACAAGTGTTCAGGTTTTTGTGCGAAGTATTTTTCCTGACACGGTTCTACAAAGGAGAAGAGTCCTGACAAGCGACGCCATTTCAGAAGCTCAAATATTGTCTTTTCTCCTTCGACCAGTTTTTACCTCGACGAAATTTTCTGGCAAGGTTTTGACAAACGCAATGAGTCTATAATGGTGGTCATCCAAGGGGGAGTGTTGTAGGAACATGAGTGGTGAAATGTATGACGACCACACGTGGAGACATACATGTAGACTTCACTCTTTGTACTTGACACATGTAAGGTTTACTCTTTGCTAACCAACAAGTGTACTACTTAAATCCCACTATTCCATGTACTCTTTATGTATATAAAGGAGGAAGTAGACAAGTAATGAGAAGTACTGATTTCCCTTTTCTCCTCTCTTTAAAACTATTCTCTCTTTTATCTTCTATCTTACCATTTTACTTTATCAATTTTTTCTCTTTTTGAGCATTTTAAGTTCTATTGTGACCCAAGACATTCATAATAATGAGATGAGAAACTGAAGATCCCCACTAAGAGTTTACTTGTCTCGGTTAAAATCTAAGCCTTTTTCGAGCCACATTGTGCATAAACATGCGAAGTAAGGGTTACTACCGAGGCTTATAATGTTTTGGGACACAAATCTTTATACTAGGCCTCTTTAATGCCATCTTTTTTTGGATACGCGAAAACCGGATTCAAGCCTCTATCCGAACCCAGCCAGTTAGACTGGCCCCACTGCCAGACCCAACACCGCCAAACCCACTGTACAACTAATCTATTAGAAACCTTTACGGCGGGGATTGAACCCCTGACTTCCTCCTTACTCCGTTGATGTGATACCACTGAGCTATGCTCTTGGACCCGCGTAAGCTAGTCTCTGCTAGACATCTATCCAGCATAATCAATAACTCGAGCTAGTAGATGCAAGTTAATTGGACTCTCAGGTGGTGGGGAGTTTTGCATGCGTACCGGAGCTGCACTCTGAAAAGAAATGGATTTGCCTGAATTTAGATCTTTATTTACTGGTCTCGAAAATACAGCAAAAGGCCGAGTTTTGATCATCTGTTAAGCTGGCAAAAGTCGAAAAGCTACTTCCAAAAGTGTTAACTTCTGACTTTTCTGAAGTGTTTATTAACTTTTGATTTTTCCAATTTTATCGTTAACTTCTGACTTTTTTGCTTCTACAAGTTGAAAAGCTACTTCTCAAAGTGCAGATTCCAAACACACTCTTTTAACTCATTCCTCTTTCCTAAATCTAATTAGGGTAAAAATAAAAATTACTATATAAACACTCCTGAACGCGTAAGAAGAAAAGAGTAACAAAAGTTCTAAGAGATCAACAATAGTTCTAAGAGATCCAATTCAATGGAGGAACTACCTTTGGAAATCACAGCAAGCAACTTTCCAGCTTACCCAAGGTCTCACGACCAGAACTCAGGGAAGTATGCAAAACATGGCGAAATTTGTTACCTAAACGCAGGACGTGTTTACTTTTCGGGGTTCCACACCGAAACGAAACTGGAGACATTGTAACAGAATTCTACTTTTCAGAACAAAATAATAATGATAAGGTTAGTAATAATGATCATGTCGACGATGATCTACTCACAAAGTTATATCACCACAGTTTGATCATGCCTGCAGAATCCTTCACAAAACTCATCATGGTCGGTTCTTGTAATGGCTTAGTTTGTTACGCCGGTTACGCCATCTCAAGATTAGGTTACTTTTTAACGTTAAAACAAGTATATATATGCAATCCTGTCACTAGAGAGAGAATTCAACTTCAGGCTGAAGAATGGGATGGTGATTTTTGGGCAGAACCAGGGATTGGATTCTATTACAATGATTCAAGTAAAGAGTGTAAGGTTGTTAGAATCCTGTGCGACAATCGTTGCCGGGGTGGATGGATTCAGGTGTATACCCGCAAGAAAGATACTTGGTGGAAAAACAAAACTCGTAGAATCAATATAGACATTTCGTCCTACTTGAGTTTTTCACCATCAGCGGTGTTTTTTCAGGTGGAGCTCTTCACTGGATAGATCAGGATAGTATAAAACGTACAACTATAGCTTTTGATTTGGAACATGAGACATTTGAATTGCTCTCACCAGTACCTTCCGCTGCTGGTTATGCTAATGTTGGACTCATGGTATTGGGAGGGAATTTGTGTGTTCTTGATATAGTTCAAAGCAAACATGTCACGGTATGGGAGTTGAGGAATAGGAAGCCCGTCATATTTACAGACAAGGATTACGTTTGCCCTTGGGTTACGATGTTTAGCATAGCATGGGAGGAACACTGGAGCTGGTTTGAGTTTGCGATAACGAAGAGCGATAAATATTTTTTGTGGTACAATGTTATTCTCTCTTGTTATGACCCTGAAACTAAAACGTTAAGAAAGCTAGATGAGGCCTTGAAGAAACTCATGGATGATTGTATGTTTTCGGTATATACCGCCACTCGAGCAATTCCTTTCGTGATTCCGTTTATGGAGGAAAGAGTTGGAAAGAAAAGCTCCCAACGAAAGAAAAGAAGAAAAACATTTTTCCTTTAGGGATAGGTAATAATCTAAGTTATCTTGTATTCTTATTTTCACTTTTTTTTCGGCATTCTGAGTTTAAAATAATCAGCACTAAGAGTTTAATTAATTATAACAGTTCAAATCCAAGCCTTTTTCGGAGTGGTGCGCATAATGCTAAGGCTTACAGCAGACATGCTCGCTTGTAATGTTTTGAGTCACAAATCATTGCAAGCTTCGTTTTGTTTTGTCTTCGTTTTGTTTGAGGTTTGTCTTCGTTTTGTTTTTCTGTTGCCATTTACGGTCTCGAAGGATAAGATTATATGAGCTTTGCAAGTTCTGTAAAAATCCAGCCGAGGATCTTTGAATACTTAATATTGTTTTCCGGATTCCATTCGGTTGTAAATCCAGATAAACTGTTGTTGCCAATAAAATTCCTGTAAGCTAGTCTCTGCTAGTTTCAGTATGGCTGTGAAAAGTAATGTTTTGACTCTTGTTTTCTAATTACAAAATCTAAGCCAACTTTCGTGGTAAACTGTTGAAATTTTTTGGTCTAGCTTCAGGTTGTGCATGGGTCAGTGTTGGAAGTTAAACCAAGATATTAATGGTTTAACTTGTGAAGTTATTAATGGAAGCAACTAGTTGGAGTTGATGTTGTCGGAGAGAGAAACTAGTAGAAGTTGATGCTGATTTTGTGGAAGCAACTGGGTGAAGTTGACGCCGTATTCTGAAAGCAACTAGTTGAAGTTGACATGGCGTGTTTGGTTTGGACGTGAAGTAAACTTGTGAAGCAAGGTGTTTTGGTTCTAGAGAGTTCTAGAAGAGTTTTATTTAGAGTTTGGTTTATGTTAGGAAAGTGTCTTTGTTTAGAGTTTGATCTTTGTTAGAAAAGTTTAATTTGAGTGATCGTCATGTTTGTGAGACTATAAGTAGGCTGTTGAGCCATAAGAATTGTACACCGAATTTTATTATAAATGTAGTCGATTTTGCTTCCGCGTTGTGCTCTCCTCTCTCTTGCTCGATCCTACATATGGTATCAGAGCAAGGTGAGAGGAAGAGAGAGGAGAAGGAGAGAAAGTTAAAGAAACTTACGTGTTTTTGGTGTTGTGTTAAAGTTAAAAAAAAATATGTGCTTTGTTTTTTCGTTGTGGGTTGAAGAATGGAAGAGGTCCGTGGACCGTGGTTTGTTGCGATGGGTTTAGCTGGTGTTCTCCGAAGCTTGAAACTAGAGTTAGAAACCAACAGGGATCTGTTTCTGCTGGTTGTCGAAAAAGAAGAAAAGTTTGTTGCTGCCACAACAACACTGAAATTGAGAAGAAGAATCTTATGCAATTAGGAGCTAGGTTTCATGATTCAGAAACTAGGGTTTGAGAAGAAGATGCTGAAACGAGAGAAGAAAGTAACTTGTTCTGGCCATGGTGACGATGGTTGCTTGGCAAGGGAACAAAGAAGATTCTGTTGTTAAAAAAAAAAAAGGAAAAGAGAAATTGTTGAGCGACATCACTTAGAAAACCAGCATGCTGAACATAAACAAAGTAAACATGAAGTTTAGCTAGGGAGGTGAAATCCTAGAGGAAGAAAAGAATCAAACAGATCGACGAAGAAGCTGGGTTGCTGCTAATGCCGACAAACTTGGTTACGAGTTTGTTTGTTTTCGAAATCAGATGTTTTAGATGCTGTGAGATACAGAGAAATCAGTCAAGAAAGAAGGTTTACTTCCGTTAATTTGAATCTGCTTCCGTTGATTTTCCGAACTAATGGTGTTTGATTGATGAAAATTTAAGTGTTTATGAAGCCAAGGAAACTCAGGATTGTGAGAGTTCGAGTTTGGTAAGGGTTTGGAGCGAGTTAAAAAAATTAATAAAAAATAAGAAAGTGGCGTCGGTAATGGGCATTCTGGAGGGTTTGGTGAGAGTTCGTCATAAAGGTCAGGTAACAAAAAAAGGGGGGGGGACTTGAAGCAAGGTCGAGATTATAAAGGAAAGAGATGTTTCTGAATTGGAGTTGGTGTTTGAATGTTCTGATTGAGCATGAAGTTGCTGCCGTGAACGATTGATGAGTCTTTGGAGTTATGGTAGCTTGGTTCAAGTCTGTGTGAATTTTGAAGAACTTATGGACGTGAAACAGTTAACAAGGGAGGCTGTTGCTGTTGGTCTGTGCAAATCGATTGGTTCTGGTGGTGTTGAAACTATGGATTGCCTGTGTATTCAAAAGCTAATAAGAAGATGGATTAGAAGATTGATGGTGAGATTAAACGGAGAAGAAGGAGGTACTGCTTCCATCGATGTTTTGAGAAGAATGGCATGAGGTTCGAGTAGTTGTTCTTCGAAGTTCAGGTAAGGGTTGGGATGATTATTCATAGCCAAGAATGGATGGATAGTGATGATCAATGGACGACAGAAGTAGGGTTGTGATCAATATTCAAGTTTATGATGAATTCAGGTGAATTTCAAACTGAGAAAGCAGCCAAGGAAGTGGCTGTCACTGATGGTGTTTGTGGAATTAATGGATTTGGAATTCAGTTTGGTTGGGAAACAGGGAAGAGTTCTGGTGGTGTTGCAGATTTGTTAAAACTAAGAACTTGTTTGGTTGGTTATGTGGCTGTCAAGCTAAGAAAAGGATAGTATGAAGAAAAAAAAAAGAAAAAAAGATTTGTTGTTGTGATCGGTAATGTGGTTGTAAACATGGGTTGCTGTGGCAGAGCATTGGTTGATTTTAAAAGGTAAAGAAGCTTTGGGTGAGTGGTTGATTCAAAGGGTTAAGTCATGAATTCGAAATAGACGCAATAGTATCAAAGTTGGTACTGCAGTCAGGAAGGACTGGTACAGTTTGATGGAGGATCAAAGCTGGTATTGCTGTTAGGAGGACTGGTACAGTTTGATGGAGGATCAAAGTTGGTATTGCAGTCAGGAAGGACTCATACAGTTTGATTAAGTTGATCGAATTCATAAACTTAGAATGACAATGAATGTTAGATGGTGATGTTTGAGCTTAAGGGAGGAAGGTAGCATGTTGGAGCTTAAGCTCAAACATGTTGGAAACTGTGAAGTAAGGTTGAAGAGTTTGTGGCACCTACAAAGTGTGGCAGACTTTGTAAAGAAGTACGCTTGTGGCAAAAGCGTGACTGGAACAAAAGAGAAGTTGCATTAGAAGGTGTTGTGAAGAAAGAGAAGTAATCACCAGGAGGTGATGAGAGAGTAAAGTTAAATAAGAGATGTGGTTGAGCTACAATGCTCAGTGAAGAAAGTAGAAGATGAGCTACTATAGAATTTGGCTTTGTGTTTGGTTAGCAAGTTGAATAGAGCACAACAATAGTGTTTTCTAGATTGTTAAGGATTTATTAAGAATATCTTGGTTTAAGGGAGGATGTTGGAAGTTAAACCAAGATATTAATGGTTTAACTTGTGAAGTTATTAATGGAAGCAACTAGTTGGAGTTGCTGCTGTCTGAGAGAGAAACTAGTAGAAGTTGATGCTGATTTTGTGGAAGCAACTGGGTGAAGTTGATGCAGTATTCTAGAAGCAACTAGTTGAAGTTGACATGGCGTGTTTGGTTTGGACGTGAAGTAAACTTGTGAAGCAAGGTGTTTTGGTTCTAGAGAGTTTTATTTAGAGTTTGGTTTACATTAGGAAAGTGTCTTTGTTTAGAGTTTGATCTTCGTTAGGAAAGTTTAATTTGAGTGATCGTCAAATTTTTGAGACTATAAGCAGCCTGTTGAGCCATAAGAATTGTACACCGAATTTGATTATAAATGTAGTCTCTTTTGCTTCCGCGTTGTGCTCTCCTCTCTCTTGCTCGATCCTACAGTCAGCACTGGTACTCCTATCTTGCGTTGACATAAAGTTTTTTGCTGCATTCTGTTGCTAATGTTTCCAATCTGGAATTTGCATGGTGTGCCCAAGGTCAGTAGTATCTTATAATCCACCGAAGCACCAACTTTTCTAGTGTGTAACAAATCTAGCGGAAGGAAATAATATAAAAATATCGTGTTCGAAAGTTGGATGCGACTGAATTTGCAGCAGAGTCTCCCTAATAACTGGCTTTGTTTGGCAATGGTGGTGTCTTGGACCATATGGAACACAAGATGCGATGTTAACTTTCAGAATCTGAAGATTGAACCACAATTAGTAGCAAAAAATGCTTTGAGCTTTTCGCTGTACTTGGAAAATCTCTACAACAAACAATCTAATCACAATACTTTAGTTGCAGAACCTCTACCTGTGGGGCAACATTGGAAATCACCTGCAGCTCCCTTTATTAAAGTTAATTGTGATGCTTCATATGACCCAAATACAGGACTCACTGGCATTGCTATGATCTTACGTGATTTTACAGGAACCTGGAGAGGAAGCTTCTCCAAATGCTATGCAGGAATAAGGAGCTCGGAGAAAGAAGAATGTTTATCTTTTTATGAGGCAGTTACATGGAGCATGGAATTGCAGTTTACACACATCATAGTAGAGACAGACCTGCAAAGTATTGAAGGCTATATAAACAAGGCCGTTCAAGGGATTTCCTGGGAAAGTAAAACTATTCTGCTAGATGCTATGGATAAGCTTTGTTCTTTTAATAGATGGGAATAACTTTTTGTTCCTAGGAAATGTAATAAACCTAATGATGTTCTTGCAAAACATAGCAAAAACTTTAGAGTCAACAGGGTTTGGTTAGATAGCCCCCCTGATTTCATTGAGTCTCAGTTATTGTTAGACAATTCTTTCCATTCAAGTTAATAAAATCCTCATCTTTGCATCAAAATAAATATATATATATATATATAATATCGACGGAATCAATTCTATAAACAGGGACCATCATTAGAATAGTCTGCTGATCTTCTGCGTTGAGTTACATAGTGGATTTTAGTTAAGGACCTTAAGGTGCACATTTTAGGACACCCGAGTCATATTTCACAGTGTAATAACAAATCCTAAACTACACCATGCATATGTTATAAGTCGCAAGAAGATTTCCGTTTGATACCTCACAAACTGGAGGTCGAGGTATCGAGCCTTAACCTGCTCCAGCTATTAGTCGGGTGCTATAAGAGGCCTGGATATCCTGGCCCGTTATAGCAAAACGACGTGGCTTAGGTTAAAGGCCGTCCAAAAAGGTCAAACGCTTAGCTCTTCCTCAAACCCTAATATAGGAGGTATAAACACTATACTGAATGCGGCAAGAAGAATCAAGAACAAAGAATAAGAAAAGTTCGGAGAGATTCTTGAATTCGATGGAGAATTTACCTTTAGAAATCACAGCAAACATACTTTCTGACTTACCTATGGTCTTACAATTACAATGCAGGGAAGTATGCAAAACATGGCGAACTTTGCTACCTAACCCCAAGTGTTTGCTTTTCGGGGTTACACAGCTGAAGGGAACTACAAATCTACAATCAAAGCAGAACTCTACTTTTCAGAACAAAATAATAATAAGCAGGTTAGTACTGCTAATCATGTCGATGATAATGAACAACTAGGATGTTTAGGAACACTTACGATGTTTGGCCACTGTCTAATCATGCCAGGATACGTCACCAAACTTATCGTTGTTGGTTCTTGCAATTGTTTAGTTTGTTATGCCGGTTACACCAGTTCAAGAAAAGGTTACTTTTTAACGTTAACACGAGTCTCTATATGCAATCCTGTCACTGGAAGGAAAATTCAACTTCAGACTAATGAATGGGATGGTGATTCTTTTGCTGATACGGCCATTGGATTCAATTACAGTCGTTCGAGTAATGAGTACAAGGTTGTTAGAATTCTGGGCAACTGGGTTCAGGTGTATACTCTCAAAGTCGGTAGTACTGATACTGAGTGGAAAAGCAAGGCTATTTTAATTGATTTTGATATACCCCTTACGTCCCACTTGAGTTTTGCACCATCAGCGGGTGTTTTTGCAGATGGAGCTCTTCACTGGATAGATCAGGATAGTATAAAACGTACGCCTGCAGCGTTTGATTTGGAGCACGAGACATTTGAATTGCTTCCATCAATCTCTTCTGACGTTGACCATTATGCTAATGTCGGGCTCATGGTATTGGGAGGGAATTTGTGTGCCTTAGATATAGTTCCAAGGAAACATGTCATGATATGGGAGTTGAGAAATCGGAAGACTGTGAAATATACACACAAGGATTACGTTTCCCCTTGGCTTACCAAGTTTAGTTGGGCCGACCGAGCGAAGCGAGGGAGGACCTTTATATGATCACTTTTTTGTAAATTGTAAGTCATCAATTGATACAAAAAGATTGGATTTTTTTTTGGTTCTGTGCACCTGAAAAACCAAAAATGTCCCTCCCTTTTAGTTCAATTACCATATCTCCTTGTGTATCTTATCTTTTAGGGGTATAATTGGAAAGCAAACTTTAATATAACATATCTAAAAATATGTGCCTTGAAATTTTACAAATTTTATCTCGTTGGAAAGCTTATAAAAAAATCTACGTAACGAGTATAAACAACAATATCAAATATAGAACTTTTACGAAAAATTCGGAGGTATTTATCATTTTAGGCATGATTTTAGAAAATTAAATATACATACATTATACAAACTACCACAAAGGATACATACTACTTTATGTAACCATATTTTGGTTTATGCATAAACTAATTTTCGGTTACAATTAAATAAAACGTATGCTACATGCTCCAAAAAAAAAAATGTGTGTACTCTGTCAGTTTCGAGAAAAGTGATACTTTCACTTTAGGCACAATTTTCGAAAATTGAATGCATAGCCTTTATGCAAACCACCATAAATGATGCATAACACATCATGCAACCATATTTTGGTTTATGGATCGGCTAATTTTCCGTTTCTGAAAAAGTGATACTTTTACATTCCGTTTCAGGAAAAATGAGTAAAAGTATCACTTTTTCTGAAACGGGACGAAAGTAGTCACAGGCAAACGCCATCTTCAGATTCTTCTTCGGTCGGCCCTCCCACCGTGGCAACGGTTATACTAGTATAGCATGGGAAGACTGGAGCTGGTGTGAACCATTTGCGCTAACAAAGAACGAAATTTATTTGGTGTGGTACAATGTTATTCTCTCTTGCTATGACCCCGAAACTAAAACGTTAAGAAAGCTAGATGAGACTTTGGAAGAATTCATGGATGATTGTACGCCTTTTCGAGCAATTCCGTTTGTGAATCCTCTTGTTTCGAAAGCGATTAGGGAGGAAAGAGCAAAAAAACAAAAACATCTTTCTGCAAGTGCTATGATTCTACTTTTTAGTCTTTCTGAGTTCAATTTTTAACCCAAGATATTCATATGTTAAAATTATCCTATTTTTTTTGCCTGAGTTGTGAGTAAACATGCCAGGGGTTACTGCAAGCAGACATGCAGGCTTGTAATGTTTTGGGACACAAATCTTTATGTTCACCGGCCTTCTTGATTTTTGTTTTTTATTTTTATTTTTGTGGTTGCCATTTTACTTAGGGAGATCAAGATTGCATGATCCCTGCAAAATTTGTGAAAAATCCAGAGGAGGATCCCATTAGTACTCTAATTGCTGTTTGGATTCGATTAGACCGTGTACATTCAGATAAAGATGTTGTTTACGTTAATAGAATTTGTGTAAGCTAGTCTCAGCTAGCTTCGTTGTTTTCATTTTGGCATGGAAAAATAATGAGGTCGCATAGTACATCTGACTATCCAAGCCATTCCCTTTTAATAAAAGAAGCCTATTAATGGGGCGTCACATCCCATAGAGGGGCTTCACCTAATAAGATAAAAACCGGTCACCCATAAGTAATTTCATTTGGGAACATTATTTAAATACCCCTCAAAATTCGCCCCTTAAAATATACGCTTATTTAATTTTTGAAAATACCCCTCCCTTCTGAAAAGTGGAAGCAACTAGCACAAGTTGTTTTCAGAAATGGACGCAACTAGCACAAGTTACTTCCATAATTGGACGCAACTTTATACAAGTTGCTTCCAAAAAGTGAAAGCAAATTTCTCAAGTTGACTCAAAAAAAATTATTTTTTACCCCTCAGGGGTATTTGTGCAAGGTCAACAAAAATGGAGGGTATTTATACCATTCCCACATTTCAAAAACCCCTTTTCTAAAATAATTTTATAATGACTAAACAGCCCTTAAGTGGTTAGTGATAATAATCTAATTAACTAATAATTAGACTGATAAGATTTTTTATATAAGTAGTGATAAAAAAATCATATTAAGTGATTTTGGTGGGAAGAAAAAGTTGAAAAAAAATGAGAAACTTTGGAGATTTTTTTCTAACTAAAACCCTAGATTTTAAATCACCAACCAATGTTCTTTTTATTTCTCAAAATTGATGAAAGTAATTAAAAAAAATTGAATTTTTTAGCTTTTCAGAGCGGTTTACGGTTGGGTTTTTCCTTCGTAGCCAACCGTAAGACAAATTTACATTAGGTGATGATGAACTCCTAACCGTAACTAGGTAAAATTAGGAAAACCAAATTTTAAACCAGTTACGGCTGGGTTTTTTAGGTCGAAACCCAACTGTAAATCAGTTACGGCTGGGGTTTTTTTGTCGAACCCAACTGTAAAACAGTTACGGCTGGGTTTTTTGTGATCGAACCTAACTGTAAATCAGTTATGGCTAGGTTTTTTTTGGTCGAACCCAACTGTAAAACAGTTACGGTTGGGGTTTTTATTAGGAAAACCAAACCGTAACTGGTTCTGAAACCTAATATTTTCTACGGTTTCAATCAATCTAACCATTTCAGATGCAATTGTTGATTACCATCACTCCTATAAATATGCTTCTTCCGCACCTTTAATAGAGAATTCAATCGACGATTATAAGTTTTTCGAACCGTCGATTGATCGAAGTTGGTGAAATGATTTTGATTGAAAAAAAAGGAGGGAATGATTTATGGTTGATGAAGGAGGGGAAGTTAAGAAGAAGTAGAAGAAGAAGAAGAGGAGGAGGAGCAGATCTTTGAATGAGAATTAGATTTTAATTTTAGTTTTAGTTTTTAGGTTTTTATTTTAGTTGAAGGTTATTTTAGACATTTGGTATTGAATCAAGAATACCCCATAACCAATTATTTGGTCACTAGAAATCCAAGTGAAGCCCCTCTATTGGAATGTGACGCCCCAATAATAGGTTTCTAATAAAAACACATTCTTAATTGACTTTTGTTTTTGAGGTTACAAAGACATGACACTAACGATCTATCCACCACCTCAATGAATAACTCGAGCTAGTGGGAGCAACTCAACTGGATCCTCAAGTTGTGGGGTGAGTTTGGCATCCTCGAAGCTGATCACCGGATTGTGCCAAACTCCAAACCAGCCTTGTCTTCGCTACTTTCCTATTAAAAAAAGGGGGGAAATCTGGAAAATGTCCCAATACGGGGTGCAATGTTGGAAATCTGCCCCAACATTTAAAATTTTGGAAAAATGTCTCATTCCGTCAAAAACCCAGTTAAGTCACATGTGTGAGCCCACACGCGCGAAAAAAATGACAAATAAACCCTTCAGAATTCAGGGTTAAGGGTTCAACATTCAGGATTCAAGGTTTAGGGTTCGGGATTTAGGGTTCAGGTAGTGGCAGCGGCAGTTTTGAAGGTGGTTTTGATGGTGATGGTGGCCTTACACATGTGACTTAACTGGGTTGGAAGGCAATGTTAATGGAATGGGGCATTTTTCCAACTATTTTTAACGTTGGGCAGATTTCCAACATTACACCCGTATTGGGGCATTTTCCCAAGTTTCCCATTTCGGTAACTACCTGTATGAATTGATAAAGTGCATGTAATAGGATGATATTGGCTATTGGTAATTGCCGTATCATTTTGTTAATACCGTCTAACCAAATTATTTATTTTTTTAATAATCGGATGTGAAAATTGATAGTTGCCCATACTTAGTCTTTCTTGTTCTACTTTCTAACCGAGTTCTTTTTTTGATCCCTAGACTACTTCCAAACTCTTTCGAATGAGAGCTTATCTGGCAATTACGAGGTTCAAATCCCTACCTCCTCTGTAGTGGGAGGAAGCATGTGATGATTCTCAACAAAACGATGTTGGTTATCTATAGTTTTCACTATCTTTTTGAAATATCCTCCAATCAATTTTTTTATTTTGCCTAACAAAATAATATTGATTATTGATAGTTATTCGTATTTTTTGTTATACCCTCCAACCAAGTTATTTTCTTCATATAATAGGATTATAATTGATGGTTGCCCTTATCACTCTGTTATACCTTTCAATTAAGCTCATTTTTTTTCTTAACAAAATTGATAGTGTTACAGCATTGCTCTCATTATTCTTCTCTAGAAAACACAATCGCAGCAGTTCAACGGAATGGTCATAGTATTCATACCACAAACACCGTCTCATGACATAGATTCTTCTAAAGTCATGTATCTCCTCGATTGGGGCACGGAGCAAGTGGAACTTCTCCTCCGCCAAATCAAAGACCATAATATCTGCAGAATCATCTCAGACCCAATGAAGAGCCCCATTAACACAAACACCTGCAGTGGGTCCGATATGCCTTGGCTTCAAGTTGGTTTCTCCCGCACTTCTCCACGCGCGTCCACTTCCAATTGTATATACCTCTGCCTGTCCTTTGTAGGTGTAGGGGCAAAATATCGCACAAGACAGATCTACTATTTCGCTCCAATCAAAACAACTTTAAGTACGAAGAGATGACAATTATCAGGAAATAAGGCGAAGAGTAATCACGGAAGATCATAGTTGAAAATTTTGGCGAAACATTTACCGGTTGGGAAACTCTCCAACCCAAAGGACCAAAAGGTGGTAGCTTGTGGTTTAATATCTATAAAGAACTTGAAGATTTCAACAAAGGTATTAGATTCAAGATTGGAGCGGGGAAGGAAACTAGATTTTGGGAAGATTCTTGGCTAGGTGAAGGAAGATTATGTGTTATGTTTCCATTGGCATATGAAGCTTCTAGGACCAAGGAGTTTGTGGTGGCTAGTATGTATGAAGTTGGGAAAGATTGTTTAAGGTAGAGGTTTATGTCTAGGCAAAGATACTCTCAAACTATTTCACGTGAAGTAACAACTATATCAAATCTTCTCTCTTCAATTTCAATTCAAGAAGGTGTTTTGGATAGCCGAGTTTGGGTCGGAAATAGTCATGGTCAATATACGGTTAAGGATGGTATTAGGAGCGATGAAGATCAAGGTGAGCCAAATTTTCCAATCGATGTTGTTTGGAGCCGGGAGTATCCGTGCAAAATCAATTTTTTTCTTAAGCTATTAAGAAGAGGTATGGATGTTTCTAGCTTATGTTGTTTTTGTGATGAAGACGATGAAACTAGTTCGCATTTATTCTATGAATGTTGGAGAACTCGGAGAATTTGGGATTACTTTGTTGAAGGATGTCGTTTTGATTGGACTTACAATTCAAATGTCACCACAAATGTGAAGTCTTGGAAGTTTAATTGGGGTGACGAAAGACTTAGTCGAATTTGGAATAACATTCCAGTTGCAATATGGAGAGAGCGAAATGCAAGAGTCTTTGAAAACAAAAAGAAAAACTTGGTAAGCCTCATTAGAAATGTTAAACTACAAGCGTTCTTTTGGGCCGAGTCGAGCACGGGGATGCTAGGTCTTACGGCGAATATGATGATTGCATTATGGGACTCTTTATTCCGGCCTTTGTAAGCTTGTACTTTGTTGTTGTTTTGGGTTTGTTGAAATTCCCTTCTTTTTTCTGTTCCCGTTTGTATTCATTGGGTTGAGGTACCCCTCTTAAGTACCTCTCTTTTCAATGAATTTTCTCTTTGACCGATCAAAAAAAAAGGGACAAAGAGTGATCACACGATAATGAAGAAAAAGCGCGAAAAGGAACCGCACGATAAAGATAACACGATGATCATCTCCACAGAAGAAGCACGAAGGACTAAGTAGCAGCACGATAGATAGAGACAGCTCCCAAAGCCTGGCGAATAAGACAAACCTGAACAGGATCAGTCAACTGAGATCTTGCATGTGAATCATAATTGTCTTTTATTGTTACATTTGCCTATTTAAGGGCTCAAAAATGATAAAGAGAGAGAGAGTTCAATTGAGATACATAAGATAAGAAAGTTATCAAGAGAGAAAGATAGCAAGCCATAGAACTTATCTTTTACCTTGTACTTCTCCATTGTTGTATACGAGCTCATCTTGAATTCACTATAAGAGTACTATACGTCTAATACCAAGTGTTTGAGAAGATCATATTAGCGTCAAAATGGTGAATAATATCATTAATGTTTGGGTTGATTCATAAGACTTAAGCTTTGTGTTATTATCATTACAAAGGGTGTAGTTGTGGGATTTTCCGCAACTACATTTTGGCGCTAGAAACAGGGAGGATTCATCCTTACCTGCTATCTAGTAGCTAGGAATCATCACTTTTCAAAGTTTACTCGTTATTCTCATTTCTTTTTTATGTCCACCATGGAAGTTTGATAAACAGTACACCATTCCCTTATCTTATTGGAAAAGCTTTCCTAAAAAAATCGTTAATTTAAAAATCTCAAAGGTTCTCGGGAAGAAATATTCTCAAACGTCTTACTTGTTAGTAGCATCGACTGGATCTTTCCCCGCCGATGAGATGGTTATAGGATAGTACCACGAAGCAATTATTCAACAGCAATGCAGAGAGAAGGCGTCAACAGGAGAAGAGAAAAGGAAATGTCAGAGGAAACATTTTCTAGGAGAAACACGTGGTGGATCAGGAAGAGCGATAAGGAGAGATCTTGACGAGCTGTTATTTCAGATGACATAGGGAAGAAAAATGACCAACCATAGGAATCGAGATGGAGAAACAACTATCACCATGCGAGAATATGAGAAAAAGCTCGCACAATGGAAGGAAAAAGAAAAAATGCTGACTGCAGAACGGGTAGATCTCGCAGTTAAGTATGGACGACTTTGGATAGAGAATCACAATCTGAAAAGGAAAGTATGGGAGTACGAGTTGGAGATAGAATACGGGGAGAGTTATAAAAGATCTCACAGAGAAAGGGATATTGTTGAAAGAGAATAAAGGGAAGCACGATTAAGTAAGCAAATATGGGATGATGCTCGAAGGTATGAGAAGAGAAAAGAGAAAAGACACCTCAATATGAGAAGAACGGTGCGAAATAATCATCAAGGCGAACAATGGAGAAGAACGACTCAGTATAAGAGTCAAAATCGAGTACCGATAAGAAGAAATGCAGGGAACCAACTATGCAATGTTAGTATATCAACCGCAAAAGATGTCGAAGAATTTCACGAAAAAGTGCTAAGGCGAGTCTATAAACGTGACTTCGATGGCAAAGAAATATACCCCAAAGAGAAAGATACGCCCTTAGAAGATTGGAAAAAATGACCAATTGCGTTCAGTGCTGAAGACGCCTCAGGAAACGGAAAGCCGCACGAAAATAGCCTGATCATAACCATGATAATAGAATCAGATCGCAGAGATGAAGATAGCGTGATACCTCCTTTGGCGATCGACGGAATCTTGGTAGACAGTGGGAGATCAGTGGACGTATTGTTCTACCACACGTTCAAAGCAATGGGATACAGCGATTCAAATCTCGCCCAGCAGAATACAACATCTTCGGATTTAACGGGGTGGCAACTAAAAAGACGAGGGTACCCAAATATACCACAATCTTAAACTTTTCCACCTATAAGTCCTCTTACCGAAAGTGATTGTTTATGGACTGAGTCGAGACAATACAACGAATTGGTATTCACACTTTGTGTGATCGTCTATGGATACGAGATCGAGACAATACAACAATCAAAGTGTGATTACTTGATAATAGGTTCGGACTTAACCAAACTCTATAGGATCACTATCAAGTAATACGGAGTTAACGTTTGTGTAATTTACTTTAAATTATAATAACAACAATTATAATTGCGGAAAACAAAAGTAAATGACACAGCAAGATTTTGCTAACGAGGAAACCGCAAACGCAGGAAAACCCCGGGACCTAGTACAGAATTGAATACTCTCATAATTAAGCCGCTATACAAAATCAACCTAACTTCGTATAGTTGAGACCAAGCAACTAAACCTATAGTTCACCTAGTTTCTTCAGTATCCCTGCGCTTCCGACATTCAATAAGTGCACGCACTGGAACAATTTCTTTGGTTCGTATTCCAAACAGTAAAGGAACAACAAATCTGTTCGGTAACAACTCTTTTCAATCTCAGTGATATGAGTTAGACAAAGGCTCTTCTGTTTAATCCAATAAACTCCTTTGTCGAGTTTAGATCTATCTAACAAACAACTAACAAGTAGTCGAGTTTAGATTTTCAATCAATAATAGGATCTATCAAGATTCTAAATACTGATGCCGATCTACGAAACTAATCAATCAAATCTACCCAAAAGATAAACCGATTATAGTTGGATCCCAGCCGATCAAGTTTTGTGCACACCAAAGATTATGAACCCAAATCAGAAATCTTCTTCGTCTTCAAATCTTCTTAAATCTTCAATAAACACTTACACACAACAACTTGAATCTCTTGTGATCAATCATGCACAGAACGGAGTCTGTCAACAATGGATTATCACAAGACGTCTTTAGATCTACAAACAGTTCTAAAGATCCCGTCGACACTTCGATCTAGTTTGAGTGAATCTTATATCAGAAGAGAAGATTCTCAAGAATAAACAAACTAGGTGCAAACAAAGTTCAACAACCGTTAGTCAATCAAATCAAATCGAAAACTAATAATACTGCAATTATCTAGTTTCCCACAAACGGTACTCATAGAGCTTCTTGATCCCAAAGAAGTATTTAAACGAGCGGTCGTAAGAGATTTCTCCTAATTAGGGTACTTTCCTCTCCGAATAGACGGCTTCACCAGTAACACAACAAGGTAGTTTTGCTGGCTCTTAGGATAGTTTGCTCGAAATGCAAACTTGGGTATTTATAGACCAAGGAAGTTTGGACACCAAGGAATTTCCAAAGCCGAAAATATTCTAAAGATATGCAATATTTCCAAATTCGGTTTTCATAATTCCTAGAAATGCTCTGTCCAATATTAACCGAAATCCTACTAGAAAATCTCCAATTAGTAAATGCACATTACCAATTTTTATTTTCCAGAGATATGCATTTTAATTGTTGGTAATTAAAAGCATATAAAATTAACAACCTTAATTAAAAGATTCCCAACTTATTTCGGTCCGGGATCTCCTTGAGTTATTAAGGAATATCTTTGAACAATAAAAGATAAGAGTTACTGAACATGTTCAAAGTATGTCGACATCTTATTTCTTTGTAAATCCTCTTTCATATTTACAATATTGGAACCGATTATACCACACTTCCAAAGAAGTTTAGAATTGGTTCATCTGATTTCCAAGAACTATGTGATTGATCAAATCAACACACTAATCATGGGTTTACGGTTCTACCAAACACAAGGATCGGTTCTACCTTAATATGGTTACTGGGAACGGTTACATCAGTTACCAAATTGGTCACATCAATTACCAGGACTGGTTACCATATTCTCATGGTAATACTTGTGATCGGTCACACCAGTTACCAGGATCGGTTACACCAATTACCAGGACCGGTTACACCAATTACAAGGATCGATTACACATTCTTTTGTGATCGGTCACACCAAATACTAGGATCGGTTACACCAATTACTAGGATCGGTCACACCAATTACAAATATCGATCATACCATCTTAGGTGATTACTTAGGATCAGTTACACTAATAAAAGTCATACCAATACATAAGTCAGGCATTGTGACTAGTTTTACCAAGATACATAACAAGTTACGATTTGTTCTACTAACTCACACATATTGGTAATCCAAAAATATGCAATGAATAACAATACCAATAAGCCTAGCGATTTCCCTTTTGATTCATAAAACAAGTTCATGAATGTACTTCCTTTAAACGAATGTAAACATTGTTTCCTAGGACGAAATCTTCACCCATACCCATACACATAATCATAATAACATTCATACGATTATGTCGATGTCTTATATACGAAGTTAAAAAGATAAGTGTTATACTTCGTATTGTAATTCCTTAACAATATGTCTACTAGAGTATAATCATTCACAGCTTCGCAGTTATGTTTTTAATATAGCTGATAAGCACGTATTTGCTACATTTTATACCCATATTTAATTGGCTAGGACTCAATATTTTGGCTAACAACACTATTTTAGTGAAAGTACATGTGGATTCGATAGTTTGGAAAATAAACCCTTAAATTGCAGCTTAAATGGCGTTTGCGGTGAAAATCACCAAAGTGGCTCACATGTGGAGCTCACTTCCGAGTTAATGTGTCACGGACACCTGCTTGATTACCTGATTCCCTGGCCAATAAATTATCAAGAGAAGCACAGAGATTGTCTTTGACCAAAAAATGCAGTACGTGTACCACACCTCCACCTAGCCATCACGTTCAGTGATACCAAAATTAAAGTCAGTTTCTTTTAGCATTTGTTGTCACATGGAGTGCACCTAAAACAAGTCCAGTAGAGGAGATAAGCAAGTGACGTGTCCACCTATCCCTCACATCTCATATTTTTGTATCAAACAAAAGAAAGTCTCAAGCAGGTGGCCAGTATGAGGAGCAGTTTTTGTCTTCATTTCTTGGTGGAATTGAAATCAGTAATGGAGCGAAAACAAGAAAGAGATACTGATGATTAGAGAGTTTTACTTCAATCCAGTGACAACAGTTTCTCATGGCCAAAGTTTGAGTGTTCTAATGGCTTCAGGAAGTGCAGGAAGTAGTGGTTGTTAGCAAGAAAAGTGGGGTTAGTTCGCTATGTATGCATGGAGCTATGAAGAAGCTGCAGTTGCATTAAAGGTTAATATATGGTTGGTGATATCCATGAGTTCTTGGCCTGGACTGAGTTCGTATCAATGGAGATTGAGCTGAATCGAGTGCAGGTAGGTGTTATTGGCTTGTATACAGGAGTGGTGCCTATATTGAACTGATTACCGGTAATGATGGCCTTATGGAGGGTTGGTCGTGAATGAAGATGGTAGTGCAATGGTTACAACAGAAACAGAAACGGAATCTGTAGGGTTCGCAGTTTTTAAGAAGTTAAACTGGAGTTGGCTGCCATATATTCAGAGATGGCAGTGTGGTTGATATGCAGACGCGATGCAGACGATGTTCAGTTCAGGGGACTATACTCGAGCGATTCAGGGCGTTGGAGATGATTGGTTGAGCTGATTATACTCGGTGAAATAAAGGTGAGAGAAGTAAGATAAAGGAAGGTGATGCGGCTCGATGGTGGCAGTGCTGGACTTATGTCTCAGGTTGGAAACTTCAATGGGTTTCGGAAATAAGAAGAACTAATGGAAAAAGGAAGACGTTGTTGGTTCAATGGTGGCGAGACAACGAGCTGGTGTTGTCGATTCGTAACAGTGAGAAGATGAAGAAAACTAGGTTTATTCATTGTTACAACAGCGAAGTGGTCGTTGATTGGTAAAGCTAGCTACACCGGAGAAAGGGTTTTCAAACTGGCTCGGGTCTGGTTAGCTTTGGTCTGAATTGTTGCCATGAAGACAGCCAAGTTGACTGTCTCGATGCCACAGATTTCAGTGAAAGAAGATTTAGAGATGGACTGTACGATGAATGGAATTGGAGTTGTGGCCACTTTGGGAAACAGTTGGACTTAGTAGTGGGTGCTAGTTATTAACTGGGATTTGGCAGTTTTGCTCGGTCCAAGTCGGAAGTCTTTGCAACCCTTATATTTTTCAATCGACAAGAGCAGAAAGGGAGGAGGCCGGACTGGGATTCTTTTGAGGAGGCTGCGGCTGAGTTTTCTTTGGCTGTGATAGCCGCAGACAAAGATGAAGGAATAGGGTTTGCAATTATATTTTCCCAGTTCCATTTCGATTCGATGAATCAAATTTTATTGAATATGTTTATGGCTTTTAAGAAAGCCATGTCTTGCTAGATTTGTGTAACTAGGGTTTATGTTGAAACCACTTGGAGTTTTAGGATATTTTGATTGAATAAATTTGAGCAAATGACTATTATGATTTGATTAGATTAATTCTTGAGTATTGTTTATTGATTTAACGATGTTATGAGTTGTTTCTTCACCGGTTACAATAACCTTTAAGCATAATTGTTAGGTTCATAAATATATTTGTCTCATTATTTGATATTCCATGCTTAGAGTTATTCTTTGATGGGTTATATTTAGAAGAGTCAGATTTAATATTTATGAGTCAATATTTTAGTTTCGTACAATTTTCTCGCTAACGCAATTTGATGGTGCATGCTTGGGTTTAGTCTTTTGATGTGTCATGCTTAGGGAGTCCCAGTGATATTTGCGACTCTAATACCTATAATAGGTGATGTCAGTAGAACGAACAATAAATAATTCATAAATTATGTTTCATTTAAGTAATCGAATAGAAATAATGGTGGATATATATACTATAAACCCCGGTTACCAACTTTCTCATTGGTTTTATTTTATAAGTTTTATTTTGTTTTACATTTCTTATTCTAAAAATTCCAAAAATCCAAACATATTGTTCCTCGTTAGTTTTATTAGAGATATTGATTACATTATTTCCACTGCTCCCTGTGGGTTCGACCCATAGTTGCCTCTGTCTGCTAGTTAGACACCGTGCGATTGCGGTTTATTATATTTAGGTATCTCCGGATCCTATCAATTTTTTGCGCCGTTGCCGGGGAGCAGTTGTGGAATATTGTAATTGGTATTTTGTACATATTTATTTTTTATTTTCTGTACATAGCTTTTTTTTGCTTTTTTATTTATTTTTAAAAAAATATTTTTTTTAGTTCTTTTTACGTAGATTATTTGATATTTTTTTAGGTACCTTAGTCTGAAGAGCGGCTATTTTAGTCAACAACAAGCCTAAAGTAAGTACTTGATATTCTCGCAAAGGTTTTGCAAGGTGAGTTATTGGGAAAATTTTACTTTGTATTATGGTTTCCAGTGAGTTGACTTCTTTTATAGCTTTTTGGAATCTTACCAAAAGAGCTGAGACAGAGGAGTCATCTGATATTTCATATGAGGAGTACGCATATGCACCTTCTCATTATCAAGAACCTACCGAGTGTGTAAATAATGATTGGAATTATTCTCATAGGTATGATCATTCTGGACCTTGTGCAGGTTATGATCATTACCAACCTTACCCTGATTATGAGCCACAATGTGTTGATTCCAATTATTATTCACACATTTCTACTTCACAGTATGAGAGAGATGATCAATCTTACTGTGACCCATCTGTATCACAACTATCTTTGCTAGAACGCCTCAATATCGACATTGTTGAACAGACCAAAGCTAATAAGTTATTTTTTGCTGAACTGAGTAAAACCCAAGCTTTTATTGCTCAATTTGCTGAACAAACTGATTTATCGATTGTTCAACTAACGCAGTCGTTAGAAGATCGTGGTCTTCCTGAGGATACAAGTTATAATTTTTCTTATACTCTTGATATTTATGATGAAACCGATTTAACTAATGAATCAACGTGTATGGAGAATGATGATGAACTTGATAGTTGTGATCATAGGAATAGAGACATTGTCATACCAAGTGAAGGAGGTGTATTTAGTCAAACTCTTGATCGTGTTAATGATCACTCGCTTATTCAAAAGGATGAGTTTAGGATTGAGGACACCATTCTTTTAAACGGTGTGACATATCAATGTTATAACAATGATGCTTATGAAGAATATGTTAATTCCAAGGAAACTGTAGTTAAGTCTAACGACTTAGAGACAGCACACTCTATATATATGGTTACTTATAATCATATTTATTGTGATATTCCTATTAATTTCTTAGTTGATGATGATTATGATGATGATATTGTCAATGCATTGTGTCCTTCAATGGTTAGTCAAGGTAACTCAATAATGGAAATTATTTCTGCGGACTTAGAACCTGATTTAGGAGTTACTGATTTCCATAAACTTGTACCATTAAATATAGGTTTAAACCATTGTGTTGTGTTAGATGATTCAGTGCCTTTTTACATTGTCAATGCATTACTTCCTCTGATTTCTAGTGAAGATAATGTGTTGACCGGATGTATGTCCGCTGATTTAGAACCTGATTTAGAGCGTGCTTCCCAAATAGAAACTGTCAAACAATCTGAACTTGTTGCTTATGGGAGTGATTTACTTATCCCGACCATACATTATTTGAGTATCACTTACAGTTTTATATTGGAATGAATTTACACATCTTTTTGGAGATTTATAGTGTTTCCAGGTTCATTTTGGCGGCTAACCTGATTTGTTGGATTGATCCCCAACTTTTCAGACTTTATATATATGCTTTGCTGCTTACTTTGGTGCAACCTCACCTTGTTTGAGGTTCTTTATGTGCGCAAGAAGGGATACAAAGATTATGCTTCATGGGAGTCAACCCATCAGATTTGTTTTCTTTCCTCTATCTTTGCATTTTATGAATTTCCCATCTTAACTTCTACGTTGGATGACTCAATTACATTGAGGACAATGTAATGTTTAAGTGTGGGGGAGTGGCATTTTCATTAGGAATTTTGATTGAAAAAAAAATAATAAAAAAATAAAAATTGAAAGATATGACCAGCTGTTTAGCGGGTCTACAAAAAAAAATCATTATTATTTTTAGAGTATTTTCTATGACCAGCTGTTTAGCAGATATCTCTCGATCTTGCTGTTTAGCGGATCTGTCTCGCCGTTTAGCAGACATCTCTCGGTCTTGCTGTTTAGCGGATCCGTCTCGCTGTTTAGCAGACAACGTTTAGCGGATCTGTCTCGCTGTTTAGCAGATATCTCTCGGTCTTGCTTTTTAGCGGATCCGTCTCGCTGTTTAGCAGACAACACTCTTCATATCCGGATGTGTAGCGGATATATTCTTTGTTTTGCTCGAGGACTAGCAAAATATAAGTGTGGGGGTGTTGATAAGCACGTATGCGCTACATTTTATACCCATATTTATATTGGCTAGGACTCAATATTTTGGCTAACAACACTATTTTAGTGAAAGTACATGTGAAAGTCTCAAGCAGGTGGCCATTATGAGGAGCAATTTTTGTATTCACTTTTTGGTGGAACTTAAATCAGTAATGGAGCGAAAACAAGACAGAGATACTGATGATTGGAGAGTTTTACTTAAATCTAGTGACAACAGTTTCTCATGGCCAAAGTTTGAGTGTTTTAATGGCTTCAGGAAGTGCAGGCAGTAGTGGTTGTTAGCAAGAAAAGTGGGGTTTGTTCGCTATGTATGCATGGAGCTGACGAAGAAGCTGCAGTTGCATTAATGGTTAATATATGGTTGGTGATAGCCATGAGTTCTTGGCCTAGACTAAGTTCGTATCAAAGGAGATTGAGCTGAATCGAGTGCAGGTAGGTGTTATTGGCTTGTATCAAGGAGTGGTGCCTATGTTGAACTGATTACCGTTAATGATGGCCTTATGGAGGGTTGGTTGTGAATGAAGATGGTAGTGCAATGGTTACAACAGAAACAGAAACGGAATCTGTAGGGTTCGCAGTTTTTAAGAAGTTAAACTGGAGTTGGCTGCCATATATTCGGAGATGGCAGTGTGGTTGATGTGCAGACGCGATGCAGACGATGTTCAGTTCAGGGGACTATACTCGAGCGAGTCAGGGCGTTGGAGATGATTGGTTGAGCTGATTATACTCGATGAAATAAAGGTGAGAGAAGTCATAGAAAGGAAGGTGATGCGGCTCGATGGTGGCAGTGCTGGACTTATGTCTCAGGTTGGCAACTTCAATGGGTTTCTGAAATAAGAAGAACTAGTGGAGAAAGGAAGCTGGTTCTATTGCAATGGAAGCGAAACAACAAGCTGGTTTTTCGATTCGTGACAGTGAGAAGATGAAGAGAACTAGGTTTATTCATTGTTACAACAGCGAAGTGGTCGTTGATTGGTACAGCTAGCTACACCGGAGAAAGGGTTCTCAAACAGGCTCGGGTCTGGTTAGCTTTGGTCTGAATTGTTGCCATGAAGACTGCCAAGTTGACTGTCTCGATGCCACATATTTCAGTGAAAGAAGATTTTAGAGATGGACTGTACGATGAATGGAATTGGAGTTGTGGCCACTTTGGGAAACAGTTGGACTTAGTAGTGGGTGCTAGTTATTAACTTGGATTTTGCGGTTTTGCTCGGTCCAAGTTTGAAGTCTTTGCAACCCTTATATTTTTCAATCGACAAGAACAGAAAATGAGGAGGTCGGACTGGGATTCTTTGGAGGAGGCTGCGGCTGAGTTTTCTTTGGCGGTGATAGCCGCAGACAGAGACGAAGGAATAGGGTTTGCAATTATATATTCCTAGTTCCATTTCGATTCGATGAATCAAATTTTCTTGCTAGATTTGTGTAACTAGGGTTTATGTTGAAACCACTTGGAGTTTTAGGATATTTTGATTGAATAAAATTGAGCAAAAGACTATTATGATTTGATTAGATTAATTCTTGAGTATTGTTTATTGATTTAAAGATGTTATGAGTTGTTGCTTCACCGGTTACAATAACCTTTAAGCATAATTGTTAGGTTCATAAATGTATTTGTTTCATTATTTGATATTCCATGCTTAGAGTTATTCTTTGATGGGTTATATTTAGAAGAGTCAGATTTAATATTTGTGAGTCAATATTTTAGTTTTGTACAATTTTTTCGCTAACGCAATTTGATTGTGCATGCTTGGGTTTAGTCTTTTGATGTGTCATGCTTAGGGCGTCCCAGTGATATTTGCGACTCTAATACCTATAATAGGTGATGTCAATAGAACGAACAATAAATAATTCATGAATTATATTTCATTTCAGTAATTGAATAAAAATAGTGATGGATATATATACTATAAACCCTGGTTACCAACTTTCCCATTGGTTTTATTTTATAAGTTTTATTTTGT
Source organism: Papaver atlanticum (assembly GCA_023531105.1). NCBI lineage: Eukaryota > Viridiplantae > Streptophyta > Magnoliopsida > Ranunculales > Papaveraceae > Papaver > Papaver atlanticum. Next base: position 2,750,143 of record JAJJMB010004763.1, read on the forward strand.
TTTACATTTCTCATTCTAAAAATTCCAAAAATCCAAACATATTATTCCTTGTTAGTTTTATTAGAGATATTGATTACATTATTTCCACCGCTCCCTGTGGGTTCGACCCGTACTTGCCTCTGTCTGCTAGTTAGATACCGTGCGATTGCGGTTTATTATATTTAGGTATCTCCGGATCCTATCAATAACACGACTTGAAAGATACGTTGGGAATGAAACAGTTCAAGTCAAAATATTATTAACCTCAAGAGGAAGGATGATGTTGTCGATGTAGCTTGTTACTTCTTCACATTCTTCAAGTATTCGAGTAATACTTGTATGTCTCATTATCCTAATCTTTCTAGCATAACCTATACGAAGTTGTCTCTAGTACATAATCCAGCAACTCTTTAATTGAGTTTTGATTCACTAAAATATGACAACCAAACTTTACATACCAACTCTTGGTGGGTTCAACCGAGCTATGCTCTAACAGCAACAAAACCCAAGGGCAAAATCACAGTGGCGATACCCGTAAATTCACTAGAAACAATAGTGACATTCAGTGTCGTGGATGTGGATACTCCATATAACGCGATTATTGGGAGACCCTGGATATATGGAGTCATAAGAATAGCGTCTACCTTCCACCAGTGCATTCGCTTTCCTATTCCTAGTGGGATAGGAGAAATCAAAGGAGATATTGTGCAGGCGAAAAAATGCCAAGACCTCAACATACAACATCAGGAAGGGCGAAAACAAAGAAAGAAAGACAGGAAGAAGAAGGCGAAAGAGGCAAAGAATGAAAGAGAATTCCAAATCTACATGGTGAGGGCGACTGAAGGTAAAGCAATCCGAAGTGAAATCCCTGAAAAGGAAGGAGAACCTGTGCACCAACTAAAAGGGACAACACCACAAGGAGAACCCATACCAAGTTTCACTGCAGAAGAGCCCACGAAAGACATCAATCTGGGGACGGAGGCTGAACCAAAAATAGTAAAAATAGGGACCACAATGGAAGAAGGAGAAGAAGAAAGAAAGAAATCTCGTGCAACTACTAAAAGATTATTGCGATATTTTCGCATGGAGTATGGGCGAAATGCCTGGTATAGATCCTTCCCTTGCCTATCATAGACTGGCTATCATCCCGACAGTAAGACCAGTTACGCAGAGGATACGATAAATAGCAGCGGTATATCACAAGAAAATTTAGGCAGAGCTACAAAAAATGATCGAATCAGGGATCATAAGACCTGCAAAGTATACAGAATGGGTCGCGAATATGGTGGTAGTCCCTAAAAAGAACAAAAAGATTCGCATTTGCATCGACTTCACCGACCTAAATAAAGCCTTCCCAAAAGACAGTTATCCATTACCATACATCCCTCAAACAGTGGAATCAGTCACAGGATGCAAAAGAATATCGTTGATAGACGGATACTCAGGATACAACCAAATACCCTTAGCAGAGGAAGATCAGGAAAACACGGCATTTTTCGCACCAAGGGGTCTATACTGCTACTCTAGAATGCCTTTCGGATTAAGAAACGCGAGAGCCACTTACCAACGAATGGTAGATAAAGTATTCAAACCATGGATACCTACCACCTTGGCGGTTTATGTAGACGACATGTTAGTCAAAAGCAAAAAGTCAGTTGATCACACGAAGGATCTGAAGGAAATATTCGAACAAATGCAAAAGATAAAAATGAAGATAAATCCTGCAAAATGTATCTTTGGGGTCGCATCAGGGAAATTTCTGGGCTATATCGTCTCAAAGGAGGGAATTCAAGTCGACCCTATTAAAGTACAAGCCATTCGCGGAATGCCATCACCAGCTACTATCAAAGACATGCAAAAATTGAATGGCTTGATCGCATCCCTAGGACGATTCATCTCGCGTTCATCTGACAAGTGTAAAAACTTTTTTAACATTTTAAAGAACGAAAGCAAGTTAGCATGGACGCAAGAATGTGAAACTGCCCTCCAAAACATAAAAGACTATTTGGAAAATATGTTAATGCTATAAAAGCCAGAGTCGAACGAAGATTTTTTAATATATCTCGCCAAAACACCATATGCCCTCAGTGCAGTATTACTCCGATAAGATCAGGGAGTGGAGAAGTCGATATACTACATCAGCAAGACCTTCAACTCTGCAGAACGAAATTATACCAAAATAGAAAAACTGATACTGGCCCTGGTATATGCAACTCAAAAGCTTCGCATTTATTTTCACGCACACAGAATCAAGGTGCTGACCGAGACGCCCATTGAGTCTATGTTAAAATCCTCCAAAAGAGTGGGAAGAATTAAAAGGTAAAACGCACAAATCGAGCAATTCACGATAAGTACGAAGTCCTTTCTTCGCCAAAATCTCAAGTAATCGCCGATTTTATCGCAAACTTTCCGTTAGAAGAATATGATACCACAAGCGAAATGATGGACGTCGATGAAGATCGCACATACCCAAAAGAATTGCTGAGAGAAGACAACCCTAGGAGATGGGAAATTTTCGTGGATGGATTTGTAAACAGTCAAGGAAATGGAATAGGGATCATTTTCACTTCGCCCATAGGAGAGAGAATAGTTCATTGTTTAAGATTAGAATACTAAAACACAAACAACGAAGCAGAGTATGAAGCAATGATACATGGATTAAGATTGGCGGTAGAGATGGGGATGGACGACATCAGATTTACCAGTGATTCGCAGCTAGTCGTTCGCCAGATGGATGGGCGATATAAGGTGAATGATCTCGCGCTACAAAGGTATTCGCAATTAGCGAAGCAGTATTCAGATTGCATCCAAAAAATCATCTGGAGACACATATGCTGGAAGGAAAATCGGTATGCTGATGCACTCGCGTTCATCACATCAATGATGGTGAATCCCGAAACAAGATTCATTCACATCGAAAGCTTAATACAGCCGCCAATAAATACGGAAGGACGCGCTGTAGAGATCATAGATATAGAAGACAATGGCAGAGAGAAGGACGCCAAGAGGAAAGACTGGCGAACCCAGATCCATAATTTTTTACAAGATGGGGAAGTCCTGCGCGACAGACTAGAGGAACATAAACTCAAGAGAAAAGCCACAAATTATAAGATTCGAAATGGAGTATTATACAGAAGATCCTTCCACGGACTAGTCCTAAGGTGCTTATCGCCTAAAGAAGGCATTGAAATTATGAAAGCAATACACTATGGAGACGCTGGAAATCATTACGGGATGAGATCTTTGGAACTCAAAACCATGGGGCAGGGATACTATTGGCCACACATGCACGAGGATGTGAAAGATATTGCCACTAAATGCGAAGAATTCCAGAGATAAGGGAAACGTATTCATGCACCAAGAAGAACCCTAAATTCAGTATTAAGTGTATAGCCTTTCGAGAAATGGGGCTTGGATATAGTGGTACCCTCGTGCCAGGAAGCAAGCAGCAAAGATACCTGATCGTGGAAACATATTATTTCACGAAATGGGTTGAAGTAAGGGTGACCCGGCATATTAGAGACTGCAATGTATTCTCCTTCATATTCGAACAAAATTATCTGCAAATTTGGAATCCCGGTGCAGTTAGTGTCAGACAACGGGAAGAAATTTGAAGGATAAAATATCGCCATGCTGCTTAACGTATTTAAAATCCAGAGCGGCAAGTCGACTCCTCTCTGCCCTCAAATCAATGGCCAGGATGAGGTAACCAACAAAACCTTGGCGGATATACTAAAAAAGAAACTCGATGGTCACCACAAAGGATGGTGCGAACATCTTCATAATACTTTATGGGCATACAATACAACAAGGCTCGAAGCTACTGGAATGTCTCCATTCTGTTTGACCTATGGCGTAGAAGTCGTACTACCAACAGAAGTCATCACACCAACTACCAAACGCGAAGCTTGGGAGAAAAAATTGAATACGGATCTCATACTAGCTAAACTCGATGATGCGGAGGAAAATAGGGAAGTCGCGCTACAACATATGATAAATTATCACAGAAAACTGTCCCGAGAATACAACAAAAAGGTCAAGCCGAGAAACTTTAATGTCGGAGACCTGGTATTGCGCAAAATCCCACCATACTAAAGAGAATCAGGAGGAAAGCTCACGAAAAACTGGGAAGGACCATACATCGTCAAAAGCATCATCGGAAACGGAGCGTATGAACTCACTGACAAATAAGGGCAGAACACGCTCACTCATCCTTGGAACAATTTATACCTTAAGAGATACTACCTGTAAGCAACAATGTACCACAAAAAGAAAGCGAAGAAATGAAAAATGTACCTGATAAAATATTTCCAATGAATATAAAACACTTCTTCAGCAAAGTGAAACGCAACAAGCGCGAGAAAAACTCTACGCGACTATTACGTAAGACCTCAATAGGAGGCAGAAAGTTACATATTAAAACCTCTACTTAGGGAGGCTGGGTACCCAATTTTGGCGTGTCAACTTAGTTCGCGTAATTGTGCGACGGTGTTTTAGCACGACCACGTAAGAGGAGACCATAAGCCCTAATGCGCGTCATATTGGGAAAATCCTCGACAAGTTACTTATATTGGGGCGAAATGAAAGCCTATCTGTCGGAGGCCACTGAGAACGAACCACTCAGCGAATAAGTTTTCCGGCATGGGGTGTAGAAACATGACCAGTGGAGTAGAAGGAGTTCTTGGCTTGGATACACTCGGTCCCGAGTAAACCCACCTAGGGTGTGATCTTGTACCCATAAGCCACATAGGCGGAAGGAATGGGATCATGAAAACAACTAGTTGTTGCATGACCGGATGGGAGGAGCCCAACTGAAATGGTTAGGGGTAACCTCCTTAGAGGGGCAATTCAGGGGTAAGTAAAGGGATGGCACCCTTTACTAGGGAGCAGAATTGTGTCAAAGACGGCAATGTGTTAGGGATTTGTACTCACGGGAGTATCTAAGACCTGGCATATTGTCACAAATACAACCTGAGGAGGTAAAAATACTAACACAGATAAGGCGAGATCGATGGCCAATGACTCGCAAGAGCACATGGAACTGAGATTTCGTCGCCCAATATTGAAGACCCTGCCCAAGGAGACCATAAGTCCTTTAAGTTCTCTATGCGGGGGAAGGCAATAAGACCTCACTTAGGAGGCAAGTAAGACCTATAAAAGATCATACGGATTCAAATTACAAAGGAGCGCGAAGGAGACTGAGGCAATGAAAGATCGTGCTGAGGCACGAAGGAGGAATAAGGAAACACACTCCCGTTAAGCTAAGTATATTTAAAGGTTGAAATAATATTCTAGGTTTTAACATATTTACTTAATATAACATGCTAGGTAATACCAGAATAAATATCCATCTCATCATGATTATCCATTATTATGCGATAGGTACCATATCCAGTTAAATTACAATGTCATAAGTGAATAGTGATTTCGCACGAGCATCAAATTCCAAGAGTATGATATGATCTCGCATGGCCTGAGTAGCACGTTAAGAGGCAGATATGCATTTAATTTTCGCCTTAGCTTATTATTCGTAAACCATAAATAAATTATTTGCATCTCATTTCCTTTTCGCAACATCTTCTAGTTTTCATATACAATTATTTGTGTCACCTACAAATTCTATAAAACACATTATTTAGAATAGGAATCTTCCTGCGAAGGTGGAAAGCAGAGGCAACTATGGGAATACTGAAAAAGCGGGGGTCTAACAACCTCACCCAATATTTCGCTTAGCAATCTGTATGGACAAACTCCAACATAATTCCAAGAGAATCAACTAGACAGTCAGACTCAATCAATGGAAATATATCCAAAATTTGTATCTCTGTTTCACAATGTAATCAGCAAATCAAACAGATAGAAATCCGTGAGCCTGATTATTATGTGAAACAACTTGAACGGTACCAAAAACCAATGTTCAAGTGTCAATCAATTTATATAAACAACCAAAGGTTGGATTATCTAATTAATTGAACTACGCACAACCTGTGATATTTCTATAATATAGAAAATATAATGCGGAAAAGAAATAACACAGACACCAGAAATTTTGTTAACGAGGAAACCGCAAATGCAGAAAAACCCCTGGACCTAGTCCAGATTTGAACACCACACTGTATTAAGCCACTACAAACACTAGCCTACTACAAGTTAACTTCGGACAGGAATGTAGTTTATTCCTAACCAATCTCACACTGATCAAGGTACAGTCGCGTTCCTTACGCCTATGAATCCCATCAGGACTCTGCGCACTTGATTCCCTTAGCTGATCTCACCCACAACTAAGAGTTGCTACGAACCAAAGTCGAAGACTTGATAAACCAATCTGTCTCACACAAAAAAGTCTATTGAATAGATAAATCTGTCTCCCACAGAAATACCTAAGAGTTTTGTTCTGTCTTTTGATAAATCAAGGTGAGCAGGAACCAATTGATACACCGGACTTATATTCCCGAAGAACATCCTAGAAATATCAATCACCTCACAATAATCTTAATCGTATGGTAGCGAAACAAGATATTGTGGAATCACAAACGATGAGACAAAGATGTTTGTGACTAGTTTTTATCTTGCCTATCGAAGATTAAATCTCGAGCAAATCTTAGAGAAGATAGTTCTCAATCACGATATAAAAGAGCAAGATCAGAACACTCAACTACAGAGAAATAGCTGGGTCTGGCTTCACAATCCCAATGAAGTCTTTAAGTCGTTAACCTACAGGGTTTTGGAGAAAACCAAAGGTTAAAGGAGAATCAACTTTAGTAGCAACTAGTATCACAAAGAAGGTGTGGGGATTAGGTTTCCCAGTTGCTAGAGTTCTCCTTTATATAGTCTTCAAATCAAGGTTTGCAATCAATGTTACCTTGGTAACAAAGCATTCAATATTCACCGTTAGATGAAAATCTGATTAGACTCAAGCTAATATCTTTCAACCGTTAGATCGAACTTAGCTTGTTACACACAAATGAAAAGTGACTTCATTTAGATATGAGTAACCGTACCTAAACGTGTACACCTTGTTGGCTCAACAATAGTCAACCGAAGTTAGCCATATGAACACTTTCATATCAACCTTATTCATCTTAACCATAACTAGTTCAAATGACCCAAATGAAACTAGTTCTAGAGTTGTTCAATTGTTTATATTCTCATAGAAGAATACAAGACACAATTGAGGAAAAATCGATTTTGATTCACTCGAATCAATTCATGAACTTTATATCCACGGTTTGAAAAAGATTGCATTCCTTATTATATAAATGTATTAGTTCATGAACAAACCGATTTTAGAACATAACCTACTCAAGTATGCGAACGGGTACGCATACCTAAGTGGCCGGACCAAGTTTGGGTACGCTAGTATGCGAACGGGTACGCATACCTTCCAAAATTCAGTTGAATTTCCGGAACTTGAAACTCACGCCAGTAAGCATACCAGTATGCATACTGAGTTCCTGGACTTTCACAAACCAACAAGTACGCATACGGGTGTTTTGGGGTAAAAATTGTTTCTGCTGTTTTTGGTAAATTTGGGTGTGCTGATGAGAAATGAATTCAAACCCTAAACAAATGTACTGCATATGAGTACTTTTAGATTCGAGAGATCAATCTGTAAGACTCTGGCCTAAACCAAGAAATGGTCGTTCCAGATTCAATTCGGTCAAAAAATGAAGAAGAAAGGTTGATCTTAGGGAGGGAAGCGAAGAAGGTGTTTGAGATCAGAATGTTGAATTATGAAGGTGTGGTTGTTTTATGACTTGTATCAGAATGTAGAACTGGCTTGCAGAATGTAAGCTATCAATTCACGGTGTTTTCTAGATACTTGTGTTGATAACACTCGTGTTCCTGTGTTGAAATAGGTTGAAATCCTATTTATACAAGTCATTGAGCGCACCCCTGATCTCGTATGAAGTGGAGGCAGTTAAGTAGTGGAGAAGTGGGGTTGTGTAAAAAGTGGTGATCACCACGTTTCCATTACAAGGGAAAACTGGCCACACTTTCACCCACTACTCCCATTGTTGTTAACCGTCCGTCCTTTCCGGACACTTTCTCGTAATGGGCGCATTGCACGCCGCACGCTGTAAACCGCCAGACCAATACCCCCAGTGAGCATCCCCCAGTTTGTGACATGTTTGATGTCTCGAGTTAATGGGTCTAGTCGTGAGACTCGTCGCTAAAAGCAGCACGTAGTTCTTTTAGGTCAAATAATAAAATTGTTTGTGAAATCAATATTTATAAAACATCGCTTATGATCGATGTATATAAAGCATCGCTTTTAAATAAGCAGCTGAAAATAATCGATTTGTAGGAAACATCGTTGTTTTAGAGCTCGTTCAAATTAGTCGCGGGTTGAATGTCTTAAAAGGAGCGTGACCACCCTCTTTCAGGGAGTTGATAGGAGCTATGCTCGCATTCCAGGGAGTGTCCGATCAGTTCCTATAGGAGAGTGGCAACTGGTAGTCATTCTAAAATCTTATCGGTCGATCTAGGTTGGATCTGGGCCGCTTAAATCGGCTATCCAAGTTGAGTGGATGAGACGTTTTGTGGCAGTTAATAACTGCTATTGAATCATACAAGTAGCGTGAATGGCCACGTTTTGCGGCAGTTAATAACTGACTCAATTTAGGGTTTAAAGAGCGCGCGATCGCCCTACTTTTGGCAAACGGTTTGACGCGCTCTTGGGTTTCTATGTGTAGTTCGATCAACTAGGTATGGAGCTGGGTCGCCGGTGAACGCGTCAGCACCTCTTTGATCACTAAAAGGAATATCTAAGCCGTCCAACTAGGCTAGCTAAGTTGGGGGGTCGTGATGTTTTTTAGACCGTTTTTGCCGGTCTTAGCTCGTTTGAGCTCATCTATCAACAACGCGATCACCCATGTTAGGGTTAGCGTTCAAAGGCGTTGCAGGTGTACTAGATGGAATCCGATCGGTCGGGATGTTAGTAGGCCTGCCGGTAGTCATCATGATGATCTCCTAGTTCCGCTGGGAGTAGGCTAGGCCTGTTGAATTGTGTGGCCAAATCTTGTGGCCGTGATCGTTTTTTAAGACTGATATTAACAGTCTAGATTTTCCTTAAGGAATTTAAACGCGTTTGATCACGCTAACTTTTAATTAAAAAGTGTGTAAACACGCTGATCTCTTTATCAGAGAGTGGTGTAGCCTATGTGAGTATTTTCATGCAGGTCTCAATATTGACACTTTGGGAGATTCATGCTACTCCGTTGCGAGTGAATGATGTGTTTTGTAGTTGTAGTGGTAAAAAGATTTGTTTCTCGAACTTGTGAAGGATTTTCTAGACTCAAATTAAACTCAACAATTCAAATAAAGTTGTATTAAAAAATATAAAGAAAACACCGAGACTCTGGATTCCACCATTAACCAATTAAGTGATAAACTCTATTCAATATTCATGCAATTCTTTCTTTTAAAGCGATTCTAATATTTTGCCTCTAATAGATTTTTGAAGTAATAATTGTAAACATAAAGCATGAAACATCAAAAGTTTTAAAACCTAGCATGTTCCATCAAAACAACTCACAACTACTCAATAAAAATCAATTTTCCTAAATTAGTTCTATGCAAATAATCATATAAAAGATTGTAAAAATAATTAAAATAGAATTATACCACTTTTCATGGAACAATGGCTTCCTCCGTCGCCTCGTCTAAGGGGTTTAGATCCTCATATTAATCATGTTCTCAAAATACATCTTTGGTGCTCAAAAGTTGATTAAAAGAGTGAAAAGTGTAAAAGCAGCGGATTCTGTAACTAATATAATTGTTACAGAACCTACTGTTACAGAGGAATAGAACTGTTGCGAACTGAAACTATTTGTTGGAAAAATTGTTACAAAGGGTATTGAATATGAAAGCTACGGCAACAGTTTATGCGACTGTTCTATGTGCGTCGTATGTTCTTCTTCTTCTTCTCCGGCAGCAGCAGAACTCGTCCTCTTCAAATTGATTTTTCTGGCTTTTCTAAGGCTCTAAACTTCCCCCAAACTATTCTCCTCTTTCTATGACCTATCCCAACTCCTTTTATAGCCCACAGGTCGATTCAATCTCAAGAAATATTCGGTTATTCTTATTTATTTTTCCACCTCAACTCTCGGGATTTCTTTCCCTTCCAAGCTTCTCTACGCGTCAACTTGGTTCTCCAAACTCTCCAGTAGACTGAATAAGGACTCAATACATCACGTAAAATCCTCAGGTACTTCCATTTATCAACCAAAATATCCGAGAATACACGAAACTCTCTGTTTTATCCAAAAATTGACAAACTTCCTATTTCTTCGAATCTCAGAGATTTATCTTTCCTTTTTTTTCAAAACAGGCATATCCCAAACCCAATCGAACAGAAAGTCCGATCAAGTCTCCTCCTATTGCCGAATAAAGATGCTCGTGAAACTCACACCTCTGTTTCCTTCTCCCGACTTATCTAGCCCAATTCCTTCGATCCAATCACACGTACCATATCGACTACGTTCTAACAGGTCCGGCCCAAGGAAAAAAAGTGATTGAATCTCAACCGGAATATCCCAAAAGAATCCAAACATCGCGATAAACTATCATCCCCTGTTCAACCCAAACTCCATGCAACGTCCTTTATTTTCGAAACTAGAATACCTACCAACCCTGTTTAGTCATAACAGGGTGGCACCCATCCAAGGAAGCCATTAAATCTGGCTGAAACTCGATCAAATCTCGCCTGCAAATCACGCTGCAAAACTGAATTTTTAATTCAGTTTTTCCCGCCAAAATTCATCCAATTCCGTGAAGAAGAAAAGAGTCGCCCCCTATCCATTTACGGTCTGTGTGTTAGTAGATGCTTGGAAATGGGTTACCCCTTATCCAAAATGAGAGTCCGAATAGCAAATGTCCTTCCAGGTATCTTTAACAACTTTTCGAGCCAATTTTGCCGCAAGAGCCTATTCCTCCAAAAACACCTACAAAGGGATAAAATACCAAAATTAGTATAAAAATGGGTACTAACAATATACACAAAAGAGATGAAAATAGACACATAAATGCGTATATCAGTGAACATTAATTGTCATGTCATGCCAATATTGAGAGTTCGGCTGGGAACATAGCATAGGAAAATACTAGGCAGGCTATGCATTAGTGAATAATGCAGTAGGTTAAAATTTACAAAATATCTGGGATTGTTGCTTCATGCACCATTTTGGATAAATTTCATAAATATGTTTAATTGCTCAATACATACGTAAGTAAAGCGGTTTGAACACTCATTACTTTTGAATGGCTCAGTCTCTTTGACGAATGACGGCGCAGGGTTTTATGATTTTGACCCTGAACCGAAAACCACCATCAACAACGGGTATGCATACTATGGTTCCCGGACTTGGAATATCTTGCAACAGTTAGAATACAAGTACGCTACTGTGTTATATCCAATCATGGTTATTTGTTCTAAACTCCCATTTTAATCATTGAAACATTCTTAGAAGACGACAATAGCTGTCTCACACAAGCTATTAGCTTTGAAGCAATTTTCAAGTGATCGAATGATCAATATGAAACATTCCGAGTCTACATCAAATGAATTTCTCACACAAATCATGTAAGATATTACAAGGTGATTTTCACATGATCATCTTTTGACTTTCGTCAAGAATATAAGATGAACTTGGTTAAAGAGAAAGCTTACCAACATACATTTCGAGAAATATGTAAGCGAGTTAAACTCAGCTCGAAAGATCAAATGTGTATAATCGAAGTCTATATAGCTATACGACTTTTGTCTCAAATAGGAGATAGAGTAGATATACTTTTGAGTGATAGATGAGTTCAAGTCTCCACATACCTTTTGTTGATGAAGTTCCAAAATCTCCCCTTAGTAGTTTTTCGTCTTCAATCGATGAACGCCGTGAAGTCTAAAGCTCAACTACACTTTCTATCCTAATCCGAGACTTAGCTATAAGTAGACTAGAAATCAATACTTATAGTTTTGGCAACTAAGCTTGACAACAAACTTGAGATAGCAATGCTTGTGAGTTTGACCGAGCAGTGCTCTAACAAATACTAAAATCCATATGCTTTCCACCTTCCCAGTCCGATTCCTAGAATACCTTAAAACATACTGGAGGTATATCTAACAAATTAATATAAAATAACATTCAATGAAGGATACTTGTCTATTTCCAAGTTTTGAGTGCAGAAAAGAAACACAATCGCGAAGTACTGACACGCCCCTGAAGCCAGGAAACGCCCAGAAATCGCGCAAACAACAGAAGAAGAAGATACAAAAAAGAGCATAATTAAAATTCATATTCGCAATTCTTCACCCATCTTTTCCGTCACGAAGAAAATCCATCATCGCCCTTAATCATCTCAAAATATACCAACGAACAAGATGCCTCCAAGCTAAAGTGCGTCCAACAGCAAAACAGATCCTTCTAGCAATAAATTTGGATAATTCTTTCCGAATGGTGACCCGAGGATCAAATTGGGTACCATACAACCGAGAGGAAATACAATCATGCTTGGGATAGAAGAAGACGAGACTATGCCCCTAGTTCGACCCCAATCACGATGAAAGCTCTTAAAACCCTATACTGATCCCCCGATCGATATGGATTTTAATCTGCACAAGTATGGGAATACTTAAATAAGAAATAAAACAAAAGAAAAGCCGGGAAAACAATAAATAAATAAAAAATATGAAGAGCTAAGGAAAGAACTCACCGAAAAGATGATGCAGCAGCAGAAACGAATGCATCATGATCCGCCATGAAAGCCACAGAACCTGAAAGAAGAAAAGAAAGTCGAACAAGAGAAGAAGAAAAAGATAATAAATACCTGCCCTCCCCTTGGGTATTTATTCAAGGAAAAGCAATAAAGATGCACCGCCGGAAAAGGAGGAAACCGACAACACGTGTAACAATTGTGCAGAAAGTACGGAAGCACGTCGGGCAAGACAGAAAAGATGAAAAAACAGGGATGATGCGAAGTAAAATTGGGATTCTCGCATTATTCCACTTACAGAAGAATAACGCGAGAAGAGGCAAAATGTAGGGGGAAAATATCGCACAAGACAGATCTACTACTTCGCTCCAATCAAAATAACCTTAAGTACGAAGAGACAACAATTATCAAGAAATAAGGCGAAGAGTAATCACGCGATAATGAAGGAAAAGCGTGAAGCGGAACCGCACAATAAAGATAACACGATGATCATCTCCACAGAAGAAGCACGAAGGACTAAGTAGCGGCGCGATAGATAGAGACAGCTCTCAAAGCCTGGCGAATAAGAAAAACCGGAACAGGATCAGTCAACTGAGATCTTGCATGTGAATCATAGTTGTCTTCTATTGTTACATTTGCCTATTTAAGGGCTCAAAAATGATAGAGAGAGAGAGAAAAAGTTCAGTTGGGATAGATAAGCTAAGAAAGTTATTAAGAGCGAAAGATAGCAAACCATAGAACTTAGCTTTTACCTTGTACTTCTCCATTGTTGTATACGAGCTCATCTTGAATTCACTATAAGAGTACTATATGTCTAATACCAAGTGTTTGAGAAGATCATATTAGCGTCAAAGTGGTGAATAATATCATTAATGTTTGGGTTGATTCATAAGACTTAAGCTTTGTGTTATTATCATTACAAAGGGTGTAGTTGTGGGATTTTCCGCAACTACACTAGGAGGGGCTTTTTTGGTTTCATTCATAACAAATTCTAACAACCTTATACTCATTAGTATGTGTTAGAGCACTGCTCGGTCGAACTCGCAAGCGTTGCTATCTCAAGCTTGTTGTCAAGTTTAGTAGTCAAAACTATAAGTCTTGATTTCTAGTCTACTTATAGCTAAGTCTCGGATTAGGATAAAAAGTGTAGTTGAGCATTAGACTTCATGGCGTTCATCAATTGAAAATGAAGAACTACTAAGGGGAGCTTGTGGAATATCATTAACAAAAGGTATGTGGGGACTTGAACTCATCTATCACTCAAAAATCTATCTACTCTAAAGTCGTATAGCTATATAGACTTTTATTGTGCACATTTGATATTTCGAGATGAGTTTAACTCGCTTACATATTTCTCAAAATATGTGTTGGCAAGCTTTCGCTTTAACCAAGTTCATCTTATACTCTTGACGAAAGTCAAAAGATGATCATATGAAAATCGCCTGGTAACATGTTACATGATTTGTGTGACACAGTCATTTGATGTAGACTCGGAATGTTTCATATGATTATTTCAATAACTTGAAAATCGCTTTGATGCTAATAGTTAGTGAAAACAACTATTGTCATCCTCTAAGAAAGTTTCAATGATTGAAATAGAGTTTAGAAAAAATGGATTTAAACATAGTATGCGTACTTGCATATATGTAATCCATGTCCGGGAACCATGGTATGCATACCCGTATGCGTACTTGTTGGTTTTGAGAAATTTCGGGAACCTGGTATGCAAACCGGTACGCGTACTGGCGTAAGGTTCAGGTCCGGGAATTTTTGCTGAGTTTGGATTGTACACGTACCAATTCGCGTACTAGCGAAACCCAAACATTGTCCGGCTACTTAGGTACGCATACCTAAGTGGATGATGTTCTAAAATCGGTTTGTTCATGAACTAATACATTTATATAATAAGGAATGCAATATTTTGCAAACCGTTGCTATAATAATCATGACTTGATTCGAGTGAATCAAAATCGATTTTTCTTCAATTGTGTATTGTATACTTCTATGAGAATATAAACAATTGAACAACTCTAGAACTAGTTTCATTTGAACTAGTTATGGTTAAGATGAATAAGGTTGAAAAGAAAGTGTTCATATGGCTAACTTCGGTTAACGATTATTGAGCCAATAAGGTGTACACGTTTAGGTACGGTCACTCGTATCTAAATGAAGGTGCATTTAATTTGTGTGTAACAAGCTAAGTTCGATCTAACGGTTGAAAGATATTAGCTTGAGTCTAATCAGGTTTTCATCTAACGGTGAATATTGAATGCTTTGTTACCAAGGTAACATTAATTGCAAACCCTGGTTTGAAGACTATATAAAGGAGAACTCTAGCAACTGGGAAACCTAATCCCCACACCTCCTGTGTGATACTAGTAGTATAAGCTAGAGTTGATTCTCCTTTAACCTTAGGTTTTTCACGAAACCTTGTAGGTTAACGACTTAAAGACTTCATTGGGATTGTGAAGCCAGACCCAACTATTTTCTATGTAGTTGCGTGATCTGATCTTATTGTTTCTATCGTGTTTGAGTACTATCTTCTCTAAGATTGGCTCGAGATTTATTCTCCGATAGGAAAGATAAAATGTAATCATAAACATCTTCGTCTCATCGTTTGTGATTCCACAATATCTTGTTTCGCTACCATATGATTAAGATTATTGTGAGGTGATTGATATTTCTAGGCTGTTCTTCGGGAATATAAGTCCGGTATATCAATTGGTTCATGTTCACCTTGATTTATCAAAAGACGGAACAAAACTCATAGGTTTATCTGTGGGAGACAGATTTGTTTATCAAGTCTTCGACTTTGGGTCGTAGCAACTCTTAGTTGTGGGTGAGATCAGCTAAGGGAATCAAGTGCGTAGAGTCCTGCTGGGATTCAGAGACGTAAGGAGCGCAACTATACCTTGATCAGTGTGAGATTGATTAGGGCTCAACTACATTCCAGTCCAAAGTTAACTTGGAGTAGGATAGTGTATGTAGCGGCTTAATACAACGTGGTGTTCAAATATGGACTAGGTCCCGGGGTTTTTCTGCATTTGCGGTTTCCTCGTTAACAAAATTTCTGGTGTCTGTGTTATTTATTTTCCGCATTATATTTTGTTATATAATAGGTTGTGCGTAGTTCAATCAATTAGAGAATCCAACCTTTGGTTGTTGATTATATTTATTGACACTTGAACATTGGTCTTTGGTACCGTTCAAGTTGTTTCACATAATAATCAGGCTCACGGATTTCTATCTGTTTGATTTGCTGATTACATTTGTGAAACAGAGATACAACTCTTGGATATTTTTCCATTGATTGAGTCTGACTGTCTAGTTAATTCTCTTAGAATTATATTGGAGTTTGTCCGTACAGATTGCTAAGCGAAATATTGGGTGTGGTTGTTAGACCACCGCTTTTTCAGTCTGAGGGTGGTAGCCGAATCCATGCACAACGTGGAAACCATTTGCGCTTTCTTTCTTGTTGATCAATATCCCTGGAAGAGTCATGAATTCTCTAGTAATGGGATTACAGATGCATAAAGTTTCATTGGGATTGTATGCCAGCTTATTATGGCATGTAGAGATGCCATTGTATTTGGTCTCGAGTGATAAGAAAATCAATCCATTATCTGAACCAACTAATCCTCGTTTTACACGCATGTCTTCCGGAAAATTCATGTTGATCGTATTTACGCGGTAATTAGGTTGCTTGTCACTAATCCTATCACCGTCATCGTGGTACTCTAAATACCAAAAAGCTTCAGCGTGTCTGTCAAAGGCCACGAAACCATGAGGGCTATGACCATGTTGTTGATGCAGATGTCGATAAGCGAAGTAAGTTGTATTTAGCATGAAACTGTAAGAAATTTCTCCAAGCTATGCATACAAGTTTACAATCTAATACCGACTTACCTGATAACCTAGAAAATATGTTCAATGTGATTTCTTGAGGAAGACAGTATAGAGGATTGTGGTCGTCCATCTCCTAACTTCTACCTCTAAAACCACTCGTCATTTCTTTATATAACTGACTAGTTGGAAAGACAGTACTGAGTTTCCTGTTTTCTGTCCGTATCAAATTTACGATGGTTTCCTAATCCAAAATTTGGAAAGAGCTTATGAATTTCCTGCTTTCCTATATTCCCTGATGATTAATACTTGGCGATCAAGCTCAATAAGTATAGGTGCAACATGTGCAGACCCAGCACAACTAAGCCCACTAAGCCACATTCTTGGCATATTGTACCGTGTTGGGCCAGAGATTAAGGGGTATTATCATGCAAGAAAAATAATCATATTGTACCAGCACATTTATTTTATGTTTTCCATAAACAAAGCCTTTTCATTTGTGAAATACATGTGAAATATGATGTATGGTATTGTTGTGCCGTATTTGATGAATGTTATGACATACATTCATAACCTGTTATGCTATGCGAGCTTCGTATCTATCCATATTTACATGTTGTTTGTTACGCCAACATAGCACAACACAACACAACACAATACAACTCAACACGTGAAGTAACTGTGTTGTACCATACTGTGCCCAAATTTACCGCGTTGAGCTGCGCCATAAACCATTTCGCAACATGGCACTCTTTCTTCCGGGCCCTATTGTTAATAAGGCCCCTACACAATAAGAGAGAAGTTTCGGGGGCCGACACGACCCAGTTTACATCTCTCCCGAACAAGGACAGGGCTAAGTTGAATCAACCATCATCAATCACATCTGCAGACAAATGTGCCACGTGCCACATTACAAGGCAGTACATAGCTAAAAATCATCGATTAACTAACACAGCAAAACTTTACCTCGACTAAATTCTTTCCAGAACCCTACTTCGTCTACAACTCTTTCGGTATACTTCCACCCAACAAAAAACCCTCACAGAAAAAAGAAAAAAGAACCCCTTGAACCCTACTGAAAATGTTCAGATTAGCTTCAAAAGTTGCTTCATCAATCAGGTTTGTTGTCAATTTCATTCCGAAATCAACATTTCTCTAAAGGGTTTTCTTCAATTAAGGATCTTTTTTCTCTAATCTTCTCTTTTTGATTTTTTTCTTCCAGTTCTTCATCCTCGAAGAAACTGGTATGTTACTTACTGTCTCTTATACTTAATATGCCCCGACAGTTTATGATTTTGTTTAGATGATTTGGTCTTTGCAAATATGGGATTTAGTTTGAATTGTTGTGTAATTTAATGTTTTTACTCTCTCTTTTGGTGGTTGATTTGGATTTGAAGGTTGGTAGTAGAGTTCTGCTGACCAGAAATTATGCAGCTAAGGACATTAATTTCGGGGTTAGTGCTCGGGCAGCGATGCTACAGGGTGTTACTCAGGTTGCTAATGCTGTGAAGGTCACTATGGGGCCTAGGGTATGGACAAGTTTTGGTGCTGTTATACTACTGATTTGTATATAAGTTTGAATCCGGCAACTTTATTGGGTTTTCGGAAAGCACTAACAATTTCATATGATTTTTAGAATAAGAAGGAATTAGAGTTGTATGTAAATTGTGCAGACAATGTTTCATTTCTTCAGTGATGATCTCAGTCCTGAGTTGGACTAATCATTTTTACATAGATAGTAGAACTCAAATGTTACGGTTTAGGATTAGGATAAGAGGAGACCTATAAGGTCATCAGAGCCATACTTGATAATATGATGAGTTGTGGTCTCAGTCTAGTGCTTTTTTGGCTTAGTAAATAATGGTGGAATATTTTTGATTTGTAGGGTCGTAATGTGATTATAGAGAGCAGTTTTGGTCCTCCAAAGGTTACTAAGGATGGAGTGACTGTTGCCAAAAGCATCAGTTTTGAGGACAAGGCTAAGAATCTTGGCGCTTCTCTTGTGAAGCAGGTTGCCACTGCTACAAATACGACTGCAGGGGATGGTAAGTTTGTTCTCAGATCTTTTACTGTTTTATTTGACTTTAACTTTTTTGCTAGAACCATGCTTGCTTAGCCGCACCCGTTGTTTAGAAGATTAGCTTCTCTACATACGATGACTAACTAGTATAATGAATTTTGAAGTGTAAATAAGAAACTTCTTATGATTTGGTTGGTATCAGGTACGACTTGTGCAACTGTACTTACACAGGCAATTCTCTCCGAAGGCTGCAAATCAGTGGCTGCTGGTATCAATGTTATGGACCTACGCCAGGGCATCAATATGGCAGTTGATGCTGTTATTGCTGACTTGAAAACCAAAGCATTGATGATCAGCACACCAGAAGAAATTGCCCAGGTATTGTGGTTGGGTGAAGAAAATGCAGATCTCTCTTATAACCTAATTACCGTTTAGATTTTTGTCTTACCTCCTCCAATTTTTCTAATTTTCATTCATAAATAAGCTGTCTCTAGGATATGGCTAGTCATATTTTTTTCTTCTAATTACACTCTTCGGTGTCGGTAACTTGTGATGTTCTACTTTGTATTTTTCGGAATAGGTGGGTACCATTTCTGCAAATGGTGAAAGGGAGATTGGGGAGATGTTAGCAAGAGCAATGGAGAAAGTTGGAAAGGAAGGAGTTATCACCGTTGCTGTGTGTACCGATCTCAGCTTTTTATATAGTCTCCGTTAGATAGTGTACATTTCGCTTGTGCAACTAGAGTTTAGTCTGATTTGTTGTAATTGTTTTTGCAGGATGGTAATACTATGGAAAATGAATTGGAAATTGTGGAAGGAATGAAACTAGGGAGAGGATTCATCTCGCCTTATTTTATTACCGATGAGAAGACACAAAAATGTGTGAGTACCGCTTAGGATTGTGTTGTAAATTTCTAATGTGTAATCGATATTTCTTGAGCTTTCTCCTTTAAGGTAACTTTTAGTGTTGCAACGCAGTCAGCTGTTTTAATGTAAATAAGTAGTTGTTGAAATACCCAGCCAAAAAAAGAATGAATTTCAGTGAATTCCTAGCAAATTGTTTCCCTTTCGTATTTTTCTGGAAACAGTTTTCCTTGCTCAGCCTATTTAAGGGACTATCATGTTGCTAATGTTGTGATTTACGTGTAGGCAGGAATTGGAACATCCTCTGATTCTTATTCATGACAAGAAGATATCTGACATGACCTCGCTTGTCAAAATACTGGAGATGGCTGTTACGGTAATTTTTTTTATTTTTTTTTTCTTGTTTCACAACAACTTCTAGTTGTTCACTAATGGAGTGTATTTGCTCAATCCTTTGAAATTATATCTAAATGCTCTTTGTTTTTATGGACACAGAAAAACAGACCCCTTCTGATTGTGGCTGAGGATGTCGAAAGTGAGGCTTTGACGATGTTAATACTCAACAAGCATCGTGCTGGAGTTAAGGTAATGAAACGAGTTCTCTTTCATCTTTGACACAGTTACATATTTTGGACCCTGTATATAATTAATGTTTCCGTACATTTAGACTGACACTTTAAATGATTGTAACTGATAACTTTGGTTCTATTGTATCTGATTACTCTTAATAACCTTATTGGAGTCTATGCATATGATTACTCTTGCGATGCACACCATCGCATCAATTTGTAAAATAATATAAATGCTATCTAACAGTTTAAGATCTATACTTTATTTCTCAAAATGCAATTTGGCAGTTTTATGCATGTTTCTGTCTTCACTGCAGGTTTGCGCCATCAAATCTCCTGGTTTTGGTGAAAATCGTAGAGCAAACTTGGAAGATCTTGCAGTGCTCACAGGAGGCCAGGTCAGAAGCACAGAATTACTCCACTTTTGGTATTCAATTGGCAATCATGCACTTATATATTCTCCATTCGCAGGTTATCACAGAAGATCAGGGTTTAAAACTTGACAAAGTACATATTGGAATGCTTGGTACTGCAAAAAAGGTTTGTATAATTTGCTATTACTTTCAACATGAACTGAATAATACTGTATTTGTTCTCACTTTTGATGTCTGTTGACAAACAGGTCACCGTTTCCCTTGATGACACCATTATTCTACATGGTGGTGGCGACAAGAAACTCATTGAAGAAAGATGCGAGCAGGTATCTAATATCTTTCTCTTTTGTAGCAATACCGATTCTTCGTTTTCTGTTTTGTCTCTGTTACTTTTTTTTTGGGTTAATCCTATCATTATTACTGAAACTATATATGAAAGTCCTAATTTTAAAAATCTAGCCAAATGAAAGACAAGTGAAACTCAAAGTTGTTGCTAGGGTTTGCGTACCTAAAATCTTCAGCTTCAGTGCTTCATGCTACTAGTTTGTTCATGTTGGCTTTTAAAGTCTCTTTTGATTCTCAGAATCACAATTGGATCACCGCCCATATGTTAGATTTCATTTCAATGATTAAGATTATGTGATTGCTTTAAAATGAGCCTCACAAGCATCTTTTAACAGCTTAGGACATCGCTGGAGAATAGCAGCTCCATGTTTGACAAGGAGAAGGCACAAGAGCGGTTGTCAAAGCTGTCAGGAGGTGTTGCTGTCTTCAAGGTTGGAGGAGCTAGCGAAGCAGAAGTTGGAGAGAGAAAAGACAGGGTCACAGATGCTTTAAATGCTACAAAAGCTGCAGTCGAAGAGGGTATTCTTCCAGGTAAATTTAGATCTTTTAGCTATAAAAGATAATTCAGCTAGATTTGGGCAGAAGAAGGTCCTTGGTGATTGAAACTAAAACCTTTAACCTAATGTCAGGTGGTGGTGTTGCTCTTTTGTACTCTTCAAGAGTGTTAGATAACCTTCAGACTGCAAACAACGACCAAAAAAGAGGTGTGGAGATAATCCAGAATGCATTGAAGGTATTATGTTAGTCATCTTTTATGTTTTATCATTTTCTTCAATTGGTAAATTTCTACTGTCCTTGCTAAAGTTGTCTGTTGGGTTTATGTAGGCACCTACATTTACAATATCTGAAAATGCTGGTGTTAACGGTGCCGTAGTTATCGGCAAACTATTGGATCAAGACAATGTCAATCTAGGCTACGATGCTGCCAAGGGTATGTTCCAGTACAAAATTCAAATATCATGAAGGAACTCAAAACTCATCATATCACCTTAGCCTTCTTATATTTATAATTTTCAATACATAAGTTAGAGATAACGGCCACAAGTAAATATTTATACCCTGTTGACCTTCTAAGGATATTTCCATATTTTCTTGTAACTTTTACTGCTATAACATCTATATATTGTCCCAAGTTTGTTTGAGACACTTTATGCCATTTCAGGTGTGTATGTCAATATGGTGGAGGCCGGAATTATTGATCCTCTCAAAGTTATCAGAACAGCCTTAGTAGATGCTGCCAGGTAAGCTTGGTAGATTAGATTACTTTCTTTGTTACTCACATTTTCCTTGCAAGTTGGTTCCCCTTTGATGTGATGTGAAGTGACACTTGGAATGATTTGTATTTCAGTGTCTCGTTACTATTGACAACAACAGAAGCATCAATCGTAGAGAGTGCTGATGTCAAAAGCTCAACGCCAAGTCGAATGCCCCAAATGGGTGATTACTGATCATTCAGGTAGAGTACAACAAACGGTGGACTGAAGAATTAGGATCTTTTAGCCTTATATTTTTCAGCAGAGGATTTTAAAATGATAAGTTGAAATTGCCTAGTAACTTGTTTACGGCTGTTTTCCATAGTAATAGATTATATGGAAGAAAATATTGCATACAGAATATCAGAAACCAGTTTGCGCGATAAGTGTGGTAAACTGGTAATACAAGGCATCACATGAAACAAAACCAGACTTTTCAACCTTCTCATCGAGTTTAACATTATACTATTATGGACTCAAGATATTTTTAAGATCTTGAGCTTTTCTTCACATCGCTTCTTACATAACAGATTACTGCACAAACTATTACTCCAGTTACAAGCTGATTGTAATTCAACTGTTAGAAGCTAAAACAAACTATGTAACATCATTTTTTTCGTTCTTTCTGGATTGGAGTGAAATCACCTGGCTCATTTGGATATGACTCAATGTGTTTGTTTTTTAAGTCAGGTTTAACTCAACCGACTCAAAAATCTGCGAGTCGTGTTTGTCTTTTGAGTCGGGTTTAACTCAATTGACTCAAAAATCTGCGAGTCTCTGGCTTGGTCCCATGAGTTAGGGACACAAAATTGTGGTATCGAGTCAGATCCGATAAAAGGTAAAAACGAAATTACCGAGTCAGATTCAAATTGCGAGTCAGCTGCACAAATTCTTCCCGGTCTTGGCCTTGGTAAGCTCAAGTATGAAATCTGAATTCTATGCCCACGCCAACTAGAAGTTCTAAGCCCAAGATGTCGATCCACCGGGTATCATCTGATTGACTGATTCCAAGAGATCAGGAAGAAATCCTATGGCCTAGAAATTCTGACGCATACTCATTTCCCCATCAGTGGCTGAGATTATCTTGAACGGAGGAGGTGATCTTAAACTGAACTCTTTTGGTATAAGAAGGAGGAGGTAGATCTGGAAAATTATTGCCTTAATTGTTTTCCTCCCGGAAAAAATAACAGCACACAGAGGAAAACAGCTCTTCTCCTTCTTCTTCTTCTATTTCCAGATTATACAAATCACAAACCCAATTCTCTATATCTCTCCATGGAAAAGTTACCAGAAGATCATCATGCAACTAAACGTCTCCGGAGAACCTTCAATGCAGAACACATACAGTTAGCATTATCAGCAGCACAAGAAAAACCCACTACTAATCATTGTTCCGGTCATGATCGGGTAAATCCTAACTTATTATTTGATATTTTTCCTTTTGGCAAACCTGAAATGCATGGCAAATCGTACTGGAAATCACCTTCCGGTCAAGGTTGGTTGGTTATAACATGTGATCACAATGACAGTAATTCTAATACTGATGATCATTATTTGAAATACTCCAATTGGAAGTTAGGGGATTGTATAATGTGGAATGCGGTAACGTCGAAAGTAATTCGGTTACCTTCTCTATTGAATTTGATTAGTATAACTAATGCCACTATAAATGTTCAGAGTTGTGCATTGTACTTTTCACCGAATAGTGGTCATAATTCTAGGGTGTCTTTTCTCATTGTTAGTGAGGATGGAACTACCGAGTTCATTTTATCTTGTTTCCCTGAGGTAGACAAAAAATGGAGTGTAGTTAAGTTACAATCTCTTCGTAATTCCGCACGAAAAATCTTTTGTTGCAAAAGGGATGAGTTATATGTTATCTGTCGAAATTCAGCTGATGAAAGAACGGATTACTCATGCTTCGGTCGAGATTTCAGTATACGAAGTACAACTGTCAGGTACCTTCAGAGTACTACACTTGCTGATTTATCTTGTTTTTGTTTAATTCGTCTTTACTTGATCTACATTGGTGCTAATTCGACGAAGAACAACCTTATGCTGATAATGTGCAGTGTGTTTCTTTAACTTGTAGAATAGCTAATAGAAGAAGAAGAGTAGAAGACATGTTATGCGACGATGTAGAAGAAGTAAATGCAATGGTAGTGAAGGAAAACGATGTTATGCAAGTAGATGAGCAAAAGAAAAGCAGTAGAGAATTAGGAGATGCAGGAAAAATAGGTGTTGTTTGTAGTGAAATCTTGGTTCTGCTTGCAAATTATCTGAATTCAGTGGACTACAAAAACTTCCGAGCAGTTCTTCGACAAGAGATCTCACAAGTGAAAGTACTTCCGCAGCTAGTTTTCTCGCATTATGAGCAATGTGGTGTATACAATTTCGTAGACCCAGCGAATTCTAATGGTGAGAAGAATCTCATGGATTTCTCTGAATTGTTATTTGATGCTAAGATCCTCTTCTCAAAGGGTAGTTGGCTACTGATGTCCAAAGGAGGTTCAGGCATATTCTTCTTCAATCCCTTCACAAGGGAGATGATCCAACTTCCTGACTTACCGTATAGTTGTAGCTTTTGGGGGATATCTTTCTCAGCATCACCAACTTCTCTAGATTGTGTAATTTTTGCTATTGCCGGATGGACAAAATATGAAGTGGAAATATGGTTCATTGCACGGGGAGGTGATTGTTGGCACCATAGTATATATGAAAATACTAAGTTAATTTCTGAGGGAGAAGACAATATGGTACTAGATTCTTCTCCTGATAAGTGCTTGGAATTCAATCCCAGTAAACTTAGTAATCCAGTTTTCTATAACGGATCTTTTTATTGTTTAGATGGTATTACTGGAGCCGTGGGAGTTTTTAGTTTAGCAGATGATTTCAGTTGGAAAGTA
This sequence comes from Papaver atlanticum, assembly GCA_023531105.1. NCBI lineage: Eukaryota > Viridiplantae > Streptophyta > Magnoliopsida > Ranunculales > Papaveraceae > Papaver > Papaver atlanticum. Next base: position 2,775,001 of record JAJJMB010004763.1, read on the forward strand.
CTTGCCAAGCCCCAAATGATTTGCAATTCTTCCTGCCAGAGCTTCTTGGCAGAGTGCGACGGGAAACTGTTATCAATCGTTTTAAGCCGTAAGCCGAAGTGGGTTCAGATTTTTAGATTGGATTTCTCCCAGATGGTATGGGTTGAATTGGAAAGTCTGGGAAACCATACTTTGTTCATCAGTCGAACCTCATCTTTCTTTGCTATTCCCCCTCATAGGGATATGGAGAATAAAATTTGTTTCCCAGTAGGGAAAGAAGGAATTATGGTCTATGGCCTCGAGACTGACATATATTTCTCTCTTGGGAGGCAACATTATGGCCAGGATTTTTTCTGTATGAACAAAGAAGTATGCTGCAGTTGGATAGAACCTGACTGGCTACCAGCGTCAGTTCAAGAGCTGGATTGGCGTAGCGTATAAATTTTCCAGCCAAGGTACTTAATGATCTGATTAAGGTGCCTTAGGTAATGTTTAGTGGTCATGACTGCTAGCTAGATTTTGAAGTTCAAATTGTAGTTTTTCCTCCTGAACGATCTTTTTTTCGGTTTATAATTTTCTCTTGGCGATCATGTTTTATAATACCATAACCTCAATTTCTCAGTTTTCATTTTATCTCGAAGTTATAAAAAATAACGATGTACAACCGAAACTGAATGGTATTCATAATAATTTTTATATTCATAATGAAGTATACCCTAATCAAATCTGAATTTTCTAAACCTCTTAGACCTTCTCCCGGCATCATATCAGTTTACTCCAACATCCCAAATAACTATATAACAATACAGTTCTTGCTTACCTTTTATCTAAGAAATCGATCTTGCAATGGGTGCTTTGTGAACAAAGATATCTTTCCAAGCTCAATCGGAAGATTCGGCCTTTATATGATTATAAAAAAGGGAATGAAAAAAATTAATAACATGAGCCATGAAATGTTCATGCCAAATAAAAAATTGGTGACTGGTTGTCCAGTTGTTTGAGTAATGAAATTAATGTGAACTTTGTTTTTTATTTTTCTTTTTGAAACAACCATAGCAAATTTATTCCTAATTGACACGAATACACGGGTAGAGGGCCTCTGAAGGCCGTCATTTAAGAGATCAAAGTAGTTAATATCATGTATCGGTATCGTATTGGTCGGGTTTGATACACCTATACAAAAGATAATATCGGTTTTTATCGGTGATACATCATCAAGACTAATTTTTTTAAATATTCATACATATTTCAATTTAAAAAATTTGGTGCCATATGATGCATTAATTCTCACAATCAAAAGCTTCACAATACAAATTCAATCTATCCCATATTAAGCTTCACAATGCATTAATTTGGTGCCATATCTCATTACGCTATCTATCCCATATTAACTACATCTATTTCAGATGACCATGTCGTTGCTACTAACCTGAATTAATGATGTAGAAGATAAAGGTGCCAACAATAATGAATTCTCATTTGATAAATCTTCGAAAGAAAGAGAATGAGCAATAAGGAAATAGTTGTTTCAAGGATAAGAAACTCATTAAAAAAATGAAATAGTTGAAAATTTCTTTCCAGACTGGAATGAGTTTTCAAGGGTACAAAAAAAGGAAATTAATAGGAGGAAGGGATTTGTTTACATATTTTGAGATTTATATAATTTAATCTACCAAATAACCTTTACCGATATTATCAGTGTATCAGTGAACCCGATATATCTGTTTGTACAGGCCGATATGAGCGTTTTTATCATTCACTCTTTGTATCGCCGATATTTTAGATATCGTAAAGGTTTTTTCCGATACACGATAAAAACCTATAATATCGGCCGATACAACCGATATTGACTACCTTGTAAGAGGTACATGCAAACAACTAGTGCAATACTTTATACTTGATACATTTTTCTCTAGTGGTTGTGGCCGTGCCTGCAGTACGAGGTCAGCTCCTCTATTTGCCAGGAAATTTCCAATAAAAAAAATCTTCTTTATAAAACAAGTGGTTAGTTCGCCATAGGTGTTAGGTTTTGGGTCTCAAGAGTTCAAGACACACGCCGGCAATGTTAAACATCGAGTCATGTGTCTGCTTAATTCGAATTAACGGTGCTTGTCAAAGTTCATTGTTTGTAAGTTTGCTTTCTGAGTAACTGATTACAAACTTGATCAAAATATCAGTAACTAGTTATGTATTCTCTATTACATAATAATCATTTTAATAGTATCCATTATCGCCATACACCGAAATCCATGTTTTTTCTATAAAAACTTATTTCAACACTCGACAGGTTGCTGCTCCCAAATATTATACTTCATTGAAATGGTTTGCTTTGTCCCAATTTTAATTTCGAATTCTAAATAAACCAATTTCCATGCTTCAATAATTGATTTTGGCTCGTAGGATCACTCACCATTTCCGGGAAATCACATTGAAGTTGTTTTTGTAATACTTTTCCAGTTTCCTACAACACTCCAAACAAAGAATTTGGTGCTGGCGAGTTTCGAACTCAGGTCACTGGTATCATCACCCAGTGGCTTTACCACTGCACTACAATGACACCGCCTGATGAGTGTTTTTAGAAATAAAGATTTCATATGGAACTAACATCAATCAAGACGGTATGTATTCATCTCCAATACTGAGCCAAAAAGATACTGTGGTGGCTTTTATGGTTTCAGAAATGAAAAAAATAAGAGATAAATATATAAGATCAGCTTGCCATGAAATGTTCATGTTGAACATAAATTTTGTGACAGAAATTAATCACCTTAAACTGGAGTTTAAATTCAATATCTTATTTTTTTGACTGCAGGAATTGAGCAAATGTGATGTGTGGTATCCTAGAAGGAGTCTAACATTAACATGTAAGGTAAAATTCTGGCAAGATCCATTGTATGCCTGGATTTAATTTCTTCACGGGAATCGAACCTCAAACATATAATTTGAGAGTTCGACCCCTGACCAACTAGCCTATTCCCCGTTGGTTTGGTTTAAAAGTTCTTGCTCTACATATTTAACTTTAACTGTGAAAAAATCTAAATTGGTGGTGGCATTTTGGTGTAGAGAAAGATACATTGTGGAGGAAGATTATAGTTGAAAAATTTGGCGAAAACATTTACCGGTTGGGACACTCTCCAACCTAAAGGATCAAAAGGTGGTATTTTGTGGTGGTTTAATATCTATAAAGAGCTTGAGGATTTCAACAAAAGTATTAGATACAAGATTGGAGCTTGTAAGGAAACTAAATTTTGAGAAGATTCTTGGCTTGGTAAAGGAAGATTATGTGGTATATTTCCTTTGGCTTACGAAGATTCAAGGTCCAAGGAGTTTTTGGTGGCGAGTATGTATGAAGGTGGGGAAGGTGGTGTAAGGTGGAGGTTTATATCTAGGCAAAGATACTCTCAAACCATTACAAGTAAAGTGTCATCCATATCAAATCTTTCTTTTTTTAACTGTATTCAAGAAGAGGTTATGGATACCCAAATTTAGGTTGGTAGTGATCATGGCAAATATATGGTTAAGGATGGAATTGGAGGCAACGACGATCAAGGTGAGCCGAATTATCCAATCGATATTGTTTGGAGCCATGATTACCCTCAAAATATCATTTTCTTTCTGTGGCTCCTTCCTGATGATCTGGTAATGATGGTGGATAAATTTTTAAGAAGAGGTAAGGATGTTTCTAGTGTATGTCATTTTTATGAGGAAGACGATGAATCGAGTTCGCACTTGTTTTATGATTGTTGGAGAATCCGGAGAATATCGGATTACTTTGTTGAAAGGTTACACTTTGGTTGGTCATACGACCCTAATGTCATTGCATCTAAATCTTGGAAGTTTAATTGGGGAGATGAAAGACTTAGTCGCATATGGAATAACATCCTGGTTGCTATATGGTAGTGTATATGGAAATAGCGAAATGCAAGAATCTTCGATAACAAAAACAAAACTTTGGCAAGCCTCATTAGAGATATCAAATTACAAGCGTTCTTTTGGGCAGAATGTTAGGAATTACGGCAAATATGGTGAGTTCTTTATGGGATTCATCATACCGGCCTCCGTAATTTTTTGTGGTTTTTTCTTGGGCAGCCGAATCCCCTTTTGGTTCCCCTTTTTTTCTTCGGTCGTAATCATTGGGTTAAGGTACCCCTCTTAAGTGCATTTTTTCAATGAAATTTCTATTTGACATATCAAAAAACAAAAATATTAAAAAGTGTAAGAAAACTCATGTATTCAGTTGTGTGCTACTTTTGAGCAAGAAATCAAGGAGCATGATTTGAGGTAGGTTATCAGTATCTGTTTTGGAACTCATTTTCTTGGAATATTGAGTTATTTTGGGTTTTTTTAATAGGAAAACAGAGATGCTGTAAAGAACAACCATCTCTAAGTTACATGGTGGTACTCAACCGGGCTAGGAATAACACCATGTTGAGTAGCCTCATTGTAATACAAAATATTACAGTTTTCTTCAGCTACAGGGAGATTAACAAACTGAAGAGAATCAAAGAAAAGCTGGAGGTTAGGACTTTTTCAGTTTAAGTTTCATAAAATAGTAGACTGGGTAGAGAGTTTAGCTAGTCTAATAGCTACTAGATTTTGGTGATGTTCAATTTTAGATAGTTTGCTTAGAACAAAATCAATAGCTTCAAAATTTCCTCCATGCCTTTGGTGGAATCCTAGATTATATCTTCCTTTTTCTTCCTTCCGGTACCCTTACTTAATAGCTTGCAGAATTGCATCATCCTGAGCCTCAAAATCTATGTTCGATTTGTGAAGTTCTTTGCCCCATTCCAGCGCTAGACTTGCTCCTCTAGCGGCTCTGTCAAGGTTAATGGTAATGTCCTTGTAGTTTCTTGATCCCATGCAGTGCCCTGAGTAAGACATGGCAATTAGAACAAAGTTAGTATATAAAGGAATATCACCATTAGCATTAGTTAGGTGAACATCCTTAACGCTAATGCTAATAGTGATTCCAAACTTTTCCTTATGAGATCTGATAAGCCTGTCATTGTTGTTATTCTGAGTACTTTGGTATAAAAGGTTATTTAGAATATTCCCTTGATTATTCACTACTCTAATTAAGGAGCAAAGATGTTGAGTAACTTTAGTAGCAGTAATATCAGCAGAGGGAACAATTTTTCTGAAAACATGGTCACATCTTGCTTTCCAAATAAACGAGCAGATAGTAGCAAAGGTGTCATTCTAACTAGCTATGGGATTATTTGGTATAAACCAATTGGTAATCCACTCATGAAAAGAGGATATGTTATTAAAAAGTTGGGGACTTATACCAAAAAGCTTTATCCAAACTGCAAAGGCTGCAGGGCAAGATATCAGAGCATGGGTGATATCCTCCTGAGCACACTTACAAACTTAGCATATATGATCCATATAAGTGAGAATGCTTGCGGTTTTAGCATTAGTTGGAAGAATCCCATGAGCACATTTCAAAATGAAGAGATGAATAGCTGGAGATGTGTCCAGAGATCATATCTTTCCCCAAGGGGGAGAGGTAGGATCATTAGCATACTTGTCAGAAATTTGTTTATCATATTGACATTTAACAGAGAAAACCCCTTTGGAAGATAAGATCCAAGTAATCTGATCATCCCTCTCATTACAGTGAGAAGCGAGCTGAATGGCTGCTTGAACATCCTGAGAGAACCAGAGAGCCAAAGTACTAGGGTCCCAATCCCAGAAGAGTTGTAAAGTTGATTAACAGTAGTTAGGGTAGTAGGGAAATTGGGTGGTTTGATTAAGATGTCATTCTGACTTTCTATCCATCTATCTTCCCAAATGCGAATTTTGGTACCATTTCCAACTTTCCAGAGATAGTACTTCTGAATAAAAGCAATGCCTTCAAGAATGCCTTTCCATATCTAAGAGTCAGATGGTTTAGGTTTAGTATCCAATTTGATAACCTCCTGATTGGGAAAATGAGAAGCCTTCATAGAGCTAGACCGCAGAGAATGAGGTTCATATATTAATCTCCAAGCAATTTTTGTGATCATAGCATTGTTGAAATACTCCACATTTTTGAATCCCAGACCACCTAACTCCTTTGGTTTATTAACAGCATCCCAGGTAATGTAGTACAAGCCTTTTGGTTTATCTTGTTCTTTATTCCAGAAGAAGTCCATTTGAATGGCATTTATCTCTTTGCAAGTGGTTTTTGGAATCTTGAAGCAATTCATTTGGTATATACTTGAGGTGGAGATAACTGACTGATTTATCCTTTATATTAATCCTTTGAACCTTCATAAAGTTGTAATATTGTCAGCAATATCAGGAGCAGTATTTTTGTTAAAGAAAATGCCAGATTTAGAGAAGTTGATCATCTACCCATAGGTTTGGCTGAAGTCATAGAACACCTTCATTAAGTTGGTGCATTCCTCTAAGTTTGCCATTAACCATCAACAAAAAGAAGATGGCTAATGGCAGGAGCAGTTGCACTGAGCTTGGTACCATGGATAAGATTATGGGTCATTATGTGCATGAGGAAATCCCAACTGACTCTGTGAAAAGCTTTAGCCATGTCAATTTTTATACCCATGATACCGTTGGAGCCTCTTTTTTTCCCCAATTTTTTGTGTTCATATGGTGTATGAGCTCATGAGCAATAACTATGTTATCAGATATTTGTCTTCCATGTATAAAGGCAGATTGAAAAGGGGAAATAAGATTAGGTAGGAGAGGTTTAAGTATTTGTGCAAGTAGTTTTAAAATGATTTTTCAAGTAGTATTACATAAAGAGATAGGTCTGAAGTGGGAAGGGGTTGTGGGGTTGTCAATTTTTGGAATGAGGGATATGAAAGTGGAGTTCCTTTCCTTTAGGATGAAACCAGAAGTCAAGAAATTTTGAACCATATTTATGATGTCCTTCCCCACAACATCCCAGATGAATTGAAAAAAGTTTGGTGGGAAGCCATTGGGACCAGGAGCTTTTTCACCAGCCATGCTGAATAGAATATTTCTGATTTCTAGACTATCAGGACCCTCAGTAGGTGTTCATTCTCAATATTGGTGATGATTGCTGGGATCAGGTTGAGAATGGATTGATTGATACTAGTTGTTTCAGCAGTTGCCATATTTCCAAAGTGGTTGGTGAAGCAATCAAAGATGTCCTTGATATGATGAATCCAATTTCCTTTTTCATTCTTGATGGAGTCAATCTTGTTTCTTCTAAATATTTTCCTAGCTGAGTCATGAAAGAAATTTGTATTTCTATCTCTCAATGAGTTCTCTGGAAACAAAGCTTTCAGATGGAACTAATATCGATCAAGATGGTATGTATTCTTCTCCGACGCTCAACCAAAATATATTGTCTTGCTGTATGATTTTAGAAATGGGGAAATAGAGATAAATTTATAGATCAGCTTGCCATGAAATATTCATGTTGAATAAAAATGTTGTGACTGAAACTAATATAACCTTAAACTGGAGTTTGCTATTCAATAACTTATTTTCTTAACTGCAGGAAAAAAATTGAGTAAATGTTGTTTGCATGTGGTCGGGAACGAGTCTAACATGTAAGATAAATTTCTGGAAATATCCATTGATTCCCATTGTTCGCCTGAATTCAATGTCAACTCAACAAAGTTAATGACCACTAAAGTTAGTAATTTCTTCGTGTTAGCTAGAAGGAGATGGAATCTAGAGCTTCTTCAGTGTTCATTCAAGGGTTTTTTGTTGTTTGAGAACTGAGATCAACATTCTGTTTGTGTCCACCAAGTGATTCACTTTGGGCATTGTTTGTACCTAAAATTTCTCATAGGCACTAAACACGATTGATTGATGATGATTATGTGAATCAGGGCTAGAAAACGAATTAAAAAATGAAAAAGAATAAAGGGAGACAAAATTTAAGTTGGCTTGGAAAGTGATGCCTACATCCACGGAGGAATCCCATAGGGAGTGATTTTATTGATGATCATGATACACTTGTATTTCTTTGGGTTAGCTAACCTAGAATTCCATATCTTTTAAGGGTTTAGGATACATGTATTTATATAGTTTATGTAACTCTAATTTTGATGTAAACTTAATATGCAAGCAATTTGGGCAACAAGACTTCTGGAATCTTCTTTCACGGGCTAGACGAACTTGATTAGCGTGCCACCATCAATTTTATTGACGGTACAAACATCGCCCCCTCTTAACCTCCAACTTGTTGGTGGTTAAAAAGTTTGTTTTTCCATCTGCATCGACCGTTGATGACGTAAATCGCCTCCAAGCATTTATAGAGATATTACAAAGACGCCCCCCAACTATTATTACCTGCAAAAAAATTGCTCATGTGCTAGGGGAGACTTTTTTCCAAGTATTGGACTTGTGATGCTAGAGAGATGGTCGAGTCTTAAAGAGTAGTGTGCTTGCGGTAGGGGCAAGGATTTTTTCTCGCAACGTAACAAGGCTATAGTGCTCGCTGCTCAGGTAGGCTGGCTGTTGCTTGTGTTGAGTACGAGTCTTTAGACCAATATCGGGAATTGGGCTCGTGGTCGAGACGAGACTTTATGCTTTCCAAGGTGCAAGTATTTGTACTCGCGTGCAAGGAGATATTTTATTCTTGCGATAAATGCAAGACTTAAGTGCTCACGTGCAAGGTGAGTCTTTAGGTGCTTGCGATGTAATTCAAGGCTAAATATTGATGGTCTAGGAAATCCTCATCTCGAACTCGTTATCGATCATGTCGCTACTACAAGTGCACATCAAAGTTTCTCGACATGGGAATTTTTGCTTCGATGTTGTAGGGAATTGAAAGGCGATTCTAATGAGCCAAGAATCACTTAATTCGGAATTTAAACGAAAAATTTATTGACGAACAAGATTTTCATGAAATGCGCGTGCTGTTGCTAACTTGGCGCTGCTGACTGGATCAACATGCTGAAATGGCGATGCTGACTGCATTAATATTGCTGACATGGCTGTCGTTGACTGGACAGAATGTTGACGTGGCACTACTAATGATGTGGCAGCTAAACTTGGTTGCTAATTGGAGTGAGTGCTTAAGTGGCAGATCGGCTTGATGATGTGGCATCGCTGACTGTGCATACTGTTGATACGGCAGGTGACTGGTTGGACCGGAACGGTCTGAACTAGATTGGACCAAAGCTAAACCAGTTTACTAGCCCTGGTTGGACCAGAGCTGAACTAGTTGGGTGAACCAGGTTGAACCAACTGATGAACCAGATGTATGGCTTGGCTCAACTATGGCTCGGCTCTGAGCGGCTCGAACATCTCGACTCGTCCAGGAGCGGCTTGGAGCAGCTTGGCTCAACTGAAAATTTAGCTGGATGAAAGAAACCTCTGACAACGGTTTCTTTAACATTTTTCGCCACGCTTTCTTCAACTCTCGCAATGCTTTCTTCAACTGTTTGTAACTGTTTCTTTAACCCTCGTAACGGTTTCTTCAACTCTCGCAACGGTTTCTTCAACCCTCGCAATGGTTTTTCTGAACCCTAACTTTTCTTTTATTGCTGTTTTTTGCATGGAAATTCGTGGCATGATTTCTGAGCTTTTGACGCACCCATCTCAATGAAAAAACACGATCCTTTTACACGAATTCCCTTAGTCGGCGCCAGTGTACGTTTGTACCTAAAATTTCTCCTAGGCACTAAACACGATTGATTTATGGTGATTATGTGAATCAGCGCAAGAAAACGAATTGAAAAGGAATAAAAGGAGACAGAATTTAACGTGGTTCGGCGAGTGATACATCCACGGAGGAATCCTATAGGGAGTGATTTTATTGATGATCATTACCCATTTTTATTTGTTGGGGTTAGCTAACCTAGAATTCCATTTCTTTTTAGGGTTGATACATTTATTTATATAGTTTATGTAACCCTAATTTTGATTTAAACTTGATATGCAAGCAACTTGGGCAACAAGAATTCTGGAATTTTCTTTTACCGGCTAGACGGACTTGATTAGCGGGCCACCATCAATTTTATTGACGGTACAAACAGGCACAAAGTAACCCTGTAGGAGAGGGCCTTCTCTCCTGGCGGAGAAGTCAAGACACAAAGTATGTCAACTGTAGGAGAGGAGGTTGCGAGAAAATGTGGTGGTTTACGACTTGCAGCTAATTTTCTATCAAAACTATTGAAGTAACCATATATGCTATGGCCATACGCCAATATCCATGTTTTTCTATCACAACTTATTCTCTAATTACTTACAGATCTCAAACCAATAAGGCCTAAGAGATGTTTTATTTTTCTAGTCGCCAAACGTTATAATTTCTCTAAGTAGTTTATACCGCATAAAGAAAACAAAACTAACAAAACCAAACTTATGTATAACCTAATTGTTTGTCATTATTCTAAATACTAAATGAGTGACAATAAACACACCACAAGTAGCTTCTTATGAAAGTATAAACCAATTTCTTTGAAATGTTAACAAACTTTAGCCCTATAGCGGCCGAGGACTTCAACGAAATCTCGACCAAGTTGTTTTAGTTATATTTTTATAGTTTCCCCCGACATTCCAAATGTTTAATTAACCAATAAGAATCGATCCAATGAGTTGTACGGAAACAAAGCTTTTGTATGAAAATCCCATCCAACTGGTTTTAGAAATATTTTTTAGTTTCCCCCGACATTCCAAATGTTTAATTAACTAATAAGAATTGATCCAATGAGTTATATAGAAGCAAAGCTTTCATATGGACTAATATAGTGATCGATTAAGATAATACATATTCAAAAAGATGTTGTCCCGTACTGAAGTGGGAATAGAAGAGATAAATTTATAAGATCGGCTTGTCAGGAAATTTTCGTGTTGAATTCAAATTTTGTGATGGAAACTAATGTGATCCTTATACACTGGAGTTTCAATTCAAATTATTCAGTAACTTATTTTCTTGACCGAAAAAGATGAGTAAACGTTCTGTGTGGTCCATTGGAAACGATTTTAACATGTAAGGAAAAAATCTGGAAAAGACCATTGATTTTCATTGTGCCTGATGAATTCCAACTCAGCAAAAGTAATGACAATTACTCAACTAGGTTCACTATATAAGATTAGTAATTTCTTCGTGTTAACTAGAAGGAGCTGGAATCAACATTTTCTTGATTTGGATTTTTTTTAATATTATTTGTATAGGATGACTCTTAAACAGGACTAGGAGGCCACGAAACTAACACAAGTCTGGGCGTTCTAACGCCGATTACATCATTTTGATTATAAAGCTAGCCATACTACCAATCCAAATGCCTTCACTAATCCTAACAGCACCATCTTTAGTTAACCTAGCTATCAGCAAGAAAATTTTGCTTGAACCTCACTTCATCAAAGAAGCCTGTGAGCCGTAATGCCTTAGAGCAAGTTCAATGGGACAATAAATTTGATAATATGCTTGTCCAGGTGGATGGACAAACTGAGTTTTGGGTAGTGGGGAGAGGGTTTTTCGAATCCAAGTAAGCCGGCCGTCTCAGTTGGAAACGACCGTCTCGCGTTGAACCGACACTCGGCGCACATTGAGCCAAGAATTGGAGCACCATGAACCGAACCTCGTCTCACACTGAGCCGGCAATGTCAGATACTCAAACTGCTATTTTCCCCCCTATAGATATCCACCCATTTAAACATACAACTCACACAAAAATTCAATCTTCTTTTGAATTTTTTCCACTAATCTTTCTTTTGAAATGTCACATAAGGCAATTTCTCTTTTCTGTAAAGCAAAACTCGAGGCTGTTGTAAATAAAATCTCTGGTAATTTCAAAAAAATTGAAAATAGTAAAAAGGAAAGGTCTGTGCAAGTTTTAGAAGTTAATCCAGCAAAATGTTTCGTTAAAAAGCAAAGAAAAACTCCAGTTTTGAAAGTTAACAACCGAAAATTCAAAAACAAAGGAGAAACTGTTCAAGAGCGCGTTGAATGAAAGTTACGTCAGATGAAGAAAACCAGGAGGCCAAAGATTATGATAGATTTTTATTGATGTACTTAATTGAGTTCTTATTATTGTCTAAGTTTATAACTTGTAAAAAGAAGTGGCAGTAATATTAATTAATGAAAATATTTAGACTTAAGTTTTATATTAAGCGATTGGATTTATGTTTAGACTCACATATATAGTAATTAATTTTAACGACAACAATATCATCAAACTACATCAAATCCAGCGACATTATCTCTATAGAGTTTATAGCATTCAAAATGCTTAAACTATGTTCCATTTTCTTCAGTAAACTTGATTTGAGCGATGGTTTTCTGAAAAACAGAAACAACAAGTTACTTAAGATATTTTATGATGCAGTTTCTCTAATGAGGACAAAGGTATTAAGATATATACTCACCAGTTCTTCGATGGACAATCGAGAATTACTACGGTGAACCATCCATAAAACTTTTGTATAATGTTTAACATCATTAGTGATGAATGAAAATCTATGTTCTAAGATCTTCCTGTTTCTTACAAACATTTGCAACACTCTTTCCAAGAAATGATCAACGTTATCTTGAGTGCCCATATGATGTATCCAACATCGAACAAGAGTAACATCTTCTTCCATACTAAAGATAGGGAGAGCCCTTATGATGTAGTGAAGAATTGATTAAGATAGACCATTTTTTAGAATGTGGAAACAAGCATCGTAAAGAAAAGGTTATCCATGAGCTTCTTTCCAATTATCCAGAGTTGTTTGGATCACTTCAGCTTTGGTCACACCAACAAACTTTTCTCGATCAATTTCCCTTACATGATCAATGAATGGCGTGACATAATAATTAATTGAATGAAAACGAAGATACAAACCACGAGCATCGCGTTTTCCGGGGTTCCCCGTTTGTGAGACGAACATTGTGAAAATCTTCTTCCAAAAAGACGCGTCTGACATGTCTTGATCGCGCAGAACATTTTCTCCCTTATGAAAAACGTAGGCTTTGCATATAGCTAAATCCTCTTCATAAGTAAATTTAAGACCACGAATTCTAGAAGACATTTTTTGAGATTCTTGTGTACTGGAGGTGTGGTTTTGGAGTTGAAATCGTAAGAATTCTATAGAGAGTGGAATGAAAGCCGTTGGTTGCTACTAGCCGTTGTCGGCTCCACCAACGCTGATTGGCCAATTGTGAGACGAGAAAACGTCTCCATTGTAACGATCATATTTATCCTTATATATATCATACATTTTCTCTAATATTTTCCAAACACAACCAAAAACATTCTCATCTGAAATCGTTTTTCCAATATTTTTTCCACATTCTTTATCCAACACAATGCTTTCCAAAAGCAAAGGAAAATAAATACTATGCGTGGAAGCAAAAGAGTTTTGTCCATTATCTTTCATGGATGATCATAGTCTCATGAAATGTCCTTGGATGTATTCCAAGTGTCCAAAAGTTGGTTGTTCGGCAAATAGAATGGTCGTTAAATCACAACCAGAAAATATCAGGTATTTGCAATGTCAAGATCGTAACTGCCGTGCAGAACCACGAATGTTAGCTGATGTTATTAAGGAGCAAGAAGACCACAAGTTGGCAGCATCTTGGAGAAACTTGAAGTCTAAAGTCAGGTTGAAGAAGCCACAACCTGATCACTGCGGAGAAGTAGAGTTTACAAAACAGATGATTAGTGAATGCTCAAGCCCTGGTTGCAAAATTTTTATGGATTTGCACACTTCTACCGAAGAAGACACATATGGAAAACAATTCTGGGAATGTCCTTCGTGTTTTAAGTTGGAGTGGATTGTATAAGTGTTTCACAATTGTAATGTTGACATCAACTTAATGAATGGAAAAGTCTATGTATTTACACCACTCTTATGTTTATATCAAACAACATTATATTTCATTAAACGTTACATTAGCCTCACATTAGCTTTCATTAAACATTACATTAGACTTAATTACTACTAAATCATAGAAAGTAAGGAATAAAACATCCTCATTCATGGAGCGGCTGGAGGAGCGACTTGTGGTGCGGATGGAGGAGCATCTGGAGTGCGGAAGGGGTTGAACCTGTGAAGAGCTCTAAGGATGTTAGTACAAGCTAAGTAATGAAAAGGTATCCCGTTAACTTCCTCCCACAAGTTGGCATCTCTTTGGATCACTCCATCTTGAGTTTCACCGTTCATCCTATTTCGGTCAACTTGCATTACCATAGCAAAAAATTGGTGGACGACATGAGAAATTATTTTAAAACGATGACTCACTCCATTAACGACACGGCCCCTCAGGTTCCCCAATTCTGCAGTGAACATTTCAAAAACTTGTTGCCAGAAAGTCGCTTGCGTAAAATCCATAACACCATGGATACCATTTCTTGTTTGGGTAACATAAGTTGTGCAAATTGCTAAATATTCTTCTAAAGAAAACTTTGGACCACGAACTTAGGCAGCCATTTTTTGAGATTGAATGATGAACATTGAAGTGAAATTATGAAGAATGTAGAAGGTGTAAAAGGTGTGATTTTAGTGTTGAAATCAACTCGGGGGAGGATTCATAGCCGTTGGATGTAACTAGCCGTTGTCGGCTCAATATGAACCGATCGGCTCTGTGTGAGACGAGTCTCGGCTCTGTTTGGGACGAGTCTCGGCCTTGTGGGACGATCGTCTCTGATGAAGCCGGTCGTCTCAGGTTGAGCCGATCGACTCTATATGAGACTCGATGTACAAAACCTTTTATTTGAGGGTTTGCTCATCCGTTTTAGTGGTTTGCTAGTCCCACTGTAGGTGTATAATCACCAAACTGAGCTGTTTGATGTGCCCATTGGAGTTGCTCTTATAATTTGGACAAGTCTGCAAGAGTCCCAAGTTGGTTTGACTTCTCCATTGCACAACTAGATAGTCTAGCAAGAATCACTATCCATTTCCGCATGACGTAGGCCCAAATCAGCATCTAACCAAAGTCCATTTCTAATTGCCCAGACCTCAGCCATATTGTTGCTATTCTTGTATACTTGCCAAAACAGGCAATAAAACCTCCACCTCCATCTCTGACAATCGCACCAATTTCCGCATAACCAAAACCATTGCACGAGCCATCAGTGTTAATCTTACAAAAACCTGGACTTAGAGATTTCCAAGCTATATTGATCTCCTTCTTGTAATATTGCCCTGCAGAAACTTCGGAATTAACAGTATTGAATTCTTTAGCCAGTTTCAAAGCATTAGCAAGAACCCAACATTCTGTTTGGGTCCAGCAAGTGATAGTTAACTTTGGGCTCCTTCACTAACAGTACTTAGCTGCACGTATCTGACTTTGATCGTTACCACAAAATCTAAATTTTAAATTCCGTATATTAAAAATTGCGGAAACTCATGAGTCTACTTAATTGTGTGCTATTTACGAGCGAGATATTGCAAGGATCACTTCACTCCAATCCGCAAACCATCTACCAAGCTCTAAGCCATGTGTGATTATGACATTGGTTAAGTACCCGCTTAGAAAGAAAATACAATATCACATGGCTTAGTAGATGGATTACGAAATGAATAGAACTACCAACAAGCTGAGTCAAGCAAATCTCAAATATTAAACTTTACATCATTTCATTTTGTATTCAACCCATTCAGAAATGGGTGTGTTCATTCAGTAGCGGTCTGCACGTCGTGGTTAACAACATCGAATCAGGCGGCAATACCGCGCATAAACCAAATTACAGTATAACCCCTATAATTTAATCCGTGATAAATTAATAATCACGATAAATTAATAAATTTTGCCAGCTCCGAGTCGGGACCAACGTGCTAAATTAATAATTCGCTAAGTTTATAAAATAATAACATTTTTTAGCTTTCTATAGGTCCCTTCGAATATATAAATTAATAACTCATCAATTTATATAAATTTAGTTTTACATTTATGCTAATTTGGTAAAGAATGATTCAATCCTGACTTGGTTTTTCTTAAAATTGATGTCATATTGAATTTCATCTTGGATTTTTCTTAACATTAGAAGAGTTTTTGGTGTTGTCGTTTCCTGATGCAATAAAAACCTATTCAATATCTTTGCAGCTTTGATAGCTTCTTTAAGGAAAGGTGGCTCTGCAACTCCAGTTTCATCTTCGATTTCCACATCATCACTTTCGTTTTTTCCCATGGCACTCTCAATTATTTATTCGTCAGTCAACAAATCTGAAATGATATCCTTTTGTGGGCAGTTTAAAAGAAATTCAACATTCATTCCACTGTGATAATTCAATCCGTTGATTAAGTTTTGCAATTCTCTAGTTCCTTTCTTATTTAACGCTTCACTTGGATTCTTTGATACGGTGTCATCCATTGAACGAATTTTACAATGACGAAAACAATTAGCAATGGAATAAGGTGTATTGATTTATTTTGTTGATTATTTTGTTTTAGAATTAAAAAATATTTTGATACAGTAATTAATATATAATTTAATAATTATTAATTTATGCGATTATTTAATATCGGGATAAATTGATAAATTTTGCCGGTCTCGACGCTATTATTTTATAGGGGTTATACTATAACTTTATTTTTTTTCAACTTGGAGAGCCACCTAACATGGATGAATTATGGATTAATAGGACAATCGGGTTAATTAACCCTAGTTAAGAGGTTGCCTTTTGTTTGTATGGTTTAATATCAATCCTCCAATTGCTTTGTTCTTCTTCATTTTTTGCTTACTGAATTGCGTTCTTCCATCCAATCTGTTAATTTTTTTCTTGCTAAAATCATTTACTTATATATCGTGGCGTATTGGAGTTGGAAGAGATGTTTGTTAGTGGCGCCATGGGGTTAATGAAAAAATTGGTTTCAGTCTGCATATAAAATTTGTATGGCTGGGGTTGTAAAGAAAGATCTACAAAAGCTGAAAGGAACTTTGGAAATGATTGCGGCTGTAACTTCTGATGCCGAAAGGAAGCAAGTCCAAGACATAGTTGTGCAACTTTGGCTGAGAAGGCTTCAGAATGATATCGATGATGTTCTGGATGAAATTAATTATGAACCCATACGGCTATCTGGAAAACATGGAAAGCTAGAGAAGGTATGTTGTTTTTCAGTTAAATTTGATTTCAAAATGGTCAATAGAAAATGTTGCATTTATCATTAGGGGTACAATTCCACCTTACAATCTACCAAAGTTATCGAATCAAGGTTTAGTATTACGAGCGGGCCTTTTGTCTTGGCGGAGCTGTCAAGGCACCATAATTAAATATGACTGCAAAAAAATATGGATAGTATTCATATTCACACGTTAAAACCAAATTATATTTAAATTATCCAAACCACTAAGACCTTCCCTCAAATCTCAGCATGATGTCAGTTTACTCCAATATCCCAAACATTTATAACAATATATCTCATTTATTTGCTTTTATCAAATCTCAAAAGCCAACAAAGATATTATATATATAGACTAGGGTTTAAAATGTATACTTTATCACCACGTAATGCAACTCCCTGATGCTATATTGAAATTCTATGGTTGGAACATTCCGTTCCAGTAAAACAACAGTACAATTTTGAACTGAAACAACTTTTTCATTCCCTATTTTAGTTCTTGAATAAACAAATTGCCAGAAAATCTAAAGAAAAAAACATAGATATGGTTCAAATTATATTAATTTACGACACCCTAAAAATGAAATTCAACATATCATGATCTTGAAATAAAATTGATAATTAAACAGCCTCGAAAAGAAGCAGATCTTAATTTGGTATATTAGTAGTATCTGTAATGTAAATGTTGTTCGTCTTCATTTTTTCGTTATACACCATGTGAGGAATGGATGAGTATTAATTTTCCCTACTAAGTGTAAAATATTGTAGTTAAACAGCCATATGCTTGAGCTAACTTTAGAAGAAAAAAAAAATCTTCGTTTGCAAAGGAGCAATACTTGCATGGGAGCTTCTCCACTGCTAAACACCTGATATCTTGTGTCATTATAACTTGTGTCAGGCATGAGAAACTTCATGCATATCCATAACCTGCTCCTTCATATATCTTGAATTATAGGCCTTGCTGCGGCCAAAAAGGAAATTAGACCAACATATGAGAATTAGTATGCAAAGGAATTTTATGTAGTTAATAAACATTGTTCTCAACACTTGGCGAATAATAGTGACAACTCAAGTACCATAGGATAAGCTTAATGTTTACTATGTTAAGTGGTTCAGTCTCAGGTATAAGCTTTAATGTTTACCATGTTAAGTGGTTCAGTCTCAGGTCTAAGTTAATTTTAGCAACAAAGAAGAAGGGTTAATATGATAGAGTAAAACTGTGGAGATAATAATCACAGTTTACTTCTCAAACAAAAATATGCATGAAGCTGTAACAGTATATATATAGATATATATTACGTATGGTCTAACATTATTACAGTGACTGAAGACCATTTTCATACTTATTATGGCAACCGATAAACCTGTGTACCTTTGTGGTGATAAATTATTGGGTGTCATACTTCCTACTAAGCACCTTGATTTTTGATTTGGACTGGTTCCAGATGAAGGCTTGAGTAAGATTTAGAAGTTGTTGTTCTATTTCGTTTCTCATGTGGATAGAAGCAGTTACTATGTTTTTATATGAACTGGACATTGTTACCCACCAATGTTCTCATCAATGATATATCTGTAAAGAAAAATTCAATAGAATAAGATATTTCAATTATGCTTTTCATGAATTTAAATCATACAGAAAAACCATAATGTATTTACTTAGAGTTCTTACCTATAAACTTAAGTTGAACATGTATTACTAAGCCTATAACAATAGAAACGATGATCACAAGAAAAACATTTAGGGCATACATAAAAAGGAGTGTGATAACTAAAAGTGTCAAAAGAACGACGATAGACATCATAATGTTGGAAACAACATTGTTGCTACTGACCATGTAATACACAACAGATTATCTTGGTTAAACATTCTTGAAATGATAAAAGATTGAACTATTGGTCCTTTAAAGACCCTGGTGTTCTTTTCCAACTATTCACGAATAAGACAGACAAATGTAGGTGCTTCAACTGGATTCCTAATCTAAACTTTCTTTATAACAAAGAATTGAGACCAAACTTGTAACCTTAAATGATAAACACGACCCCTCGATGTCACCGTTAGACAAAGACCATGCCCTCAAACATGATTACGACCGAAAAGCAGGCTATGTCACATCTTCACACAGAAAATGTGAATTCTAAGAAATAGCTTAGAAACACAATAAAAATTCTTTGTTCATCAAAAGACGTTTCAGGGGTCACTACGCGAAATCAGGGAATTTGTAACGTTGAAAAAACGTTAGTATCTATATATTGTAACGTCAAAAAAACGTTGGAAAAGTGCCGTTATTATTAGTGTTACAATATTTTATGAACGGTTCATTTCGTTACAATAAATTTTTATTGAATAACGGTTTCATTCGTTGGAATAAATACACCAACGGTTATCTAGTCAGCACAAGATTTATCTGATGTCATTTTGTTGTAACGGATAGCCGTTATTGTGCAGATCGTAACGGTTAGCCTGTAACAGTTTGGTGTAACAGATACTGTAACGACGACTTTGTGTGTAACGGTTGACTTATTGCCACATGTCCTTCCTTGTAACAGCTACAGCAACGATTGTAATCGTTGTTTAGTTGATTGTAACAGATTGGGTCTAACAGTTATTGTAACGATTCACAGCCGTGATAGCTCAATGTAACGGCTGCCGTACAACACGTGTCAATCGTTTCTAACGTTTAAAGTAACGGCTTCAAACGTTGATGCTTGATTGTAACATTCTGGATAAAACAGCTTCCTGTAACGATTCGACTCGTAACAGCTGACTGTAACGTTTGCCGTCTGCCACGTGTCTATCGCTTGTAACATATAGACTAACGGCTTAAGACGTTGACAATTCATTGTAACAGTAATGAATTTGCCAGGTGTGCTAATTACTAACAGATTTTATAACGTTGATTCGACGTTGGTAAAAAAAATAGTTTTCAAAAAAAAAACAACGTTTTTTACTGTTATAAATAAGCTCCCATAATTGGACCCTGCAATGCAATGCATTCCATTTCTGAAGCTGCAATACAATTAGTTTCTGAAGCTGCATTGCAATTCATTTCAGAACCTGCAATACTGAATATGAAACCCATAATTCAATCTCATTCCACAGTACATACATTCTCATTCTAGCAACTAGCACAAGGAATTCATTCATTCAATTATTCTGGAATTCAAACTCATTCCACAATACAAACATTCTCATTGTAGAAGCATAAGGAATTCATTCATTCAATTATTTTGGAATACACACTCCTCAATCATCCACATACGTAAAGTATATATGAGTATCATCTTTACATTGGAAGAACTGCTTAAGCCTAAAAAAATACATGGTTCCCTATATGGTTATAATCAAATGACAAGGGTTTTTTTTTCTTCAGCAGTTTCTAAATATAAGCAAGTGTTGTTCTGCATTATATATACCTTGGCTGAAAAAAGTTGTTCATCCGCCAAAAGAAGTCGTCCATTGACATCATAGTATCCTTAACCAGCACTTGCCATCAATTTCAGTATCCGGACAAAACAATAAATGAAACAGAAACCAAAATTAGAAACGTATCTCATAGGAGAGAAAATTTCATTCAGTAATTTGGGAATTTCGTTTTACATGATCATTCTGGATGTGATACTTCTGCAAACAATAAAATTAATGACAATCAAATTAGGAACAATGTTCGCAGGAGAGACAAAGAATCATTCAGTTACATGTGCATTGTAATTCTGGATTTGGTACATATTCATTGTTGAATACCATTCAATCATAATAATTTGAACATTGACAACCGAAGTATCAAAAGTTTATATTTATTTGACAGAATTGTAACTGCCAATTCACATACACGGTTCATATGAAAAAGTCTGAGAGAGTGGTAGTAAGAGTTTACTCACCATAAGAATTAGAGACGAGAATGTGTTACTTCTCAGTTGTCCTACTTCTACATCTTCGCAGGACCAACACTGTCTCATATCTTCTAACTTGTCCACATGTCCAGGTATTCTTGCACATCAACAGTTCTAATTATATTTCTATATCAATGTCCTGCAACGCAATACAAGGGCAGGGATAAACTTAATTAAAGAATCTTGATCTTGTTTACAAGTTAATCCCTCGCTTGTACAACTTTTCAAGGCCAACACGGTCTCACTTGTTCATCATTTGTCCATCTTCAGGTGTTTGCATCAATGAATCCTCGAAAAGCAAAGAGAATGGTAGTATGAATCAACCAAATTTTTCATTTAGAGGAGACCATAATAATGATAAGTAATGCACATAACTTTAGTGTGTTAAGAGTTTACTCACCAACTGGAATTAAGTAGGTTGCTTGTCAGGCTTGCTGCATCATCAGTCTCCATCAGGTAAGAATTATTTCTGCCAAGAGAAACAACGCATATGCATCGAGTATTCGGAAAATTAACAAGTCATATGTCTCTACAAATACTCGATGAAGTGAGTTGTTTCTTCTGCCATAAAAATGAATATCTTGATCTTTTGTTGTTGTATACCTAACCTGCAACCAAATTTTCATCAAGTGAAAGAGACCATAATAATGATAAGTAATGCAAGAAACTCTAATGTGTTAAGATTTTACTCACCAACTAGAATCAAAGAGGTTACTTGTCAGGTTTGCGACATTGATCTCAATAAGGTGAGCTTGATTTGTTCCAACATAAACAACTCACCTACATCGGGTTTATGGAAAATTAAGATATACAGTAATATGTTTTCTTTACGAAAACTCGTTATGGTGAGTTGTTTGTTCTGGCATAAAAATGAATATCTTGTTCTTTCGTTGTTGTATACCTATCCTACAAGACCTGTTCAAGAGCTCGGAATAAAATCATTTGAAGCAACTTCATTTATTCCAGCTCTTGAATAGCCTTGCAGGAACAGACAACAGTCTCTTATCTTGTTTTTCACTTCAGATGGTACTGCGACACTAACACATCTCCAACTTCAAGTCTTCCGGTCAATGAGTCCTCAAAAAACAAAATGAGAATGGTGGTAAGTGAGTATTTCAGTCAGGATAAAATAATGACAAGGGAAACTAATTATCATAAGATTTTAGTCACCAATGGAATTAGAGAGGAAAACGTATTAGTTGTCAGGTTAGTTACATCGATCTCCTTCATTTACAGCAAACCTAACGACTAATACGTATCCACTCTTAAAAATCTATGGTGGTAAGTTTCACCTTTTTGCAGGAGTCATGTAAAACATATATTTGAAGAGATCATAATAGGTAAGTAAACAAACCTGAGATAGAAAAGGAAACCCACACCTTCGCATCAACAGTGTCTCATATAACGTCTATGCGAGCACATCTGTAGGTACCTCAAAACTACCACATCTATTATCTTGGTGTACACTGGTCACTGGTCCTGCAAGGCTACGTAAGTGGTGGCAAAAATACATTACAAGATATGCAGTTGTTACCTATGAATTTTTGCCACACTTACACAGCTTCAGGTCGCATCAATGAATCCTGGAAAAACAAATGAAAGGGTAGTAAGAATCAACCAATTTTCATCAAGGGAAAGAGACCATAATAATGATAAGTAATGCAAGAAACTCTAATGTGTTAAGAGTTTACTCACCAACTGGAATTAAATAGGTTACTTGTCAGGTTTGCGGCATCGATCTCAATAAGGTAGGCTTGATTTGTGCCAAAATAAACAACACACCTACACAGAGTTTACGGAAAATTAAGATATACAGTAATATGTTTTCTCTATGAAAACTCTCTGTGGTGAGTTGTTTATTCTGGCATAAAAATGAATATCTTGTTCTTTTGTTGTTGTATACCTATCCTACAACCAAGAGAAACTAATTACTATACAAGTTTACCCACTAATGAAATTAGAGTGGAGATGAGTCAGTTGGCAGGTTCGCTGCATTGATCTCCTTCATTTACAGCAAACCTAACAACTAATACATCTCCACTCCGGAAACTGTATGGTGGTAAGTTGCATCTTTTGTTAGGAATTATGTTAAAAACATACTTGAAGAGATCACAATAGGTAAAAACAAACCTTAAGGAAACCTGCAGCAGCCTCATGTTTACTCTCCAACTGGAATTAATGAGGTTACTTTTCTAGTTTGCTGCATCCATCTCTATGAGGGGATCATGATTTGTGTCAAAAGATACAACCAGATGCACAAAGTCTTCAAAGAACTAGACAAGTAATATATATGTTTTGTCTCTGAAAACTCTGTGCTGGGTGTTGTATCTTTAGGCATAAAAATGAATTTCCAGTACTTTTGTGGTTGTATGCCAATCCTGCAATTCATGTTCAACAACTTGGAATCAAATCATTTATAGAAACTTCATTATTGAATAGATCATAATAGGTGACAAAACAAACCTGCGATTAAAAATGAAACCGGCAGCAGCATCGCGCTCATGGGAATGGCTAGAATCCTAGACGAAGGATACAAATCATATCGATGTAGGTGTATACTAATCCTGCAAGGCTCTCTAAGGGCTGGAATAAATTCATTTTGACAAAGTTGATTTTGTCTAAAAATGAATTTATTCAAACGCTTAAAATTATTTGCAGGACCAATACTGTCCATATAGGAAACCGGCAGCAGCATCGCGCTCAAGGGAATGGCTAGAATCCTAGACGAAGGATATAACTCATATCTATATAGGTGTATACTAATCCTGCAAGGCTCTCTAAGGGCTGGAATAAATTCATTTTGACAAAGTTGATTTTGTCTAATAATGAATTTATTCAAACGCTTAAACATATTTGCAGGATCAATACTGTTCATATAGGAAACGTAACAACAAACCGCATACAGAACAAGAGGTAAATAGATTACAACCAAACAACCATAAATCTAGAGTAGCAATCTGATGAATGAGAGGACAGTTGAATAAACCTTATTTGGATTGTAATCTATAGAAAGAGATTACAACATCCAAGAAAAAAACAGAATGTAAAGCAGTAAACATCAGCATATGAACAAACTATTGAAAGATAATGCAAACCACTAAAAATCAGTAACCTTAAATTAAAGCAGAAATCTATTGAAATACATTACACATGGATGCTAAGTAGTAAACAGTATAGATGTTAAGCAGTAAACAACAACAACAACAACACAAAAAACAAAAAAAATCGAAAATATCTTGTTAAAATCTATTGAGATTACAACCAGGAAAAGCCTAATTTTAAAGGGAAAAGTACAAATCTAAAACATACCAGTGATCTTCATAAAGATCTATTAAACAAATTGAAACCCTAAAGGAGAAAAATAAACAATTTTGATAAATCTGTTCGTAGCTAAAAGGCACAAAGAAAACACCTTGAGATTGAATGAGATACAGTGAAAGATGGGAAAAAGGTCTGAGTTCTTCGTCTAACTCTTTTAATAAAACAGGAGGAAGGCTGCAATTATTGAGTCAGAGGAGGGAAATGAAATTTGAGAGGGAAATCAGATAGGTTTTCAAATTTGTGAGGGAATGGATATCAAAAAGAGTTATTAGATTGGAAACTGGGAGGGAAACAAAATTTGAGAGCCAAAACTTTCGGACAAGAGAGAAGAGTACAATAATTGAGGAGAGATTTGTTTTTTCTCTCAAAATATCTAAGTCCAAGGCGTCCGTATCGAGGTAAAGTTGGTCAAATTTGTGGTCAAGTTGGTCAAATATGTAGTCAAGTTGGTCAAATATGTGGTCAAGTTGGTCAAATTTGTGGTCAAACACATAATCGGAAGCAAAATGAGGCACACTCAGCTTGCAAGATTAACATATACAGACCCAATGTTCTCGTTAAGGTGAGGTTTGAGATATCAAATATCAGATTGGATGATTCTGCAACCTATTATGGAACTCAGCTTGCAAGATTACCATATATAGACCCAATGTTCTCGTCTAGGTGAGGTTTTTGATGTCAAATATCAGATTGGATGGATCCGAGGTGGATTCTGCAACCTATTATGGAACTCATCTTGCAAGATTACCATATACAGACCCAATGTTCTCGTCCAGGTGAGGTTTTTAATGTCAAATATCAGATTGGATGGATCCTGAGTGGATTCTGCAACCTATTATGGAACTCAGCTTGCAAGATTACAATATACAGACCCAATGTTCTCATCCAGGTGAAGTTTTTGATGTCTATCAGATTGGATGGATCCGAGGTGGATTCTGCAACCTATTATGGAATTCAGCTTGCAAGATTACCATATACAGACCCAATGTTCTCATCCAGGTGAGGTTTTTGATGTCAAATATCAGATTGGATGGATCCTGGGTGGATTCTGTAACCTTTTATGGAATTCATCTTGCAAGATTACCATATACAGACCCAATGTTCTCGTCCAGGTGAGGTTTTTGATGTCAAATATCAGAGTGGATGGATCCTGAGTGGATTCTGCAACCTATTATGGAACTAAGTTGCAAGATTACCATATACAGACCCAATGTTCTCGTCCAGGTGACGTTTTTGATGTCAAATATCAGATTGGATGGATCTAAGGTGGATTTTGCAACCTATTATGGAACTCAGCTTGCAAGATTACCATATATAGACCCAATTTTCTCGTCCAGGTAAGGTTTTTGAAGTCAAATATCAGATTGTGAAAAAGTGGGGGTACAACAACCTCACCCAATAATTCGCTTAGCAATCTGTATGGACTAAGTCCAATATACTTTTAAGAGAATCAACTAGACAGTCAGACTCAATCTTAATAAAAAGTATATCAAAGTGTTATATCTCAATTTCTCGATTCAATCCTTACTCAAGCAAATAGAAATCTGCGAGTCTAATTGAATACATGAGAAATTAACTTGAACGGTACCAAAGACCAATGTTAAAGTATCAATCAATTTTAATCAAAAACCAAAGGTCGGATTTACCAATTGATTGATTCAACGCACCACCTGTGATATTTCAATTATATAACAAAATATAATGCGGAAAAGAAATAACACAGACACCATAAGTTTTGTTAACGAGGAAACCGCAAATGCAGAAAAACCCTTGGGTTCCTAGTCCAGATTGAACACACACTGTATTAAGCCGCTACAGACACTAGCCTACTACAAACTAACTTCGGTCTGGACTGTAGTTGAACCCCAATCAATCTCACACTGATCCAAGGTACAGTTGTGCTCCTTACGTCTCTGATCCCAGCAGGATACTACGCACTTGATTCCCTTAGCTGATCTCACCCACAACTAAGAGTTGCTACGACCCAAAGTCGAAGACTTTAATAAACAAATTTGTATCACAAAGAAAAGTCTACAAGAATAGATAAATATGTATCCCACAGAAATACCTACGAGTTTTGTTCCTTCTTTTGATAAATCAAGGTGAACAGTAACCAATTGATAACCCGAACTTATATTCCCGAAGAACAACCTAGAATTATCAATCACCTAACAATAATCTTAATCGACTAGCGAAACAAGGTATTGTGGAATCACAAACGATGAGACGAAGATGTTTGTGACTACTTCTCTATCTTTCCTGTCGGAGAAATTAATCTCAAGCCAATCTTACGATTGTACTCAAATACGATAGAAACAGCAAGATCAGATCACGCAACCACAGAGAAAATAGTTGGGTCTGGCTTCACAATCCCAAAGAAGTCTTCAAGTAGTTAACCTACAGGGTCTCGGTATAAAAATAAGGTTAAAGGAGAATCGACTCTAGCTTATACAACTAGTATCACACAGAAGGTGTGGGGATTAGCTTTCCCAGTTGCTAGAGTTCTCCTTTATATAGTCTCCAAATTAGGGTTTGCAATCTAAGTTACCTTGGTAACAAAGCATTCAATATTCACCGTTAGATGAAAACCTGATTAGATTCAAGCTAATATATTTCAACCGTTAGATCGAACTTATCTCGTTATACACAAATGAAATATACGGTTTGTGTAACCATACCTAAACATGTACAAGTCGTTGGTTCAACAGTAGTTAACCAAATGATTATCCATATGAGCACTTTCATATCAACCTTATTCATCTTCACCTTAACAAGTTCAAATGACTCAAAAGAACTAGTTAGAGAATTGTTCAATTGCTTAGATCTCATAGAAGTATACAAGACACTATCGAAGCAAAATCGGTTTTGATTCACTCAAATCGATTCATGAACTTCATAGTCATAGTTTGCAAATATGCATTCCTTAGTTTATATATATTTTATTTCACAAATAAACCAATTTTAGAAAGTAACACACTTAAGTATGCATACGGGTATGCGTACTTAAGTAACCGGATTTGAGTTTGTTGTGGTTTCCAAACTCAGCAGAAATTCACGGACGTGATCTCTCCGCCAGTATGCGTATGGGTACGCATACTTAGGTAACCGGATTGAGTTTGTTTTAATTTCCAAACTCAGCAGAAATTCACGGACATGAACTTCCGCCAGTATGCGTATGGGTACGCATACTTACCCAGTCTCCATCAACCATTTAGTACACATACAAGTATGCATACATTTGGTTCCCGGCTTTGGACTTATACACTAATGCGCGAACACATTATATGCTTATATCCAAGGATGGTTACATGTTCTAAACTCTCATTTCAATCATTGAAACATTCTTAGAGGATGTTAAATAGAGGTTATTCACACACTATTTTTAATCAAAGCAATTTTCAAGATATTGAAATAACCAACATGACTTTCGTCACTTGTAAAGATGAACTTGGCCAAAGCGAAAGCTTACCAACACATATTTCGAGAAAAAGATAAGTGAGATAAACTCGACTCGAAATAGCAAATGTGTATAATCGAAGTTTATATAGCAATACGACTTTTGTATCAAGATAAGAGATAGAGTAGATAGACTTTTGAGTGATAGATAAGTTCAAGTCTCCACATACCTTTTAGTCGATGAAGTTCCACCAATTCCTTGAGTAGTTCTTCGTCTTTGTATGGTGATCGTCGTGGAGTCTAGAGCTTAACTATACTTTCTATCCTAGTCCGAGACTTAGCTATAAGTAGACTAGAAATCAAGACTTATAGTTTTGACAACTAAACTTGACAACAAGTTTGAGATAGAAACGCTTGCGAGTTCGACCGAGCAGTGCTCTAACAATCTCCCCCTTTGTCAATTTTAGTGACAAAACTATCAATACATATGGAATACAAAAAATAAACTTTGCAGCTTCTTTTCCACATGCCTGATCTCCTTGGTTCTTCAATATTACTCGAAATCTTTGTCACTTCCAAGTACTCCAATGATTCCAAAGGTTGTAAGTTCAGCATCATCGTTGTTTAAAATCCGTAGCCATAACAATGAGAAAACAAAAGCTCTCAATCATTGTCACACAGTGTCATAGTATTATTACACAGCATCAAAGTTCAATTGTTTCACAACTTCAACAACAATACTATGGTGATATGTATCACTCCCCCTTAGTCAATACTCCATCTCACATGGAAACCACTCCCCCTTACATAAGGATCTGAAAATCATATGTATTTGTCGTGTGAACTACACATTAATTCTCCCCCTTTTTGTCAATAAAATTGGCAAAGGTACGAAAACTTGTGGGATCCTAATGAAATTTCCATAGAGACATTTCATGACCAAAAGAAAGTACATATCAACTTTTTAGATGCAATCATATAGCCGAAACTAAATGCGTTCATCAAGGAGTTTATAAAGATACAAGATAACCCCTATAATATTCCACAGCCGCACTTCCCACAAAGATTTGGCAATTAAGCACAAGTTCTATTAAGAACTCCCCCCCATAAAATGTCATTCCCGAAAGAACAACAAGAGCGACCTTACTTTCACAAGAAAAGAAGGATTTCTTTGGACAACAACAAATCATATAAGAATATGAATTTGTATCCAAAATACTCTATTGAATTAACCACAAAAGAACCCATGATTAATTCAACCGGAAATGCTCAACATAAGAAAACTTACAGAGCCACACAGTATATACATAAAATATATGGATCAGGGAAGATCAATACTGCGGAATAAACAAAGATTCATTCTATCTTTCATCACTATTTGCACAATTACATATAATAGACTTAATCTTTGTAAACAAAAGCTCATCCTTTCTTCCATCAATATTTGCATAATGACATAAAAGGATTAACTTTTGTTTGTCAAAAGTTCATTCATTCTTTTATCAATACTTGCATATTGACATACGAAGGACTTAACTTTTGACCACATATGGGACAATCATAGTTCACAGACACAAACACACGTATCCCATAACAAATTGCAATATATAAAACCATAAAGATTAATACTGCAAAAATCATCTTCCAAACAAACTTTAGAATTTAAATAAATAAATCTAAAAACATTGGACATAGCTATGTGTAGTCACAATAATGGTTATTCCAAACTCTAGTTATTCTTCTTAAAACACAAGAATAAAATTCTCATAAGATGATTTACTAGACAAAAATAAGAAATCAACAAGCTAAAAAAAACAAAAAAACTTCAAAACCACCAAAGCCGAACACGAACTAAAATCACATAGACGTTTCAGAATCCTCACGAGCCTTGAGGTCTTTGAGCTTGTGATTGACAACATCTACTGCTTCTTCAGAGAAGATATCCTCATTGAGAAGATATTTAACATGTGTCTTAATGAGACCAAGGTCAGATGTAACCTTTTTCAACTCAGTTCTTAACACATCAAGACTCTTCAAAGTATCAACGAGCTGCAGTTTTGCTTCCTCAAAATATTTAAGAAAATCATGAACCACTTCAGCAGAAACCATATCCTCATTCTCAACATCCTGATGTGTATAGGCATAGTAACATGAGTCTTTAAGATGATCATCTTCTACTAGGGTTCTTTTCTTCCTTCCTTTGGACTCGAAACCAATACCTTTATCAAGAAAACCTCTTGCAAAGCCGCTAGAGCTAGAAGAAGACATTCTAGACAAATCACAAAATAACCCAGAGTATACGTACGTGACTCAGAGGTTTTGGTATTTAAATGTTTTCTTAGGGAAGGTAACTTTTAGGGTTTCCAAAAATTGATTCGTGACAGTAACACATGTACTCGTACGAATACAACTTGACCTAAAAACTAAAAACTGACAAAGGTCGCACCTTTACGTCAAGACTGAGTAATTTTTGTGAATATCACAAAATTTTGGCTCAATAATTTCTTTACTTAGAGGAGAAATAAATTATAGCACAAGAGTAGCAAGCAACATAGTTGCAAAGAAAACTTCTTCGAAGACAAGGCAAAAAAAAGGAAAAACAAAGAACATCTTCAGGTACAGCCAATACTTAAGAAAAGTTGTCTGCAGACAAAAGTTTAGCTATAGACGATAAGAAAATAACTCAACTAAATATAAAATAATTTTGACAGAAGTATACCTGATTATTAACACAACTTACTCAACAGGATTTTTATGAGTAAGTTCTCAACCCTTGTGATTAATTAACACAAGAATGAGCTCTCATCTCATTAAATGAACGATGTTCATAGTTGAGTCTCTTTTTCCTTTCAAATCTAGGAAAGAATCTCTTTTGATGTGAGAAATTATCATAAAACTTACTGTCATCAAAATATGAGACATAGTTTGAGTTCTTACCAGAAGAATTTTGACTAGAGGCGGTTGACATCCTATTGACGATTTCTTTATAACCTTCAATTTTTACTTTTAGATTATTTCTTATATCATCATTTTTTTCTCCCTTCTCCTGACACTCTGTTCACATCAAAAACAATATTATCTCCCTTTTTGACAGAGGAAAATTCCTAATCTCTTCTTAGAAGTTTTTTGTTGAGACCTCTGTTATGCTTCTGAGCATTTGAGGAACTCATAGAACTGACTTTCCTGGTAGAATACACAGGGTGAGTACTGAAACAAATTGGTTTAGACATACGAATGTCAGTTACACCTTTGAGAATTAAGTATAAGGTGTGTTGAAGTTGAACAATGGAATTGTTATTCATCCTAGAGTTTCTCTTTTGCTTAACAGGTCCTTTTGAATCACAAAAGAGACATACTTTCTGATCATAAGAATGATTAGAAGGTACCGTCTTAACATCATCGTTTGGAGATTTCTTCCTTCCATGTGATGTGCAACATCCTTGATTAGAAAAGGCTATAGGCACATCTTTTCCAATAGAAGGGAATTCCGATTTTATTTCTGGAATTGGAACTTTCTCAGTTGCAATGGAAGTAGACGGTGTTGAGGATTTTTTGGAACATCCTTGAATCGAGAGTTTACTCAAGCGATGTTAAATTTCCAATGTATCCTTTTTGAGGCTTGCCTCAAGTAAGATACGTGAAGACTGAACTTCAACATTTCTTGAATCATAATCTCTTACTACACCGAGAAGAACATTGAAATTATTTTCCACCGATTAAATCTATCATCTTGGATTCTAACAAGTTTTAGAATCAGTTCACTCTCTTCAGTTGTTTCCCTTTCGTTGGAGATAGACTATTTTGAAGGGTAATTGGGATAACACATGTCAGTGTCAGTCTGTTTCGTCAGAACACTAGGTTCATCTATATTTTAGATTGAAAAATCTTTCTCTTTAATAGACATTGTTGAAACAGAATTTTTGTTTCTGGTGACGTGTTTATCAGAGATATTATTGCCGTCCATAGAGTCAGATCGCTAAAAACACAGACTTATGAGGTCTTAAACGTGTTTGCCTGCTCTGATACCAATTGAAAAAGTGGGGGTACAACAACCTAACCCAATAATTCGCTTAGCAATCTGTATGGACTAACTCCAATATACTTTTAAGAGAATAAACTAGATAGTCAGACTCAATCTTAATAAAAAGTATATCAAAGAGTTATATCTTAATTTCTCGATTCAATCCTTACTAAAGCAAATAGAAATCTGCGAGTCTAATTTAATACACGAGAAATTAACCTGAACGGTACCAAAGACCAATGTTCAAGTATCAATCAATTTTAATCAACAACCAAAGGTCGGATTTACCAATTAATTGATTCAACGCACAACCTGTGATATTTCAATTATATAACAAAATATAATGCGGAAAAGAAATAACATATACACCAGAAGTTTTGTTAACGAGGAAACCGCAAATGCAGAAAAAAAACCCAGGACCTAGTCCAGATTGAACACACACTGTATTAAGACGCTACAGACACTAGCCTACTACAAACTAACTTCGGTCTGGACTGTAGTTGAACCCCAATCAATCTCACACTGATCCAAGGTACAGTTGCGCTCCTTACGTCTCTGATCCTAGCAGGATACTACGCACTTGATTCCCTTAGCTGATCTCATCCACAATTAAGAGTTGCTACGATCCAAAGTCGAAGACTTTAATAAACAAATCTGTATCACACAGAAAAGTCTACAAGAATAGATAAATATGTCTCCCACAGAAATACCTACGAGTTTTGTTACGTCTTTTGATAAATCAAGGTGAATAGGAACCAATTGATAACTCGGACTTATATTCCCGAAGAACAGCCTAGAATTATCAATCACCTCACAATAATCTTAATCGACTAGCGAAACAAGGTATTGTGGAATCACAAACGATGAGACGAAGATGTTTGTGACTACTTTTCTATCTTGCCTATCGGAAAAATTAATCTCAAGCCAATCTTACGATTGTACTCAAATACGATGGAAACAGCAAGATCAGATCACGCAACTATAGAGAAAATAGTTGGGTCTGGCTTCACAATCCCAAAGAAGTCTTCAAGTCGTTAACCTACAGGGTCTCGGTATAAACCTAAGGTTAAAGGAGAATCGACTCTAGCTTATACAACTAGTATCACACAGAAGGTGTGGGGATTAGCTTTCCCAGTTGCTAGAGTTCTCCTTTATATAGTCTCCAAATCAGGGTTTGCAATCTAAGTTACCTTGGTAACAAAGCATTCAATATTCACCGTTAGATGAAAAACTGATTAGATTCAAGCTAATATATTTCAACCGTTAGATCGAACTTAGCTCGTTATACACAAATGAAATATACGTCATTTAGGTTTGTGTAACCTGATAGACGCATTTATGTGTCTATTTTCATCTCTATTGTATATATTATTAGTACCCATTTTATACTTATTATGGTGTTTTATATCTTTGTAGTATTTTTAGAGAAATAAGCTCTTGCGACGAAATTGGCTCGTAAAGTGGTGCTTTACACCCCAGGATAGAGTACTAAAGGCACCCCAGAAATGCACCGGAAGCACCCCAGAAATACATCGGAGGAACCCCGAAAAAATGTTGAAAACACCCCAGAAAAAAGTGTTAAAGGCACCCACCAAAATTACTAAAGGCACCCTGAAAATGGATAAGGGCGCCCCCAAGGCAGCCGAGCTGTTAAAGGCACCCGCGTTTTGGATTCAGGGCACTTCACCTTCATCGTTTGAAAGAATATTTTTGGCGGGAAAATAAACTCATTTCACTGTCAGATTTTCGATGGATTTTTGGACGTGATTTAGTGAGATTAAATCCCTGAAACTTAATGGGTAGACGTGATATGACTATAGAAAGCTGGTATGGGTGTTTTTTCCGATCAAATTTGGCTTAATAACGTGTTTCAATCCAAAACAGTGGACACAAGTTTTCACGGGTTCAAGTAAATTTGACACGAGTTTGAGGCGTGTAATGCATGAGTTTCGAGTGTGTTGCACTACAGAGATTCGTGAAGAAAATAAATAACGAAGGTTGACAGCTGAGAACGCGTGGAAGATCAAAAAATGAAAATTTTGGCCGTGGAGAATAATATTGATAAATGAAGATTATTTGGGAGATATGGCCGGATTAAAGGAGGATTAGGAGTATAAATAGAGTTATACAGGTATAAGGAAGGGTTGTGGAGAGTTTGGGGAGCTGAGAAGAGCCAGAGAAGAAGAAATCACAAGTTGCAGAACTCGGTTTCTGCTGCTGCTGCTGCTGATAAACGCGAAGAGCATTAGACGCAAGGTAACCGTCGTTCTTCAACAGTGACAGCGACAAAAGGATGAGGGTCGTAACGCGACAGTGTTAACAACACTTCATTTTTATCGTTTTCTGTAACAGCTCGGTTTGTAACAAACAAAAGTGTTACAAACCCGGTTTTTGTCAATTTTCTCCTATTTCATCATTTGTGAACCATTTTTGAGCATTAATAAAGATGAATTTTGAGCATATTTCCATGATAATGATGAGCTAATTCTCGCGTAACCAAGGCATGGGGGAAGCTATTGTTGCATGAATAATTGGTAATTATTTTACTTTTCTCTAATTTTGCAATTTATAATTCACTCAAATTACTGCTTTGCAGAATTTTAATTATTTGCATAATTTTTCCTAATTAGTTGTGATTCAATTAGATAGGTTATGCTTTGGTTAGATAATCTATGCTTAAGGGATACAATTAATGTTTGAGAATATGCTTGATAATTTGTGAATTAAGAAAAAGTGATTTTAAAAATAATTAGAATTTTGGAATTTTTATCATCATTTATTCATGTGTAATAGTGGAATCTAGTGTCTTGGTTATTTTCACTCTAAAAATTAAATACTTAGTCCCAGTACCTCTTGCACCAATTGTAATATTATTGTATATTTTTATTAATTTTAAAAAAAACTCGAATCTTCACAAATCTGAACGAACCTATTACTACAACAAAGTTGAAATCACATCATAACCGTACCTAAACATGTACAAGTCGTTGGTTCAACTGTAGTTAACCAAATGGTTAGCCATATGAATACTTTCATATCAACCTTATTTATCTTCACCTTAACTAGTTCAAATAACTCAAAAGAACTAGTTGGAGAGTTGTTCAATTGCTTAGATCTCATAAATGTATACAAGACACAATCGAAGCAAAATCGGTTTTGATTCACTCGAATTTATTCATGAACTTTATAGCCACGGTTTGCAAATATGCATTCCTTAGTTTATATATATTTAAGTTCACGAATAAACCAATTTTAGAAAGTAACACACTTAAGTATGCGTACGGGTATGCGTACTTAACTAACCGGATTTGAGTTTGTTGTGGTTTCCAAACTCAGCAGAAATTCACGAATGTGAACTCTCCGCCAGTATGTGTATGGGTACGCATACTTAGGTAATCGGATATAGTTGGTTTTGATTTCCAAACTCAGCAGAAATTCACGGACGTGAACTTCCGCCAGTATGCGTACGGGTACGCATACTTACCCAGTCTCCATCAACAATTTAGTACACACACAAGTATGCATACATTTGGTTCCCGTCTTTGGCTTTATACACTAATGCGCAAACACATTATATGCTTATATCCAAGGATGGTTACATGTTCTAAACTCTCATTTAAATCATTAAAACATTCTTAGTGGATGTTAAATAGAGGTTATTCACACACTATTTTTCATCAAAGCAATTTTCAAGATATTGAAATAAAAACCATGACTTTCGTCACTTGTAAAGATGAACATGGCCAAAGCGAAAGCTTACCAACACATATTTCGAGAAAAAGATAAGCGAGATAAACTCGACTCTAAATAGCAAATGTGTATAATCGAAGTCTATATGGCAATACGACTTTTGTCTCAAGATAGGAGATAGAGTAGATATACTTTTTGAGTGATAGATAAGTTCAAGTCTCCACATACC
Source organism: Papaver atlanticum (assembly GCA_023531105.1). Classification (NCBI taxonomy): domain Eukaryota; kingdom Viridiplantae; phylum Streptophyta; class Magnoliopsida; order Ranunculales; family Papaveraceae; genus Papaver; species Papaver atlanticum. Next base: position 2,810,509 of record JAJJMB010004763.1, read on the forward strand.
TATTAGTCGATGAAGTTCCACCAGTTCCTTGAGGTGTTCTTCGTCTTTGTATGATGATCGCCGTGGAGTCTAGAGCTTAACTACACTTTCTATCCTAGTCCGATACTTAGCTATAAGTAGACAAGAAATCAAGAATTATAGTTTTGGAACCTAAACTTGATAACAAGCTTGAGATAACAACGCTTGCGAGTTCGATCGAGCAGTGCTCTAACAGATTGGATGGATCCTGAGTGGATTCTACAACCTATTATGGAACTCAGCTAGCAAGATTACCATATACAGACCCAATGTTCTCGTCCAGGTGAGGTTTCTAATGTCAAATATCAGATTGGATGGATCCTAAGTGGATTCTGCAACCTATTATGGAACTCAGCTTGCAAGATTACCAT
>JAJJMB010004770.1:0-58960 GCA_023531105.1 Papaver atlanticum
GGTAATTTGGTCATTTTGTCGGACACATGAAAAATTGTTGCCCTTTTCCGGCGGGGGTAATTTGGTCTTTTTTAAGGACCCAAGAAAATTTGTTGCCCTTTTTCGGCTAGGGTAATTTGTTCATTTTCACAGACACATGAAAATTTGTTGCCCTTTTCTTGCGAGGGCAATTTGGTCATTTTCGTTAAAAAATTTCGCCTTTTCCGTTGAGGGTAATTCTTTCATTTTCCAAGACACATAAAAGATTGTTGGCCTAAGGGTAATTTTGTCATTTTGACGGACACATCAAAAATTATTGCCCTTTTCCGGCAGGGTAATTTGGTCATTTTCAAGGACCCAAGAAAATTTGTTGCCCTTTTTCGGCGAGGGTAATTTGTTCATTTTCACAGACACGTGAAAATTTGTTGCCCTTTTCTTGCGAGGGCAATTTGGTCATTTTCAGTAAAAAATTTCCCCTTTTCCGTCGAGGGTAATTCTGTCATTTTCAAGGACACATAAAATATTGTTGGCCTAAGGGTAATTTTGTCATTTTGACGGACACATGAAAAATTATTGCCCTTTTCCGGCGGGGGTAATTTGGTCATTTTCAAGGACCCAAGAAAATTTGTTGCCCTTTTTCGGCGAGGGTAATTTGTTCATTTTCACAGACACGTGAAAATTTATTGCCCTTTTCTTGCGAGGGCAATTTGGTCATTTTCATTAAAAAATTTCCCCTTTTCCGTCGAGGGTAATTCTGTCATTTTCAAGGACACATAAAAGATTGTTGGCCTAAGGGTAATTTGGTTATTTTGTCGGACACATGAAAAATTATTGCCCTTTTCCGGCGAGGGTAATTTGGTCATTTTATCGGACACATGAAAATTTGTAGTCCTTTTCATGCAAGGGTTATTTGGTAATTTTCAAGGACACATAAATATTTGATAATTTACTTTCCAAACACATCTGAATGAAAACCCGGGGTGTATATCTAGTAATCTTGTAAGCTGACTTCCATCCCAGATGGGTGAATCCCTTGGGGGACCATATAGATTTGGTATTTTACTTCCAAACTCATCTTGGTCATTTTCATGAAAATTTGTTGCCCGTTTTTGACGAAGGTAATTTGGTCATTTTCATGGACACATAAAAATTTGTTGCCCTTTTTCTATAAGGGTAATTTGGTCCTTTTGGCGGACACATGAAAATTTGTTTCCCTTTTCGGACGGGGGCAATTTGGTAGTTTTTATGAAAATTTGTTATCCTTTTCCACCGAGGGTATTTTGGTCATTTTGTCAGACACATGATTTTTTTTGCCCTTTTCGGGCGGGGGTAATTTGGTCATTTTGTCGGACACATGAAATTTTGTTGCTCTTTTCCGGCGGGGTAATTTGGTCATTTTAAAGGACTCCTGAAAATTTGTTCCCCTTTTCCGGCAAGGGTAATTTGTTCATTTTCATTGACACATGAAAATTTGTTGCCCTTTTCTGAAGGAATCGTACCTGTAAATGGATGGATTCATCGTTCTTACCAAGTTTCCGACTTATAGTAGTCCACTCATGGCTAGGTTTCGATCTCGTAGCAAGGGTAAGCATACAATATGCCAGAATAGAGTTTGTTTAAGGTTCCGGGGAATATTCCGAAGGAATCGTACCTGTAAATGGATGTATTCATCATTCTTACCAAGTTTCCGACTTATAGTAGTCCACTCACGGCCAGGTTTCGATTTCGGAGCCAGTGTAAGCATACAATATGACATAATAGGGTTTGTTTAAAGTTTGGAAGAATATTCCGAAGGAATCTTACCTATAAATGAATGTATTCATCGTTCTTACCAAGTTTCCGACTTATAGTAGTCCACTCAAGGCAAAACCTCTAGGCTCGTCACTAATCAAACGGCCAAAAGTGTCTCTTTTCCAAGCACGCTCACTAATGGACTTGAGCGATTTTTGCATACACTAAGAAAAATATAAATAAAAATCCTAAAGAAGGGAGGTTCTAAGCAAACACACAGCAGGCTGACTCCACCAAAACAAACCAAAAAATTTCTAGCAAACAACAAGCATGATGGCTCCACTTAGATTGTTTCTAGACCAGCTTCTAATCCTTCGAAAAGGAATTCGTTACAATCTAAGCAAACCTCTCTAGATCGATCAGAATAAAGTGAGTCGAAGAGAAGTAGGGGAAGCTCAGAGCAGCTTTGATACCCCCACCTCTTTGGCAACGCTTCCCTGGGTTACAAGGCGGCTCTAATCGACTTACAGTAATCTTCCTGAACTTCAAAGTATGCTTAAAAGAGCAACCAATATTTTTCGAACGACTTTCCTATTAAGCGCGTTACCCTATAGGTCTCGTTCTAGTCAATATTTTAGGCTTGGGTTCGCTTAGGTTATGTTTTCCTAAGGCGGGCAAGAAGAGAACGGTGATGAAATCCGAACCCTTATCTTGTATGGCCAGTCCTTGCCCTTTACTAGGAAATTAAAGTCCGTATTCAGTCCTCAACATATATTCACCTTAAGGCAGACAGTAAACCCGCTGACAGGGGATTCGCGGGTGTTTCAAAAAACTTACCTCCCGTACCAGACGGGCGAAGAACCGCTGAAGTCGACTCGGGCCACGACTCCCATGTCATGTACGAACCCGAGGGGCCGACACGATATCGTAATCGTCGTCCTTCCCTGCAAACAGTTTATATTTAAAACTACCCTTCCGTAGGGTTTAAAAAAAAAAAATTTGTCCCAAAGTTCACAGTCCAAAGTCCAAAAAAAAAAAAAAAAAAAAAAAAACTACAAAAATAAAAGATATCCTAATACAATTTCTATTAATAAAATAAAATCTAAAAAATAAAATCTAAAAAAAAATAAAAAAAAATAATAAAATTTTTTTTTCTTTGTCTTTCTTTTCCTTTTCTTTTAGCTTTTATCTTTGGCTCCTAATCTCTTAGTCACCAAAGTCTTTGGCTTAAATCCTTTTCGGTCCAAACTCCAAACTTGTAGCACAAAGAAATATACCCAAAGAAACGTAAAATAGAACAAAGAGAAAATAAAGAAAATCTAAAAAATAATAAATCTAAAAACTCTAACTTAAAAACAAGTCCGCGTCGGCGGCGCCAAAAATTGATGTGATTTCAACTTTGTTGTAGTAAAAGGTTCGTGAGACTTGTGAAAGCAATTGATTTTAGACTTATTTAAACTAAAAGTAGAGAAAATTTAAATCCAAATTTGTTTTTTTTTTTAAGATTGAAAATAACCAAGACACTAGATTCCACTATTACACATGAATGAATGATGGTAAAAATTCCAAAACTCTAATTATTTTTAAAATCTCTTTTTCTTAATTCACAAATTATCATGCATATTCTCAAACATTAATTGTATCCCTTAAGCATAGATTATCTAAACAAAGTATAACCCATCTAATTGAATCACAACTAATTAGGAAAAATTATGCAAACAATTAAAATTATGCAAAGCAGTGATTTGAGTGAATTATAAATTGCAAATTAGAGAAAAGTAAAATAATTACCAATTATTCATGCAACAATAGCTTCCTCCGTGCCTTGATTACGCGAGAATTAGCTCATCATTATCATGGAAACATGCTCAAAATTCATCTTTATTAATGCTCAAAAATGGTTCACAAATGATGAAATGGGAGAAAAATGATAAAAACCTGGTTTTGTAACACTTATATTTGTTACAAAATCAATTGTTACAGAAAACGATAAAGGAATACCGTCACAAGCACTGTTGAAGAACAACGGTCTTTAAGGGTCTTATGTTCTTTGTACCTCCTTCACCAGCATAAAACAGCCGCTTCCTGAAAAAGTTTTTTCTCGGAATTTTGATGTTCTAAACGTTTCCCTATTCTCTCTCTGAACTCTCCCTCCCTTCTATGAGTCTCCTACACTCTTTATATACCCAACTGCACCAAGAATCTCCCATAATAACTCGGCAAATATCTGTAATAATTCCCATGCAGTCACCGGAATAATTTCCTGAATCAACTTCTTCACAGTCTGCATGTACTCCGCATACACTCAACAGCCTCAAAAACGCTCCATAAGAAGTGTAGCACGCTTTAAACTCATGCAAACCTTCAAAAGATGAAGTAAAAATCCCGAGAATATCTCCAAAAACAAACGTGCCCTGTTTTCTTCCAAATCACACCACACTTCTATTTTCTCGAAATTAAAGCTCTTACCATCTCTGTTTTGATCAAACATGCTGGTCTCAACTAATTTGAACGAGAAAAATCTCCCCAAATCTTCTCGACTTTAATGAAGAAAATCCTCCCATACACGTATTCCCTGTTTTCTCCCACGCGTGATTGTAGCCAAAGTTAGTTGATTCTGACAACATTACAACCCTGTTTAGTCAAAACAGGATATTTGATGCCAACTCCAGCTATTTAATCTCCTTCAAACTCGTCGAAATCTCCACTGCAAACTCTCGGGTTTTCAAGAACCAATTTCCCGCCAAAAATGAATTCAAATGAAGAAGAAAGGACTGGCCCTTATCCAACAGCTGGGGTGCGAATATCAGGTGGGTACCCCTTATCAACTGGGTGCCCCTTATCCAATATGGGAGTCCGCTTAGCAAATGTCTTTCGGGATGCTTTTAACAACTTTTCGAGCCGATTTCCCAAAAATACCTACAAACACATAAAACACCATAATAAGTACAAAAATGGGTACTAACAATATATACAATGGAGATGAAAATAGACACATAAATGCGTCTATCAGTACGCATACTCACCCGGATTTCCAACAACCGCCAGTACGCGTATGGGTACGCATACTTTGGGTTCACGGTTTTGGACTTTTACACAAATGTGAGAACACACTATGTTTATATCCAAAGATGGTTATATGTTCTAAAATCTCATTTCAATCATTGAAACTTTCTTAGAGGATGTTATATAGTTGTTATTCACAAACTATTTTTCATCAAAGCGATTTTCAAGTTATTGAAATAATCAACATGACTTTCGTCATGAGTAAAGATGAACTTGTCCAAAGTGAAAGCTTATCAACACATATTTCGAGAAATAGATAAGCGAGATAAACTCGGTTCGAAATAGCAAATGTGTATAATCGAAGTCTATATAGCAATACGACTTTTGTCTCAAAATAGGAGATAGAATAAATATACTTTTGAGTGATAGATAAGTTCAAGTCTCCACATACCTTTTGTCGATGAATTTCCACAAGTTCCTTGAGTAGTTCTTTGTCTTCATATCGATGAACGTCATGGAGTCTAGATTTCAGCTACACTTACTATCCTAATCCGAGACTTAGCTATAAGTAGACTAGAAATCAAGACTTATAGTTTTGGCAATTAAACTTGACAAACAAGCTTGAGATAGAAATGCTTGCGAGTTCGACCGAGCAGTGCTCTAACAATCTCCCCCTTTGTCAATTTTAGTGACAAAACTATCAATACATATGGAATACAAAATAAACTTTGTAGCTTCTCATCCAAATGCTTGATCTCCTTGGTTCTTCAACATTACTCGAAATCTTTGTCACTTCTAAGTACTCCAATGATTCTAAAGATGTTTAGTTCAGCATCATCGTTGTTGAAGATCCGTAGCTATAACAATGAGAAAACAATAGCTCTCAATCATTGTTATACAGTGTCATAGTATTATTACACAACATCAAAGTTCAATTGTATCATAACTTCGACAACAATACTATGGTGATATGTATCACTCCCCCCTATAATAGTTCAAATGTAGAGACGGAGTTCAACAGTAAACAGATCTTATTACCAATATCAAGTATCATCACCGGTTATACAGACCCAATGGAATATTTGAGACCATGCTGCAATCCTGTTTACGGTGCAAGTGTATTTGTATTATTACTTAGATTGACAAAGAATCCACTAATGCCGCAAACGTATCCGAATACCGTCCCGACTCGCTCTAGTCTTGCTGTTTATCTCAAAAACTATATGTCTCTCAAATTTTGCCTCTACTCCACTCCTCCTCTGGAACTCCAAAACTAGCTCTCTATTTATATTATTTCTCCATTAACCCTAACCACAGGATTAAATGATATCGATCTTACGGCTCACAAAAAAAAACCCTGAATATTATTACTAACTTAATAAAAATTATTTTCATTTAATAAAATATAATAATATTGTTAGAGCATTGCTCAGTTGAACCCACTAAGTGTTGGTATGTCAAGTTTGGTTTTCATATTTTAGTGAATCAAAACTCATTTAAAGAGTCGCTTGATTATTTACTAGAGTCAACTTTGTATAGGTTAGCTATAAAGTTACTAGGATATTAGACTTACAAGTATTACTTGAAGACTTGAAGAATGTGAAGAAGTAAAGAACTACAACGACGACATCATCCTTCCTCTTGAGGTTAGTAATATTTGACTTGAACTGTTTCATTCCTAACGTATCTTTCAAGTCATGCATATTGAAAACATAACTGCGAAGCTGTGAATTATTATACTCTAGTTAGACATAGTATTAAGGAATTACAATATGAAGTATAACGTCTATCTTTTGAACTTCGTATATAAGACATCGACATAATCGTATGAATGCTATTGTGATTATGTATGAATGCTTATCGATATAATGTCGTCCCTAGGAAACAATGTTTTACATTCGTTTAAAGGAAGTACAATTCATAAACTTGTTTTATGAATCAAAAGGGAAATCGCTAGGCTTATTGGTATTGTTATTCATTGCAAATCTTTGGATTACCAATATGTGTGTTTAGTATAACCGCTCATAAATTGTTTATGTATCTTGGTAAAACTATTCACAAGGCCTGACTTTTGCATTGGTATGACTTTTATTAGTGAAACCGATCTTAAGTAATCACCTGAGATGGTATGATCGATATGTTGTAATTGGTATGACCAACTCTAGACATTGGGGAACCGATCCTAGTAAGAGGTGCAACCGATCACAAGTAGGAGAATCGATCCTTGTAAGAGGTGCAACAATTTCTTAGTGATTGGTAACCGATCCTATGACTTGTGCAGCCGAATACAAGTTAGATACAATATATATGTGGTAACCGATCCTTGTACCTAGTCAACCAATTTTTGGAAATCTAGTGTGACCGATCCTAGTACCCACATAAAGGTAGAACCGTTAAACCCATGATTGGTGATTTGATAGGATAATCAATCACATAGTTCTTGGAAGACAGATGAACCAATTCTAAACTCGTTTCGAAGTGTGGCAAATCGGTTCAAAAATGGTAAATATGAAAAAGGATTTACAAAGTAAAGATGTCGACATACTTTGAGCATGTGCAGTAACTCTTATCTTTTATTATTAAAAGATATTCCTTAATAGCTAAAGGAGAATCCCGGATCGAAATAAATTGAGAATCTTTTAATTAAGGTTTTTAGTTTTATATGCTTTTAATTTCCAGCAATTAAAATGCATATCTTTAGAAAATAAAAATTAGTAATGTGCATTTACTAATTAGAGATTTTCTACTGAGATTTCGGTCAATATTTGGACAGAGCATTTCCAGGAATTATGGAAACTGAATTTGGAAATATATTGCATATCTTGAGAATATTTTCGGTTTCGGAAATTCCTTGGTGTCCAAACTTCCTTGGTCTATAAATATTGAAGTTTGCATTTCGAGCAAACGAATCCTCAGAGCCAGCAAAAGTACCTAGTTGTGTTGTTACTGGTGGAGACGTCTATTCGGAGAGGAAAGTACCCAAATTAGTCGAAATCTCTTACGACCGCTCGTTTTAAAGACTTCTTTGGTATTGGGAAGCTCTACGAGTACCGTTGGTGGGAAACTAGATAATTGCAGTTTCTTATTAGTTTTCGATTGATTTGATTGACTAACGGTTGTTGAACTTTGATTGCACCTAGTTTGTTTATGCTTGAGAATCTTCTCTTCTGATATAAGATTCACTCAAACTAGATCGAAGTGTCGACGTGGATCTTTAGACTGTTTGTAGATCTAAAGACGTCTTGTGATATTCCATTGTTAACAGACTCCGTTCTGTGTGTGATTGATCACAAGAGATTCAAGTTGATTGTGTGTAGGTGTTTATTGAAGATCTAAGTAGATTTGAAGAGAAAGAAGATTTCTTATTTGAGTTCATAATCTTTGGTGTGCACAAAACTTGATCGGCTGGGGATCCATCTATAATCGGTTTATGTTTGTGATAACCTTGATTGATTAGTTGAGTAGATCAACATCAATACAATTCTTTATGATTCAAAGTATTGATTGCATAATCTAAACAATTACTTTGGTAGTTGTTGATAGATAGATCTAAGAACCTGACAAAGGAGTTTATTGAGATAAACGGAAGTGCCTTTTGTCAAACTCATATCACTTTGTTTGAAAAGAGTTGTCACCAAACAGATTTGTTGTTCCTTTACTGTTTGGAATACGAACCAAAGGAGTTGTTCAAAGTGCGTGACTTATTGCAAGTTGGAGACGCAGGGATACAGACGGAACTAGGTGAACTATAGGTTTAGTTGCTTGGTCTCAACTATACGAAGTTGGTTTAGATTTTGTATAGCGGTTTAATCCTTAGAGTATTCAATTCTGGACAAGGTCCCAGGGTTTTTCAATTGGTATCAGAGCAGGAAAACAAGAAAAGATCTAACAATCTGTGTTTTGTGCGATCCAACTTATAAGATATGAGTCAAAATAAGAAAAGTAAATCTAAACTTATGAAGAACTCAGTTAACGTATGTCAAGATAATGAGAATAATATCTCAGAGAAGGTCAATAGAAATTGGTCTCGTAAGTCTTTTCGAAAATCAAAGAAAAAGTTATGACTAATAACTTGATTGCGAATTAGGTTCCTGATCAGAAAAGAATGAATCCGAAACTCAAACATGTTTTGGATCCGACTCCAATCTCTAGTGAAAAATCGTCTGAAAAAAGATTAAATTCACTAGTCTGCCCAAGCTCCTCTTTTCGTAAAATGTTAGAAAGATTTTTCAAACATGTTGAAAGCTATTCATAAAAGGGAAAAACCATTGACAGTCTAGACGATGTCCTAGAACTTATTGTTTAATTTAATGTAAGAATTTGTGAAGGAAAGCGAGAATCACTCAGTCTTCAAATTAATCTGGCAGATTATTTGGAATAAAAATTGGCTCTATGCAACGAAGTTCATCAACAGACTACAGAGTGTGAAATTTTTACACAATCGCTGGAGCATTCACAAATAAGGAATAAGATCCTTATTGAAGATCTTCTTACAGAGACATGTCGAAAGGTATATCTAGACAAGTGTTTAGAAAAACATTTCCAACAAGGAATGTATACCTTAAGAGAACATATAGAATGTCTTGAACAAAAGACATCAACAGTTTTTCGGTTGGCAGATCTAGATCACACGGGTTCAAGTTCAAGGAACATACCATCCTGGGCACAAGATGTAATCAAGGATATAGCATCTCGCAATATTCCCAATGAAGAGGATGGATTCAAAACCTACACAAGGGATCATGATAATGTCCCTAAAAGTAAAAAAGAAGAAATTCCTTAAAAGGAATTTAGTGAGGAAGATCCCCACCCCAACGCTTAATTGCGTTGGAATGTGCATCCTTACAATGCCCAATCTTCGGATGTAAGGAAACACACATATCCGGGCTATCTGTATTCTGTCAATAATCTCTTATTCAACATTGAGAGTTTACACAATCTACCTGAAGATGTTTAAATCTGTCTCCTTGTGTAGAAAAGTTATCTTACAAACAACTTGTGTAAACATGATAAGTTTCCCTATCTAAAGCAGTATTAGATACGTGATCTAAAAGGTTGATTCTTTCTAAAGAATCTTTGTGATTGTCTAGCACATTAGATGTGAAAATCTTTTCAAATCTAGTCAGAAATATTTATTTAAGTCCGACTCCTATGTTTGGAATGTGTTAAATGTTTCTCGAATATATAAACTCATATTATTTGAGGACCTATGGTAACAGGATGTATCCTCAAACCAGATCTCAAGCAAAACTTCTGAAAGCCTTGAGTGGAATGACTTCTAAGGAAACTGTTCATCTTGATGATACCTTCAATAAATCTGGTTGTGAAGATATAGAAAATGAAAAGGAAGATGTGACTCATCTCCTTGTCCAAAACAGTTTGGATGCTAAGATTGATATTATCAATCTACGAAAAGTCCTCCTCAGTACTATTGAAACTCATCATAGACAGGCAGCACTACTAAGAACTGTTATCAGTAACCAAAGAAAGCTGATTAAACTTGGAATCGGTAATAGGGAGTATGCTCGAAATATTAATCGAAAGGTTAATGCTTTAGCCTGTGAACATAATCAAGGTACTGTGTGCAGAATCCGAGATATCAGTCGAGATGCTGTTGACGAAGATCCTGAAAAATTTGAGGAAATTGAAGATGATCTTTGAAAAATCCGTTGAAAAATAAACATTAGTTTTTGACTATTTCAATAAAGTCTATTATGAATAAAACTATCTTATTTATGAATAAAATTATTAGTTTATAATTTTTCTTGTGATAGTTTTCGATTACATAGCCTGTGCTTGAATGCTTTATATTATTGCCATGTATGTTTATGGGATGTTTGATTTCGGTTTTCATAACCTTAATATTCGATCTCATATGGTGTGAACCCTTATGGTTTGGGTGACTTTTTGATTTAGCGGGATTGAGTTCTAGCCCATGTTGGTAGGCTTTATCAAAGGATCATAAGGGGTTCCGATTGAAACTAATATTTGAAAAAGTCACAATATGTTGAATCGTTTGGTTTAGCATAAAAGAATATGTGTTTCGGGGTTTCAACTTTTACATTGCATTAGTTAAAACCGATTTTCAACCTTTCTATAGTAAAGGTTGATATTTGTTGTTGTTCTTTTGTCTTGCAAGAGGATGACAACACAGTGATATTCCGCCCCAGGAAGATGCGAAGAAAATGGAGAAGAGGATGCGGAATTTGAGGTAACGAATTTATTAGTTAATCGTTTTCCTGTTTAAGAAAAGCTTGATTTTATTGCATATATTTATTGCTTTTGCTTAACAAAATTTCGGTACAATTGATGTTTATTCCATTAGTTGTGTATGGATGTGTGTGTGATTAGTTTGTTTCCGGTTAAGAAAAACTATTGTTATCTCGCTTTATTGTTCGGTATCAATTGTTTAGGCTTACAAAATTTCGGTGCAATTGCGGTACTATAATGCCTATGTTTGTTTCAATTGCTTCCGGTTGAGGTAAATAATTATGCAAGTTGATTTATTTGGTTTGTATGAATTGTTTATGGCTTAACGAAAAGGTTTTCGGGATGAATTGTTTAGTCCAATTTGATTCCGGATAAAAGAAACTAAGTTAATTCTGATCATAGTTAGACTTATCAAAGTGGAGGTTTCGGTTATTCAAGTCTAATCGAATGCCTTAACAAGAAATGTTAGTTAACTAACCTAGTATTTGTCTTGTTTAAAAGTGAAAGGTCTAAGTTATTATTTGAATAATTAGAGCCTGATGAGAAAAATAGAGTTAATTCTGATCTTTATTTTGGTCTTATCGAACAAGCGATTGTATTTGTGCAATCGGTTTAGCAATGGAACTAAGGTGCTTATTCAATTTTTGGTTTGCTAAACTATTAGGGAAATTTACTTCGGGCAATTGTTTCCTTGGTAATATATCAAAACAAAATTACTTTGTAGTTTCGGTTTTGATATTGGTTATCTAAAATGGTGTGTGGAACCCTCGTGCTTAAGTCTTATAGGTTGCAAGTCTTTTGAGATTTGTAAGATCCTTTCGGTTTGTCTTTTATTTGTTCGTACCTTTGTTATTTTGTGACAAAAAGGGAGAGAAATATATGGAGTAAACAAGTAATTTGGTATCACTAAGGAAAGGACAATGGTGCTTAAACGTTATATCTAACGAAAGAGTAAAGCATAGACTAAAGGGGAGTAACATATCATATGATGATTTGTAGTTATATGGAATACAAATGGAAATAACAAAGACGTGCGGATTGAAAATCTACCTATCTTACCTTTAGAGGGAGTATTAGCTTTGTTATTATAATGTCAACAACGGCATTTATGGATTAAATGTATACAGGTTATTGTGCTGTTGAAACTTGGAATCAAGCGTATGTGTAATGAATTCTTGTAATTTGTTTATCCATATGATGTAAGAGTTTTGTCACAAAAATTGACAAAGGGGGAGATTGTTAGAGCATTGCTCGGTTGAACACACCAAGCGTTTGCATGTCAAGTTTGGTTGTCATATTTTAGTGAATCAAAACTCATTTAAAGAGTCGCTTGATTATTTACTAGAGTCAACTTTGTATAGGTTAGCTAGAAAGTTACTAGGATATGAGACTTACAAGTATTACTTGACGACTTCAAGAATGTGAAGAAGTAAAGAAGTAAAGAACTACAACGATGACATCATCCTTCCTTTTGAGGTTAGTAATATTTGACTTGAATTATTTCATTCCTAACGTATATTTCAAGTCGTGCATATTGAAAACATAACTGAGAAGCTGTGAATGATTATACTCTAGTTAGACATAGTATTAAGGAATTAAAATACGAAGTATAACGTCTATCTTTTGAACTTCGTATATAAGACATCGACATAATCGTATGAATGCTATTGTGATTATGTATGGGTATGGGTGAAGATTTCTTCCTAGGAAACAATGTTTTACATTAGTTTAAAGGAAGTACAATTCATAAACTTGTTTTATGAATCGAAAGGGAAATCGCTAGGATTATTGGTATTGTTATTCATTGCAAATCTTTGGATTACCAATATGTGTGTTTAGTATAACCACTCATAACTTGTTTATGTATCTAGGTAAAACTATTCACAAGGCCTGACTTTTGTATTGGTATGACTTTTATTAGTGAAACCGATCTTAAGTAATAACCTGAGATGGTATGATCGATATGTTGTAATTGGTATGACCAACTCTAGACATTGGGGAACCGATCCTAGTAAGAGGTGAAACCGATCAAAAGTAGGGGAATCGATCCTTGTAAGAGGTGCAACAATTTCTTAGTGATTGGTAACCGATCCTATGACTTGTGCAGCCGAATACAAGTTAGATACCATATATATGTGGTAACCGATCCTAGTACCTAGTTAACCAATTTTTGGAAAGCTAGTGTGACCGATCCTAGTACCCACATGGAGGTAGAACCGAAAATTGTTTTGGTAGAACCGTTAAACCCATGATTGGTGATTTGATAGGATAATCAATCACATAGTTCTTGGAAGACAGATGAACCGATTCTAAACTCGTTTGGAAGTGTGGCAAATCGGTTCCAAGATGGTAAATATGAAAAAGGATTTACCAAGTAAAGATGTCGACATACTTTGAACATGTGTAGTAACTCTTATCTTTTATTGTTCAAAGATATTCCTTAATAGCTAAAGGAGATTCCCGGATCGAAATAAATTGAGAATCTTTTAATTAAGGTTTTTAGTTTTATATGCTTAAATGCATATCTTTAGAAAATAAAAATTGGTAATGTGCATTTACTAATTGGAGATTTTCTACTGAGATTTCGGTCAATATTTTGACAGAGCATTTCCAGGAATTATGGAAACCGAATTTGGAAATATATTGCATATCTTGAGAATATTTTCGGTTTTGGAAATTCCTTGGTGTCCAAACTTCATTGGTCTATAAATATTGAAGTTTGCATTTCAAGCATACTAATCCTCAGAGCCAGCAAAACTATCTAGTTGTGTTGTTACTGGTGGAGCCGTCTATTCGAAGAGGAAAGTACCCTAATTAGGAAAAATCTCTTATGACCGCTCGTTTTAAAGACTTCTTTGGGATTGGGAAGCTCTGCGAGTAACGTTGGTGGGAAACTAGATAATTGCAGTTTCTAATTAGTTTTCGATTGATTTGATTGACTAACGGTTGTTGAACTTTGATTGCACCTAGTTTTTTTATGCTTGAGAATCTTCTCTTCTGATATAAGATCCATTCAAACTAGATCGAAGTGTCGACGGGGATCTTTAGACTGTTTGTAGACCTAAAGACGTCTTGTGATATTCCATTGTTAATAGACTCCGTTCTGTGTGTGATTGATCACAAGAGATTCATGTTGATTGTGTGCAGGTGTTTATTGAAGATCTAAGAAGATTTGAAGACAAAGAAGATTTTTTATATGTGTTCATAATCTTTGGTGTGCACAAAACTTTATCGGCTGGGGATCCAACTATAATCGGTTTATCTTTGTGATAACCTTGATTGATTAGTTGAGTAGATCGGCATCAATACAATTCTTTGTGATTCAAAGTATTGATTGCATAATCTAAACAATTACTTTGGTAGTTGTTGATTGATAGATCTAAGAACCTGACAAAGGAGTTTATTGGGATAAACGGAAGAGCCTTTTGTCAAACTCATATCACTTTGTTTGAAAAGAGTTGTTACCAAACAGATTTTTTGTTCCTTTACTGTTTGGAATATGAACCAAAGGAATTGTTCCAAGTGCGTGACTTATTGCAAGTTGGAGGCGCAGGGATACAGACGGAACTAGGTGAACTATAGGTTTAGTTGCTTGGTATCAACTATACGAAGTTGGTTTATATTTTGTATAGCGTCTTAATCCTGAGAGTATTCAATTCTGGACAAGGTCCCAGGGTTTTTCTTCATTTGCGGTTTCCTCGTTAACAAAATCTTGCTGTGTCTTTTACTTTTCTATTTCCGCAATTATAATTGTTTTTATTATAATTAGAAGTAAAATAAACAAACGTTAATTCCTAATTACTTGATAGCAATCCTATTGTGTTTGGTTAAGTCCGAACCTATTATCAAGTAATCATACTTCGTTGTTGTATTGTCTCGATCTTGTATCCATAGTCAATCACATAAGTTATCCTGTTGTTGTACTGTCTCGATCTCATATCCATAGACAATCACACAAAGTGTGAACCGATTAGTTGTATCGTCTCGACTCAGTCCATAGACAATCACTTTCGGAGAAAGTACTTATAGGTGGAAAAGTTTTAGATTTAGGTATATTTGGGTACCCTCGTCTTTTCAAATATTATCTGATAGCATTTTCCATGTATATGAAATATACCATTTAATTTCTAAGATTTTGGTCAAAAGGAAATGCTTGGGCACAAAGATAAAAATGCGGCGACATATTACTTAGGTTGGGTGACTAACTGATGCAGGGCGGAAGCGTTGAATAGTATTAAAATCTAAAAATCATGTTTCCGAGATACCACTCTCGAGGAAAACACTACCTTTTCAATTCATCCAAGACCGTCTAATACTAGAACAAAGATCTCCTTATATAGATAACTTTAGGAAAACAATTAAATATTTCATAAACTATCAAAATACTTATTACCTAAAATAAGAGATATTTCTAAACTAATTAAATCTCTACATAATTAATAATATTTCTAGAATATTCTTAATAAATAAAAATAACTTAATTTATTAATCTTGCGAAATAATTGAAATAAATTAGAGGATAATAAAAATATGCAAGCATATTTTCTTTCCATAATTACTCCACCATTCTCCCCTTCTCAGAAAAATTCGTCCTCGAATTTTGATGGTATAATTGCTTGCATTTATGGTTCTCTGATAAAATTTGGATTTCAAGCTTTAATCCGGACTCCGATGAATCTCGCAGATTATGTGCAACTCCTAGAAATCCTTCCTCCTTGTCACCAACGAGGTTTTTTTGTTCATCACGGGTCACTTCCTCCACTCGCTGTAGGCTAGGACCATGATGGGGCTCTTACTGATGATGCATTTCATCCAGTTGGAGGGTGAGCGCCTTAACCTTCCGTTCTAGACCATCTATTACCGCTTGATCTTTCTCATCGTTGTGAGAGTCTTTTCGAACAACACCATTATCTCTTCCTCGAAACATGATGAAGGAGCGTTGCCTATCTCTGAACCAACTAATGCAGGGCGGAAGCGTTGAAAAGTATTAAAATCTAAAACTCATGTTTCCGAGATACCACTCTCGAGGAAAACACTACTTTTTCAATTCATCCAAGACTGTCTAATGCTAGAACATAGAGCTCCTTATATAGATAACTCTAGGAAAACAATTAAATATTTCATAAACTATCAAAATACTTATTACCTAAAAAAAGTGATATTTCTAAACTAATGAAATCTCTACATAATTAATAATATTTCTAGAATATTCTTAATAAATAAAAATAACTTAATTTATTATAATATATCTTGCGAAATAATTGAAATAAATTAGAGGATAATAAAAATATGCAAGCATATTTTGTTTCCATAAATACTCTACCACTAACTCATTTTTAGCGTATAAGAAAAGGACGGACTTTTCATGGTGGACTTTGGGGTAGCCTAGATCATTTTAGGGACTTGCTGGATGTTCCCATTAACGACTACTATAATATAGTCTAGTAAGTAATTAGGTCACGTTTTAGACTTGGTGGCATTAGGTTCTGGTCTATACCCGGACCTCAGTTTGGGATTGAGGTGATGGACTAACTTAGTTAATTTGGGTATCCGTCTATGACTAAACTTGGTGGTACTGGGTTGTCGCGACAGGACTTGACCTTTAGACCATTTCGGATACGATGTCGCGGCATACTTTCGTGACCGTCCAAAATTGGGATGTCTACACCTTGATTATTTATTTCTGGTAATTCTTAGGTCTCCCAGTGGTTAACACATCTACAAGTACAGTTTACACACCATTCACCAAGCTCAATCCGAACAATGCAGATCAGAAGGTTGGAAAAAGTGTAATTGACTGCATTGTTGAATTGTATTCTCTTTGTTTTCTAGCGGGGTCAATGGGAATTGTTGAATTGTATGTATTTGTTTTCTAGGTCTATGTATCAGCCTTTTCATATAAAAATAACAGTAAGTACTGACACATACTTATGGAAATTTTAGCATTTTCCAACACGTTTTGTTCCTAAGATACAGTTATGGAACATGATTGTATCCAATTCAGCATTCTAGCTCCATCATGGCCTCGCTGTTACCATGACTGCGACATAACATAACTGCATTTAGTTAGTTTGCTTTTGTTTAATTCGTTGCCCTTGAGTCCTTTGTGGTTAGAAAAATACATACTAATCCAACTCAGTTATGATTTGTAAGAGTTTATTTTCAAGAGAGTCGAAGCTAGAAGATTGGTGCGTTCTCTAATGGTGATTTTGGAGGAAGCCAAAAATAAAAGCTGGGGCACTCTTTACAAGAAAACATGTTCCATCATCATTCAATTTTTCTTTATCTTTTAACGCTTTCTGATGAATTTCAACTACATATTTATTTATCTATGTGATCTTGATTGTTGTGTGACTAGATTTATTATTTGGAATCCGTAAAGCTTCTTAAGTTTTTGGGGTTTGGAGTATCTCCCCATGTTTGGATACATCAGTCGATTAATTCAAAGCTTGGTTGTCGAATGGGACTCTTGATTCATAGATATCACAAGGAAGTTGTTTTACTTTAATTGTTTGTATGGTTCTGATTGTCTATTGTTTATTGGTGTAAAATGGTTTCAGAAGTTACTTGAACTTTTACAAACAACAAAAAAAAACATAAAGGAAAGCTAACTCAGAGACAGATGTTTGCAGTTACAGGTATTAGTTTTTTGTTTTGAACGATAATGCACCGATATTAGTTAGACAAGGATGAAACCATGGACAGTAAAAAATCATTGTGTTCGAGGAAATGGTGTAGCGACTGAGAATGCTAAATGAAATAATCCTTTTTTGGTGCAGAGCTTCTTTCTTTGATTGAGTGGCGAGGCAGTCTAAAGTAGCTTTTTGTTTTTTGGTTGTTAATGTTAAAAATTGTGTATGGCAGTTGGTACTTGATGTTTTCTACCGTATGGGTTAGGCTTACCTTTGTTTAACCCTCATTTTTCCATGAACCTTTATGAAGGAAATTAATGCGATACTTGGGGAGAACTTATCAGCCGAAGATGAAGAGGTTATTTTGGCAGAACTAAAAAACTTGGTAATTTATTAGATGTACACCAAGTGTAAGATTAATAGATTACTGATAAGCGATTGGCCTAATTGTTTGTTTGTTTTTGTTTTTTCTCAAATAGAGGATCATAGGATTGACTCGGCAGCACTCCTGTCTAAATATGAGGAGCAGTCGCAAGATTTCGATACTGTTATACAAATGAATATTGTGAATGTGAAAAACGTGCAAGACGATCTACAAACTCAACTTGAAGTTGTGGTCAGCAAGGTTGTGCAAGAAAGGATGAAAGTAATTGCATATATTGTGATAAGAATGATCAGCTTCCATTTAGAGCTAATATCTTCTGATTTATTAGTATGCTCAATTGAACATCTCGATATATTTCATGTGTTGATTTCTCATTCATGCCACATCGTTCTTACCATCCTCTGGGTTTTTGTAGTTTCTGTAAGAGATTGGCTTATTTATTCCTTCATTGATTAGTGTTTTGTGTGATGTTTTTTATTTTTGAAAAATTATTATGCAAACTATTATGTTTTTCCTAAATGTAGGATCACATCCAAGATGTTGGATACGGAACCAGATATGGAAAGGAACCGTATACAACCTTGAAAGATTGTTTCCTGTTTGAATTCCTTTCTGATTTAGAGAAAGGTGAAGTGCTTCAACAGGCTGATGAGGTCGCTCAAGAAGAAAGTAATGTATCGGATGTGGGGTAAGTATGAGATGAATCAAAATGTATTGGGTGTGGGGTTAGTTTTACTTTGTCCTCATATCTTCCGAGCATCCGCAGTAAGTAGTCATTATATGAAAAGATACCTAGACAATTGCATATTCGTGACTTTTTTTGGTTAGGTATATAAATTGCATATTCTTATGCTTTACCAGATAGGATAAAAACTATTAGATCTTAATTATTTATTTCTAGTAATTCTTAGGTCTCCAGTATCGTATTATGATACTGACTCCTGCGAATATTATATCTTTATCTCTGACTGACCTTCTTTTTATCCTTATTAGGACTGGATCGAGGTTCGGGTTGTGGGAAACCATTCAGAAGTGATGATAAACTATTACCTATCTGGTTTAAACTTCATTACAAGTTAGTGATTTGACATGAGTTTAAACTTCATTAGAAGTTAGAGTATACATAAATGGATAGTTATTCAAAGATCCATAATTAACATCTTTGTTTGCTATTACCCAAGTTTCACAACACAAGGCATCCTCAATTCTCAAACTATGTGAAAAACATAATATTTTTATGTGGTTTTCAAAAGCTTATACGCCACCACCAGTTACTAAAATAGCGACAAATGAAACACAAAAGTTCTAAAATTGTTTCCCAGATATCACAATAAACCTAACATGACTAACCTTAGGAGAAAAAAGAGAAATCCGAAGGTTCATCATATGGTATATAAGTGGGTTTAAACAATGCAAAATCAGCAAGATAAATCCAATTCCAAGACGTAACCAATACATTCTCACATTTTATATCACCTATAACAACAAACAACAAACTACACCAATTCCTCAGTTACAAAATAGACAACCGAAATTAAGAAATGTTAAAAATCTCATCTTTATACACATATTACCATAAATCCTCACGACGGAAAACACCATTTTCATGGCTCTGCTTCACTGCAAACAGTATCTGCTTCACGAACAAAAATTGAAACCAAATAAAAATTAACAAAACTCTTAAAGTCAATCTCAAAATTAGCAGAGAAATGAGAAGATAGAGGTAAACTGAACGTGAAAAGCTAACCATTTCTTCTCCCCAAGACTAAGAAACGGTCGCGTACTCAATCGATCATGAAGATTATTAGGTTTGAGAATGCCCCAATAAATCCCAAAAAAAATTTGAATTTTTTTAGGGATTGATTCTTATTGGAAAGGACAAACATGAGGATGTTGAAGATACCTAAAAACATCTCTAACTTGAAAAAAACAACGTTCATATTCTTTAAATTTAATAGAATCACCATGCTTGAAGTAAACTTTAACAAGAACAAAACCTTCATCATGTTTACATTGAATTGATTTGAAAAAAATGACCACGACCTAATATGAAGATGGTAAATCATGTAGATAATATTCTGGTGCTGATACTTGTGTTGTTCTTGCTATCTTATTACCCATTTTTTGATTGCTTTTGATTTAGTTCTTTCTTCTTCTCATGTTATCTTCTTCTACACACTAATTCTTCTTCTTCTTAAAATTTAATCCCATGTTGAGAGAGAAAGCTCCATTTAAGAATTCCTTTCTGTAACATATAGAATGGGTGATTGGACCTGGTTGACGTTACATTGGATCGGGGCACTTGTATTGAAGTATTGATAAAGGAGAACATTGTTATTACTTTGTTTTCTTTATTAACTTTATTTATATTTAGTTATATTGCTAGGCTCATCCTATACAATAATAAATTATTTTTATTATTTTATTTTAATATGGCAACCATAAATAGATTCAAAACTAAGTACTTATTATTTAAAAATTGAGTTTTAGATTAAGAAAAATCGAGTAAAAGAGTATGGATGTGTTATAGGGGCGAAAATCATATTAATAAAATAACAGGGTTTTACAATATTAACCCCTTAAAAATAATTTCATCTCGAAATTCAATAACCAAAATACCAGGTGTTACACTATTGACCTCTTAAAATGAATTCCTCCTCGAAATTCAAAATGAAAAATACCAGGTGTTACATTATTAACACCTTAAAAAGAATTTCATCCCGAAAAATACCGGGTGTTACATTATTAACACCTTAAAAAGAATTTTGTCCTAAAATTCATAACGAAAAATACCGGGTGTTATAAATTGATTGCTACGATTATTATATCTTTACTTCTGACTGACCTTCTTTTTATCCTTATTAGGACTGAATCGAGGTTCAGGTTGGGGGAAACCATTCAAAGGTGATGATAAACAATTGTTCTTTGTATGTGTTTAGCAAATTAGTGATTAGACATGAGTTTAAACTTCATTACAAGTTAGAGTATACATAATTGGATAGTTATTCACAGATCCATAATTAACATCTTTGTCTGCTTTTACTGAAATTTCACAACACAAGGCATCCTACAATTCTCAAACTATGTGAAAAACATAATATGCCTATGTGGTTTTCTAAAGATTACATGCCATCACCTGTTACTTAGATAACGACAGATGAAACACAAAAGTTAAAAAATTGTTCCCAGATATCACAATAAACCTAAAGGAGTAACAATATCAATTATGATAATGTGAATAACATGACTAACCTCAGGAGCAATATATTATCTCCTCCCCCGAACAGTGTCAAAGCAAAAAGAGAAATCTGAAGGGTCATCGTATGGTATATAAGTGGGTTTAAACGATGCAAAATCAGCAAGATAAAACCAATTCCAAGACGTAACCAATATATTATCACATTTTATATCACCTATAATAACAAACAGCAAACAGCACCAATTCCTTAGTTACAAAATAGACAACCGAAATTAAGAAATGTTAAAAATCTCATCTTTATATACATATTACCATCAATCCTCACCACGGCAAACACCATTTTCATGGCTCTGCTTCCCTGCAAACAATAACTGCTTCACGAACAAAAATTGAAACCAAATAAAAATTAACAAAACTCTCAAAGTCAATCTCAAAATTAGCAAGGAAATGAAAAGATAGAGGTAAACTGAACGTGAAAAGCTAACCATTTCTTCTCCCCAAGACTAAGAAACGATCGCGTACCAATCGATCATGAAGATTATTAAAAAAATATTGTCTCAATAGATAAGCTGCTTTATCAATTTCAACCTAATACAACACAACACAATTTTTTTTTCTCCACAAAATCAGAAACAAAATTAGGTTTGAGAAAGGCCCAAAACATCCCAAAAAAAAATTGAACAAAATTAGGGATTTATTCTTACTTGGGAAGGCCAAACATGAGGATATTGAAGATACCTAAAAAATCTCTAACTTGAAACAAACGACGTTCATATTCTTTAAAATTAATAGAATCACCACGCTTGAAGTAAACTTTAACATGAACAAGACTTTCATCATGTTTACATTGAATTGATTTGAAAAAAACGACCACGGCCTAATACATCTTTAAGTACTAAATTATCTGAAGATGGTAAATCAAGTAGATAATACTCTGATGCTGATACTTGTGTTGTTCTTGCTATCTTATTACCCATTTTGTGATTGCTTTTGATTTAGTTCTTTCTTATTCTCATGTTATCTTCTTCTATACACTACTTATTCTTCTTCCTTAAATTTAATACCATGTTGAGAGAGAAAGCTCAATTTAAGAATTCATTTCTGTAAGATATAGGAATGGATGATTGGACTTGGTTGAGGTTATATTGGATCTGGGAACTTGTACTGAAGTATTGATAAAGGCGCACATTGTTATTACTTTGTATTTAGTTAATTTGCTAGGCTCATCCTATACAATAATAAATCATTTTTATTATTTTATTTTGGCAACCATAAATAGATTCAAAAACTAAGTACTTATTTTTTACGAATTGAGTCTTAGATTAAAAAAGTCGAATAAAATAGTATGGACAGGTTTTAGGCGTGAAAATCATATTAATAAAATCACAGGGTTTTACACTATTAACCCCTTAAAAATGATTTTGTCTCGAAATTCAATAATCAAAATACCGGGTATTACACTATTAACCTCTTAAAATGATTTTTTCCTGGAAATTCTAAATGAAAAATACCGGGTGTTACATTATTAACACCTTAAAAAGAATTTAGTACCGAAATTCATAACGAATAATACCGGGTGTTATATATTGATCGCTACGAATATTATATCTTTACTTTGATTAGCCATATTTTTATCTTTATTAGGACTGGATCGAGGTTCGGGTAGTTGGGGGAAACAATTCAGAGGTGAAGATAAACTATTGTACTTTGAATGTGTTTAGCAAATTAGTGATTAGACATGAGTTTAAACTTCATTACAAGTTAGAGTATACATAAATGGATAGTTATTTACAGATCCATAATTAACATCGTTGCCTACTTTTACCCAAGTTTCACAACACAAGGCATCCTATAGAATTCTCAAACTATGTGAAAAGCATATTATGCCTATGTGGTTTTCTAAAGCTTATGCGCCATTATCAGTTACTAAAATAGTGACAGATGAAACATAAAAGTTCTAAAACTATTTCCTAGATATCACAATAAACCTAACATGACTAACCTCAGGAGCAAGATATCATCTCCTCCGCCCACCAGTGTCAAAGAAAAAATAGAAATCCGAAGGGTCATCATGTGGTATATAAGTGGGTTTAAAAAATGCAAAATCAGCAAGATAAAGGCAATTACAATACGTAACCAATACATTCTCACATTTTATATCACCTATAACAAAAAACAGAAAACCACACAAATTCCTCAGTTACAAAATAGACAACCGCAATTCAGAAATATTAAAAATCTCATCTTTATTCACATATTACTATCAATCCTCACAACGGCAAATACCATTTTCATGGCTTTGCTTCATTGCAAACAATAATTACTCCACGAACAAAACTTAAAACCAAATAAGTCAATCATTGTAAAAATTAGCAGAGAAATGAGAAGATAGAGGCAAACTGAACCTGAAAAGCCAACCATTTCTTTTCCACAAGACTAAGAAACGGCCGCGTACTCAATCGATCATCAAGATTATTAAATAAAAAATATTATCTCAATAGATAAGCTGCTTTATCAGTTTCAACCCAATACTACACAACACAAAAAAAAATGATCACAAAATCAGAAACAAAATTAGGTTTGAGAAACCTCCGAAAAATCCCAAAAAAAATTGAACGAAATTAGGGATTGATTCTTTCTTGGAAAGGCCAAACATGGGGATATTGAAGATACCTAAAAACATCTCTAACTTGAAACAAAAAACGTTTATATTCTTCAAAATCAATAGAATCACCATGCTTGAAGTAAACTTTAACATGAACAAGACTTTCATCATGTTTACATTGAATTGATTTGAAAAAACGACCACGATCTAATACATATAATTAGGTACTAAATTATATAAAGATGATAAATCATGTGGATAATACTCTGATACTGATACTTGTGTTTTTCTTGCTATTTTCTTACCCATTTTTTTTTATTTAGTTCTTTTTTTCTCATGTTATCTTCTTCTACACGCTACTTCCTCTTGTTCTTCAAATATGATCCCCTGTTGAAAGAGAAAGTTAAAAGACGAGGGTACCAAAATATACCTCAGTCTAAAACTTTTCCACCTATAAGTCCTTTCTTCGAAAGTGATTGTCTATAGACTGAGTCGATACAATACAACTAATCGGTTCACACTTCGTGTGATCGTCTATGGATACGAGATCGAGACAATACGACAACAAGATAACTTGCGCGATTGACTATGGATACAAGATCGAGACAATACAACAATGAAGTATGTTTACTTGATAAATGGTTCGGACTTAACCAAACACAATAGGATTACTATCAAGTAAATAGGAATTAACGTTTGTGTATTTTACTTCTAATTATAATAAAAACAATTATAATTGCGGAAATAGAAAAGTAAAAGACATAACAAGATTTTGTTAATGAGGAAACTGCAAATGCAGAAAACCCCCGGGACCTTATCCAGAATTGACTACTCTCAGGATTAAGCCGCTATACAAAATTAAACCAACTTCGTATAGTTGAGACCAAGCAACTAAACCTATAGTTCACCTAGTTCCGTCTGTATCCCTGCGTCTCCAACTAGCAATAAGTCACGCACTTGGAACAATTCCTTTGGTTCGTATTCCAAACAGTAAAGGAACAACAAATCTGTTTGGTAACAACTCTTTTCAACCAAGTGATATGAGTTCAACAAAAGGCTCTTCCGTTTATCCCAATAAACTCTTTTGTCAGGTCCTTAGATCTATCCAATAACAACTACCAAAGTAATTGTCAAGATTTTGCAATCAATACTTTGAATCACAAAAGAATTGTATTGATGCTGATCTACTCAACTAATCATTCCAATCTATCACAAAGATAAACCAATTATAGTTGGATCCTCTTTAACCGAAACAAGTATTGTGCACACCAAAGATTATGAACCCAAATCAGAAATCTTCTTCGTCTTATAATCTTCTTAGATCTTCAATAAACATCTACACACAATCAACTTGAATCTCTTGTGATCAATCACACACATAACGGAGTCTGTTAACAACGGATTATCACAAGACGTTTTTAGATCTACAAATAGTCTAAAGATCCCCGTCGAAACTTTGATCTAGTTTGAGTTAATCTTATATTAGAAGAGAAGATTCTCAAGCATAAATAAACTAGGTGCAATCAAAGTTCAACAACCGTTAGTCAATCAAATCAATCGAAAACTAATAATAGACCGCAATTATCTAGTTTCCAACCAACGGTACTAATAGATCTTCTCAATCCCAAAGAAGTCTTTAAACTGAGCGGCCGTAAGAGATTTCGCCTAATTAGGTTATTTTCCTCTCCGAATAGGCGGCTCCACCAGTAACAACACAAATAAGTAGTTTTGCTGGCTCTGAGGATTAGTTTGCTCGAAATGCAAACTTTGATATTTATAGACCAAGGAAGTTTGGACACCAAGAAATTTCCAAAACCGAAAATATTCTCAAGATATGCAATATATTTCCAAATTCGGTTTCCATAATTCCTGGAAATGCTTTGTCCAAATGTTGACCGAAATCTCTTAGAAAATCTCCAACTAATAAATGCACATTACTAATTTTATTTTCCAAATATAAATTAAAAACCTTAATTAAAAGATTCTCAATTTATTTTCGATCCGGGATTCTCCTTTAGCTATTAAGGAATATCTTTGAACAATAAAAGATAAGCGTTACTGCACATGTTCAAAGTATGTCGACATCTTTACTTTGTAAGTCCTCTTTCATACTTACAATCTTGGAATCGATTTTCCACACTTCCAAACAAGTTTTGAATTGGTTCGTCTGACTTCCAAGAACTATGTGATTGATTATCCTATCAAATCACCAAACATGGGTTTCACGGTTCTACCAAAACAAGTTTCGGTTCTACCTCCATGTGGGTACTAGAATTAGTCACGCTAGTTACCAAAACTTGGTTGACTAGGTACTAGGATCGGTTCCCACATATATATGGTATCTAACTTGTATTTGTTGCACATGTCCATAGGATCGGTTCCCAATATCTAAAAACGTGTTGCATGTTCATAGGATCGGTTCCCAATAACTAGAAACCTTCTGCACCTCTTACAAGGATCGATTCCCCTTTTGTGATCGGTTGCACCTCTTACTAGGATCGGTTCCCCTTTGCCTAGAGTTAGTCATACCAATAATACTAAATCGATCATACCATCTCAGGTGATTACTTAAGATCGGTTTCACTAATAAAATTCATACCAATACAAAAGTCAGGCCTTTTGAATAGTTTTACCAAGAACATAAGCAAGTCATGAATGGTTATACTAAACACACATATTGGTTGTTCAAAAGATTTGCAATTAATAGCAATACCAATAAGCCTAGCGATTTCCCTTTCGATTCACAAAACAAGTTAATGAATTTACTTCCTTTAAACGAATATAAAACATTGTTTCCTAGGATGAAATCTTCACCTCATACCCATACATAATCACAATAGCATTCAAACGATTATGTCGATGTCTTATATACGAAGTTCAAAAGATAAGCGTTATACTTCGTATTGTATTCCTTAATACTATGTCTAACTAGAGTATAATCATTCATAGCTGCGCAGTTTTGTTTTCAATATGCACGACTTGAAAGATACGTTAGGGAATGAAACAGTTCAAGTCAAATATTACTAACCTCAAGTGGAAGGATGATGTCGTCGATGTAGCTCCTTACTTCTTCACATTCTTCAAGTCTTCACGTAGTACTTGTAATGTCTCATATCCTAATACTTTCAAGTTAACCTATATGAAGTTGACTCTAGTATATAATCAAGCGACTCTTTAAATGAGTTTTGATTCACTAAAATATGACAACCAAACTTGACATACCAACGCTTGGTGGGTTCAACCGAGCTATGCTATAACAATCTCCCCCTTTGTCAATTTTAGTGAGAAAACTCTTACATCATATGGATAAACAAATTACAAGAATTCATTACACATACGCTTGATTCCCAAATTCAACAGCACAATAACCTGTATACATTCAATCCATAAATGCCGCTGTTGACATTATAATAACAAAGCTAATACTTCCCCTAAAGGTAAGATAGGTAGATTTTCAATCCGCACGTCTTTGTTATTTACATCATCATATGATATGTTACTCCCCCTTAGTCTATGCTTTACTCTTTCGTTAGATAAAACGTTTAAGCACCATTGTCCTTTCCCTTAGTGATATCAATCAATATAAATCAATACCAATATCACTTGTTTACTCCATATATTTCTCCTCCTTTTTGTCATAAAATGACAAAGGTACGAGCAAATAAAAGACAAACCGAAAGGATCTTACAAATCTCACAAGACTTGCAACCTATAAGAGTTAATCACGAGGGTTCCACACACCATTTTTATAACCAATATCAAAACCGAAACTACAAAGTAATTTTATTTTGATATGTTACCAAGGAAACAATTTCCCTAAGCATTTTTCCCTAATAGTTTAGCAAACCAAAAAATGACTAAGCACCTTAGTTCATTTGCTAAACCGATTGCACAAATACAATCGCTTGTTCGATAAGACCAAAATAAAGATAACTCTATTTTTCTCATCAGGTTCTAATTATCCATATAACTTAGACCTTTCACTTTTAAACAAGACAAATACTAGGTTAGTTAACTAGCATTTCTTGTTAAGGCATTCGATTAGACTTGAATAACCGAAAACTCCACTTTGATAAGTCTAATTAAGATCATAATTAACTTAGTTTCTCTTATCCGGAATCGAATTGGACTAAACAATTCATCCCGCAAACCTTTTCTTTTGTCAAGCCATAAAAAATTCATATAAACCAAATAAATCAACTTGCATAATTATTTACCTCAACCGGAAGCAATTGAAACAACATAGACATTAAAGCACCGCAATTGCACCGAAATTTTGTAAGCCTAAACGATTGATACCAAACAATAAAGCAAGATAACAATAGTTTTTCTTAACCGGAAACAATTGAATCACACACACATCCATACACAAGTAATGGAATAAAACATCAATTGTACCAAAATTTTGTTAGGTAAAAGCAATAAATATTATGCAATAAACTCAGGCTTTTCTTAAACAGGAAAACGATTAACTAACAAAGTCGTTACCTCAAATTTCGCATCCTATTTTCCAATAATGTTTGCATCTTCTTTCCAGGAAGAATTGATACCGAAATATCATTATGTTGTCATCCTCATGCGAGACAAAAGAACAACAACAACCAACCTTTACCAGAGAAAGGTTGAAAACCGGTTTTAACTATTGCAAACAAAAGTTTAAACCCCAAAACACATATGATTTTATGCTAAACCAAACGATTCATCATATTGTGACTTTTTCACATATTGTTTCAATCAGAACCCCTCATGATCCTTTGATAAAGCCTACCAACATGGGCTAGAACTTAATCCTGCTAAACCAAAAAGTCACCCAAACCATAAGGGTTCACACATCATATGAGATCGAATATTAAGGTTATGAAAACCGAAATCAAACATCCCATAAACATACATAGCAATAATATATAAAGCATTCAAGCACCGGCTATGTAATCAAAAACTATCACAAGAAAAATTATAAACTAAAAATTTTATTCATAAATAACATAGTTTTATTCATAATAGACCTTACACAATTATTGAAAGAAATCAAAAATTGATGTCTATTTTTCTCTGGATTAAGTATTACAGCAATCAACTTAATCTTTAGAAGTGCTCTCATTATTCACCGAAGATTCCTCAGTGTTCTGAATTTTGAGTCTTCTCTTTTCTTTTAGATGATTGAGTCTTTTTTTAAAGAGATTTACTTCCACGATCAACTTTAAGAGTTTTGACTCAAGCAGCTTTTCATTCAAAACTGTAGCTTCCATAAGTTCGCGAGCAACTTCAAAAGCTCCCATTAGCATAAGCATGAGTTCAAAAGAAATATGATTCTTTTTATGTTCATTTGAGAAATAGCATTTTAGCTCAACTTGAAAGGTTTCAAGTTTTCATAGTTGAGATTCAACGTCAATAGTATTTTCACCCATCTTTGACCGCAGACAAAATACAGAGAGAAGAATCGGTCCTATAGATGGTTTATATAACAAATCAAACTTGGTTTCCAAGATTGAGATACCTAATCAAGGTATATTATTTGTGGAAATATACACTTTCGGAAACAACATAAGAGTTTTTACGAACCATAGGATCCGAAAATATATATATATTTTTTAAGGATTTTCTCATGGTCTTTCCAAAATACCGAAAGTATTTTCCTAAAAATAGAAAAGGTTTCCAGACATAGACAAATACTTTAGATGTTCATGAAAAGAATAGATTAAGTATAATATTATACTTCCGTCATGTTCTTGTGCTCCTTTTAAGAACTTCCCTTTTATTTGAATTGAGCACACCTAGGGAAATTCCGAATGCTAACATCAGTTGTTGGAGTAAGCTTGTGATAGCTCAGAATTTGTGGAACATGATCCATTATGATATTTTCGAATATCCATCCTTTTGGGATTCTTCCAAGAATAAACTTCTTTTACTGTGTCACAGCTGGAGTGATATGATTTAACAGAATGATCAGTTCGATGAACAGGATCATAAGCGTGACTTGAAGTTTTTTAAGTTATGAAATATCAAGAACTCTTATATCGACCCAGGAATTGCTTGGAATATGACAACATCATTTGATGAGATTGTTTTCTGGATTCTATTTTAGACAGTTGATGAACAACAAACCAGCATGATCTGAAATCATTTGTATTTGTGTACTTGAGTTGATCTTTCTCTCCGTTTAAGAGATAATCATCGTCAGATGGTCTTGACTGGATACTAGTCAAAGAATTACCCCTTAAATCACAACTATTTTGATTCTTGTAAGTGGTTAGACTATTAGAATCGCGATGTTGTATATTAGTTAAGAGATTCTGGAGATTAGAATCACATATCCTTGTTTTAACTAATATACCCCCTTTGGCTTGAACAAATTTAAGTCCTTTAGATTCAGCATCTTCATGAATCAAGAATTCTCTGACGATCTTCTCGGCAGATGGATAATATATATTATCCTTTAGATTATATTTTTCAGTAAGCTTTATGAAAAATTTAATCTCATTACTGTCTTCTGAATCTGACTTGTTTGTCACAAGTATTTGTTTTCGTATTAACTCATCATGGTTAATATTTCCTGAGATGTGTTCCACTAGTGAATTATCAGTGCTAAGCTATTTATAAGGTTTCGAAAACAAACATCCTTTTTGAAGTATGTTATCTTCTTCCTCGATGTTAACTGAATCATACACAAATTCAATTTCTTATAGGTTGAATCGCACCAAACACAGATTGTTAGATCTTTTCGTGTTTGCCTGCTCTGATACCAATTGAAAAGACGAGGGTACCCAAATATACCTCAATCTAAAAAAATTCCACCTATAAGTCCTTTCTCCGAAAGTGATTGTCTATAGACTGAGTCGATACAATATAACTAATCGGTTCACACTTCGTGTGATCGTCTATGGATACGAGATCGAGACAATACGACAACAAGACAACTTGCGCGATTGACTATGGATACAAGATCGAGACAATAAAAAAATGAAGTATATTTACTTGATAAATGGTTCGTACTTAACCAAACACAATAGGATTACTATCAATTAAATAGGAATTAACGTTTGTGTATTTTACTTCTAATTATAATAAAAACAATTATAATTGCGGAAATAGAAAAGTAAAAGACACAGCAAGATTTTGTTAACGAGGAAACTTCAAATGCAGAAAACCCTGGGACCTTGTCCATAATTGACTACTCTCAGGATTAAGCCGCTATACAAAATCAAACCAACTTCATATAGTTGAGACCAAGCAACTAAACCTATAGTTCACCTAGTTCCGTCTGTATCCCTGCGTCTCCAACTAGCAATAAGTCACGCACTTGGAACAATTCCTTTTGTTCGTATTCCAAATAGTAAAGGAACAACAAATCTGTTTGGTAACAACTCTTTTCAACCAAGTGATATGAGTTCGACAAAGGCTCTTCCGTTTATCCCAATAAACTCCTTTGTCAGGTCCTTAGATCTATCCAATAACAACTACCAAAGTAATTGTTAAGATTTTGCAATCAATACTTTGAATCACAAAGAATTGTATTGATGCTGATCTACTCAACTAATCAATCCAATCTATCACTAAGATAAACCAATTATAGTTGGATCCTCTTTAACCGAAACAAATATTGTGCACACTAAAGATTATGAACCCAAATCAGAAATCTTCTTCGTTTTCAAATCTTCTTAGATCTTCAATAAACACCTGCACACAATCAACTTGAATCTCTTGTGATCAATCACACACATAACGGAGTCTGTTAACAATGGATTATCAAAAGACGTCTTTAGATCTAAAAATAGTCTAAAGATCCCCGTCGAAACTTCGATCTAGTTTGAGTTAATTTTATATCAGAAGAGAAGATTCTCAAGCATAAACAAACTAGGTGCAATCAAAGTTCAACAACCGTTAGTCAATCAAATCAATCGAAAACTAATAATAAACCTCAATTATCTAGTTTCCAACCAACGGTACTAATAGAGATTCTCAATCCCAAAGAAGTCTTTAAACTGAGCGGCCGTAAGAGATTTTGCCTAATTAGGTTACTTTCCTCTCCGAATAGGCGGCTCCACCAGTAACAACACAACTAAGTAGTTTTGCTGGCTCTGAGGATTAGTTTGCTCGAAATACAAACTTTCATATTTATAGACCAAGGAAGTTTGGACACCAAGAAATTTCCAAAACCGAAAATATTCTCAAGATATGCAATATATTTCCAAATTCGGTTTCCATAATTCCTGGAAATGCTTTGTCCAAATGTTGACCGAAATCTCTTAGAAAATCTCCAACTAGTAAATGCACATTACTATTTTTTATTTTCCAAATATAAAATTAAAAACCTTAATTAAAAGATTCTCAATTTATTTTTGATCCGGGATTCTCCTTTAGCTATTAAGGAATATCTTTGAACAATAAAAGATAAGCGTTACTGCACATGTTCAAAGTATGTCGACATCTTTACTTTGTAAGTCCTCTTTCATACTTACAATCTTGGAATCGATTTGCCACACTTCCAAACAAGTTTTGAATTGGTTCGTCTGACTTCCGAGAACTATGTGATTGATTATCCTATCAAATCACCAAACATGGGTTTCACGGTTCTACCAAAACAAGTTTCGGTTCTACCTCCATGTGGGTACTAGAATTAGTCACGCTAATTACCAAAACTTGGTTGACTAGGTACTAGGATCGGTTCCCACATATATATGGTATCTAACTTGTATTTGTTGCACATGTCCATATGATCGGTTCCAAATATCTAAAAACGTGTTGGACATGTTCATAGGATCGGTTCCCAATAACTAGAAACCTTCTGTACCTCTTACAAGGATCGATTCCCCTTTTGTAATCGGTTGCACCTCTTACTAGGATTGGTTCCCCTTTGCCTAGAGTTGGTCATACCAATAATACTAAATCGATCATACCATCTCAGGTGATTACTTAAGATCGATTTCACTAATAAAAGTCATACCAATATAAAAGTCAGGCCTTTTGAATAGTTTTACCAAGAACATAAGCAAGTCATGAACAGTTATACTAAACACACATATTGGTAGTTCAAAAGATTTACAATGAATAACAATACCAATAAGCCTAGCGATTTCCCTTTCGATTCACAAAACAAGTTAATGAATTTACTTCCTTTAAACGAATGTAAAACATTGTTTCCTAGGATGAAATCTTCACCTCATACCCATACATAATCACAATAACATTCAAACGATTATGTCAATGTCTTATATACGAAGTTTAAAAGATAAGCGTTATACTTCGTATTGTATTCCTTAATACTATGTCTAACTAGAGTATAATCATTCATAGCTTTGCAGTTTTGTTTTCAATATGCACGACTTGAAAGATACGTTAGGGAATGAAATAGTTCAAGTCAAATATTACTAACCTCAAGTGGAAGGATGATGTCGTCGTTGTAGCTCCCTACTTCCTCACATTCTTCAAGTCTTCATGTAATACTTGTAATGTCTCATATACTAATACTTTCAAGCTAACCTATACGAAGTTGACTCTAGTATATAATCAAGCGACTCTTTAAATGAGTTTTGATTCACTAAAATATGACAACCAAACTTGACATACCAACGCTTGGTGGGTTCAACCGAGCTATGCTCTAACAGAAAGCTCCATTAAAGAATTCCTTTCTGTAAGATATAGGAATGGGTGATTGGTTTTGGTTGAGGTTACATTGGATCGGGGCACTTGTATTAAAGTATTGATAAAGGAGCACATTGTTATTACTTTGTTTTATTTAGTAAAAATTGTTGAGTAGGGGATGGGCCAAATTGATATTGCTCTCCTATGGACGTGCTAATTGATATTCCTAAGGAACTCTCCACGGAAAAGTGTAGACAAACAAATATAAAATCTTACACTCAGTCATTTGTTGTCTAGGACAACGAGTACATCCTTTATATAGATTTTTATCGGTAATATTACCTCTTTCGGCAGAGGGAATTTCAGCAGCGGAAACATTGGATGTGAAAGGTCGCCCTAATTTCATCAACTAAAGTAGAAGAAGAGATGAAGCCCTAACCTCTATATTCAAAATTTTGTTGGTCAATTTTTCATCTGGGTTATGTTGATATAGGGATAGACAAATTCGAAGATTTTGTGCAGACTTCGAATTGATTTTGGCATGTTGTGTAGTTTTCGGTACAAATTTCCACTTATGCTTCAAGAATCTATTTGTTCACATATCTTTTTAATATAATAAGTTGATGTTTGGTTTTCTTTTGTTGATTTAAATCTTGAACGATTAGGTATTTTAGTAATGAAATTGGTTCAAATTTTATTCCATTTCATAGATTTTGTTTGTTCTCTTTTCTTAATTTGGATATTTTCTGTATTGAAAAGTAATTATGCTTATTTTTAGATCTTAGTATGATTGATGTATTCTTTTTTAACGAATTTTATTGAATATGATTCAGATTTTATTGATTGAGAAGGAGGATGTTCCATGTGTGGTGTCTTTGATGTTGTGTTATTTTACTGCGTCAGAGGCATTGGCCATGATTGTTGTCGCTAGAATGGATGCTAAATCTTATGTTGCAAGATGGATTTCTAAAGAGATGGGTGGTCTTAGATTGCTTACTTTTATAATTTACTATCACTAAGTAGTTTGAAATGATTTTCTTATATTTGGGTGAATTCAGATTTTGGTTTGAAAACCAGGGAATTCGGAGTACTGTGTGAAGTTAAGTGTCCCAGAGATTGAAATTAAGGTTAAAAATTTGGGGTTCTGGGAATGTAGCATGTTCTTTACCATTTTTGAGAACTTCTTGTCCTCTGATTTGATTTCTCTGGGGATGATGATACATGTGATCAGCTGTCGTGTACCTTGAATGGTGGAACTTTTGCTTCAATCCTCTTTATCATTGATTTGTCCTCTCATGGCTTCTGATAATGGTGGTTTACTCATGTTATTTCACTTAGTTTCTACTTATATTTTCTTGTCGTCAATTTATGTTGCAGCATAGCCACTTGGATTAACCCTTTGTACCTAAAAAAATAGCTTCTTATGCACCGACCAATGTTCACTGTTGTACTAGGCTCCCTCTCTATTACGAAATTCTTAAGTTTTGTTGTTGTGTATATTGTATGCATGACTTGTCAATTAATATTGCACTTTGGTTTGTATTTCATAGGTTTTATAAGTGCTTTAACTAATACAAGTGTTATCTTTATTGAGGTTGATGTTTTTTTTCTGTAATCTAGTACTCGGGGTGCATGTAAAATGAACCTGTGGTGCAATAGTAGCACGTCTGACTTCATGTCAAAAGATGTGTGTTCGACTCATGCCAGGTTCCCTCTTAATTTTCATTGCTTCGGAATAATGTCGGTTGGGTTAATACCTTCGATGCGCTTGGATGTTGTTCTCTCTTCTGAAATTCTAATTCGCAATAGTGGCCTTGATTACGATAATCAGGTAACTTACTTATAGTCTCAAAGACAATTGTTTGCATGTATCTTGACGAATACTAAATCCTGGTTTGTATTTGCAGCCAACATTAACTGTTGTTGGAAGAGGACCATTTTTGTGGCTGAAGTTGTGACTCAAACCATTTAAGCAACTCTGGTCAAAGCTGGGGCATGCGTCATTTTAAGAAGAAAAATTAAAGGAGTGGCAGTCTATTTTAGCAATTGAGTAAGTATCGTTATAATTGTTCCTTTAGAGAGACCAATTCGGGAGGGTTCTTTTCTGTTGAGATGATTATATTTAATCTATGTAAGAACCTTCACCAACATGTGATGTGATTTTGAAGTTGTAGTAAAAATGATTCGAACTCTTAGACTTGTGAAGATTCGAGTTTTTAAATTTAATAAAAATATACAATAATATTACAAATGGTGCAAGAGGTACTGGAACTAAGGATTCGGCCAATCTTCATAACATAAGGTTCAATTATTTATTCTCAACAATTTTAGCTCAAGAAATGTAAACATGGACTCTTATTCTTGCCAAGGTAGATTCTAAAAACATTAGTTATAAATCGTAAGCATGGGACATCAAACATCTAAGCAAGCATGACCCATCTAATAAAATAATAACTAATTAATCAAAATCATATTTCAATTAATATTAGTGCAAAAGTCATAAAAAAGAATAAAATAAATTTACCCATGTATGAAGTTCGGCCTCCTCCGTCGTCCCAGTGTTGGGGTTTAGCTCCTTATATTATAGACACTCTCAAAATATTTTTTATTTGCTCAAAAAGTGTTTACAATGGTGAAAATGGAGAAAATAGTGAAAAACAGGATTTTGTGATGCATGAAAAGCGTCACAAAATGAACGATATAATAAAAGTGCTGTAGTCACTATTCCGAAGTCGTTGGAAAAGTGCTACCCACTAACGTAAATATTCGACAGTTTTCAGCGACTGTCTTCAGCAGGTGTTGTTCTTCGTGTTCTTGATGTTCATCATCATCAGCAGCAGCAGAACCCGAGTTTCTGCAACTCGTGATTTCTCGCTCCTGAGCTCTCCTCAGCTCCCCAAACTCTCCACACCCCTTCTATATGACCTGGGTAATCTATTTATACCCGAAAGATGCATCGAATCTCCTCCATAACTTCAAAAAATCTTCTCTTTATTATTTTTATTCTCACGGCAATAATTTCCTGTTTTAGCTTCTCCACACGTTTGTAGCTGGATTAATCTCCAAATATAACTTATTTACGCTCCAAACTGTTGCTCTAGTCATCATACACATTCAGAACACGTTCAAATTCTCCAAAACTCATGCAATCCCGTGAAATATTTCTCTCATGCACGTGCTGCCCTGTTTTGCTCCATGACACAATTCAACCAATTCTCATCCAAACGAACATCCATACCAGCTTTCTATAGTCATATCACGTCTACCCACTAAGTTTCAGGGATTGAATCTCACTAAATCACGTCCAAACATCCGATCGAAATTCTGCCAGAGAAGAAATGATTTTCCCGCCAAAATTTATTTTTTGAATTTGAGAAGAAGATGTCCTCCCCCTAATCCTGCACGGGTGTCCCTTTAGCACTTGTCTTATGGGGTGCAAATCACCACTTTTCGAGCCAATTTTGCCGCAAGAGCTTATCCCCTAGAAAAGACTTAAAACAACTTTATTAGAAATAAAATGAGTCCTATATAATGTAGTTATGGGTGAAAATGCGTCACACTTACGTGCTTATCAACATGGCCCGTCCATAACTCAACAATTCAGCTACCTTCATTCCACGGAGAGTTCCCTCATGTTGTTATTCGTTTAAATTTTCTGGCACATGTCCGATGATGTTAAATATAGGAAAGAATCATCGTTGTCTTGTTGAAAGAACGAAGCAGATGAT
Organism: Papaver atlanticum; assembly: GCA_023531105.1. Classification (NCBI taxonomy): domain Eukaryota; kingdom Viridiplantae; phylum Streptophyta; class Magnoliopsida; order Ranunculales; family Papaveraceae; genus Papaver; species Papaver atlanticum. The sequence continues at coordinate 37,058 of JAJJMB010004770.1, forward strand.
GCCCCTTTCCCATCATATAGTTACTCTTATTATCCATAAATGTGCAATTGGTGTGGATCTTCAACTTTTTTACTTTAATTTTCAGGCTTATCTCAGTGCAATAATAGTTTACCTGTACGCATATAATAATAGTCTTATCTCAGTGCAATAATAGGCTTATCTCAGTGCAATAACTTTTTTACTTGGATTTTCAGGCTTATCTCAGCGCATAATAGTCTACCTATACGCAGACGACTTCGAGCAAGCAGAAACATGCTATAACGTTTGTTCTCAGTAAGTTTGTCTTCTCTGCATCATCCTAGGGTTTGGTCCATTTCAGATACGCAATTTTACTTTCTATTGACTATACATTATGGCTTAAAGACTTTAGACTTAAAAGAACCTTCGAATCTTATTTTCAGGATTCATGCTTTTTTGAGTAGTGATCAGAACTGGTGTGCTAGAAAACTTCTACCTGCTTATGAAGAAGGTGATGTTGAAGAAATTAAGCGTGTTTCGCAGTCAAGTACTGTTACACATCTCGACCATATAGTAACTTACATATCTTTATCTAAAACCATTAACTCGATAAGTGTAGGAAGTATAAGATGTCAATTTTAGAGTTTCTGTTTTTTGTTATGTACAACAAATAGCAGGGTCAAGACTGGTGGGGATAATGTCCGGCTTATGCCCTCCCTCCCCCCCTCCCCTGCACCCACCACCACCACCACCCCCTACCATACACACACACACCCTTATAGATGATGGTTTATATCATTTTGGTCATTGATGTTTCCCTCATTTTTGATCGAACAGCTGATAGATTAGAATCATTAGGTACATGCTAACATGGACGGTAACTGATGTTAGCATATACATGAAATTTTGCAGGCTTAATGCAATATGATCATGCTCACATTTGTGACATTAGCTATGTAGGTGTCTATGGTTTAGAGGTCCGCAATAGACGACTTTTATCTGAAAATGCAAGTTAATGTTGCAGGCTTTTAGATGTTTAGAAGGTAGGTTCTTTTAAGGTTTTTTTCTTACTTTTTAACTGTGAAGGAAAAAATTAAAAGTTTCCTTCGTATTTTAGTTATTTGAAATCGAATTATTTTTATGGAGGTCTTGGAATTTTGTTTTAACTGAGTATCGGTATGCGGTTATGAAAGTGGAGTGTCTTAAAATGGGAGCATGACTAGAGGTTATTTTTATATACTCTACAACTGTGTATCAAATCCTATGTCATCGTGTTTCATCTAAGATAGACATGTCAATTTAGAATCTCAAAGTGTTTGTGAGTTGAAATATTTTGGGCATAGCGTATCTCCTATCCACTTTCATCCTACATTTTGGTTGTGGGTGGTGCTGACGGTGATTATGGTGCTGACATTACGGGATTATAACCTTTCAAGTGGAATTTGAATTTTCTATTTTTCAGCCTTCAATCCAACTTGGTGGTACTGTTATAACTGCGCATCGGAGTCCCCTGTTTCCTAGGTGAAGAGCTTCAACAGGCTGATGAGGTCGCTCAAGAAGAAAGTAATGTATCGGATATGGGATGGATCAAAATATATTGGGTGTGGGGTGAGTTTATATTATTTAGTTAAATTCCAAAATGTATTCATGTTGGTATTATCTTTATATTTAGTTAAATTGCTAGGCTCATCCTATACAATAATAAATCATTTTTATTATTTTATTTTATTTTGGCAACCATAAATAGATTCAAAAACTAAGTACTTATTCTTTACGAATTGAGTTTTACATTAGAAAAGTCGAATAAGATAGAATAGACGGGTGTTAGGCGCGAAAATCATATTAATAAAATCACAGGGTTTTACACTATTAACCCCATAAAAATAATTTTGTCTCGAAATTCAATAACCAAAATACCGGGTATTACATTATTACATTATTATTTTGCCTGAAATTTCTAAATGAAAAATACCGGGTGTTACATTATTAACATCTTAAAAAGAATTTAGTACCGAAATTCATAACGTATAATACCGGGTGTTATATAATGATTGCTACAAATATTATATCCTTACTTTTGACTGGCCTTTTTTTTATCCTTATTAGGACTGGATCGAGGTTCGGGTAGTTGGGGGAAACCATTCAGAGGTGATGATAAACTATTGTTCTTTGTATGTGTTTAGCAAATTAGTGATTAAACATGAGTTTAAACTTCATTACAAGTTAGAGTATACATAAATGGATAGTTATTCATAGATCCATAATTAACATCTTTGCCTAATTTTACCCAAGTTTCACAACACAAGGCATCCTACAATTCTCAAACAATATGAAAAACATAATATGCCTATGTGAATTTCTAAAGCTTATACGCCATCATCAGTAACCAAAATAACGAAAAATGAAACACAAAAGTTTAAAACTATTTATCAGATATCACAATAAACCTAACAAGACTAACCTCAGGAGCAAGATATCATCTCCTCCGCCCATTAGTGTCAAAGAAAAAAAGAAAAATCCGAAGGGTCATCATGTGGTATATAAATGGGTTTAAACGATACAAAATCAACAAGATAAAGCCAATTCCAAGACGTAACCAATACATTCTCACATTTTATATCACCTATAACAACAAACATAAAATCACACCAATTCCTCAGTTACAAAATAGACAACCGAAATTCAAAAATATTAAAAATATTATCTTTATTCACATATTACTATCAATCCTCCCAACGGCAAATACCATTTCATGGCTCTGACAGTAACTGCTCCACGAACAAAAATTGAAACCAAATAAGTCAATCATTGTCAAAATTAAAAAAACTCTTAAAGTCAATCTCAAAATTAGCAGAGAAATGGGAAGATAGAGGTAATTGAACCTTAAAAGTTAACCATATATTCTCAACAAGACTAAGAAACGGTCGTGTACTCAAACGATCATGAAGATTATTAAAAAAATATTGTCTCAATAGATAAGTTGCTTTATCATTTTCAACCCAATACTACACAACACAAAAAAATTCACAAAATCAGAAACAAAATTAAGTTTGACAAAGCCCCAAAAATTCCCCAAAAAAAATTGAACAAAATTAGGGATTGATTCCTACTTGAAAAGGCCAAACATGAGGATGTTGAAGATACCTAAAAACATCTCTAACTTGAAATAAACGATGTTCATATTCTTTAAAATCAATAGAATCACCACTCTTGAAGTAAACTTTAACATGAACAAGACCTTCATCATGTTTACATTGAATTTATTTGAAAAAACGACCACGACCTAATACATCTTTAAGTACTAAATTATATGAAGATGGTAAATCATGTAGATAATACTCTGATGTTGATACTTGTGTTGTTCTTGCTATCTTATTACCCATTTTTTGATTGCTTTTGATTTAGTTCTTTCTTATTCTCATGTTATCTTCTTCTACACACTACTTCTTATTCTTCCTTAAATTTAATCCCATGTTGAGAGAGAAGGCTCCATTTAAGAATTCCTTTATGTAAGACATAGGAATGGGTTATTGGACCTGGTTGAGGTAACATTGGATCGGGGCATTTGTATTGAAGTATTCATAAAGGCGCACATTGTTATTACTTTGTTTTATTTATTAACTTTATATTTAGTTAAATTGCTAGGCTCATCCTATACAATAATTTATTATTTTATTTTATTTTATTTTGGCAACCATAAATAGATTCAAAAACTAAGTACTTATTATTTACGAACTGAGTTTTAGATTAGAAAAGTCGAAAAAAATATTATGGAAGGGTGTTAGGCGGGAAAATCATATTAATAAAATCACAGGGTTTTACTATTAACCCCTTAAAAATAATTTCATCTCGAAATTAAATAACCAAAATACTGGGTGTTACATTACTAACCTCTTAAAATGAATTTTTCCTTGAAATTCAAAATGAAAAATACCGGATGTGACATTATTAACACCTTAAAAAAAAATTCGTCCCGAAATTCATAACGAAAAATACCGGGTGTTATATATTGATTGCTACGAATATTATATCTTTACTTCTGTCTGGCCTTCTTTTGTCCTTATTAGGAATGGATCGAGGTTCGGGTTGGTGGAAACCATTCAGAAGTGATGATAAACTATTGTTCTTTGTATGTGTTTAGCAAAGACATGAGTTTAAACTTCATTACAAGTCAGAGTATACATAATTGGATAGTTATTGACATATCCATAATTAACATCTTTGTCTGCTTTTACCCAAGTTTCACAATACAAGGCATCCTCCAATTCTCAAACTATGTGAAAAACATAATATGCCTATGTGGTTTTCTAAAGATTATACGCCATAACCAGTTACCAAAATAGCGACAGATGAAACAAAAAAGTTCTAAAATTGTTCCCAGATATCACAATAAACCTAAAGAAGTAATAATACCAATTATGATAATGTGAATAACATGACTAACCTCAGGAGCAAGATATCATCTCCTCCCCCACCAGGATGCAAAATTAGCAAGATAAAGCCAATTCCAAGATGTAACCAATACATTCTCACATTTTATATCACCTATAACAACAAACAGCAAACTACACCGATTCCTCAGTTACAAAATAGACAACTTAAATTCAGAAATGTTAAAATTTTCATCTTTATACACATATTACCATCAATCCTCACCACGGAAAACACCATTTTCATTGCTCTGCTTCACTGCAAACAGTAGCTACTTCACGAACAAAAATTGAAACCAAATAAAAATTAACAAAACTCTCAAAGTCAATCTCAAAATTAGCAGAGATATGAGAAGATAGGGGTAAACTGAACGTGAAAAGCTGATCATTTCTTCTCCCAAAGACAAAGAAACGGTCGCGTACTCAATCGATCATGAAGATTATTAAAAATAAATAATTGTCTCAATAGATAAGTTGATTTATCAGTTTCAACCCAATACTACACAACAACAAAAAAAATCACAAAATTAGAAACAAAATTAGGTTTGAGAAAGCCCCAAAAATCCAAAAAAAAAAATGAATTTTTTTTAGGGATTGATTCTTACTTGGAAAGGCCAAACATGAGGATGTTGAAGATACATAAAAACATCTCTAAACTAAAAATAATGACGTTCATATTCTTTAATATTAATAGAGTCACCATGCTTGAAGTAAACTTTTACAAGAACAAGACCTTCATCATGTTTACATTGAGTTGATTTGAAAAAATGACCACGACCTAATACGTCTTTAAGTACTAAATTATATGAAGATGCTAAATCATGTAAATAATATTTTGGTGTTGATATTAGTGTTGTTCTTGCTATCTTATTATTTTATTTTATTTTTTTTTAGAAAAAAATCGCTAGGATGAAACTGGTTGCATTCTTACTTAAACTAAAATAGAAAAATTATTCCGAAAAATAATTAGGATGAAACTAGATGCATCTTGGCTTAAATATTAAAAATTCAAAAATTACTGGGATGAAACTGGTTGCATCTTGACTTTTAAATCTATGTTATTATCTCCATTATATATATAAAGATCTAGCACAACCACCATCTTTACCAACATTTTCAAACCCAACAAACACCACATTAGTGCCACCACCACCTTTTATAGTAAAAAAAATAAATACAACAAACACCACCATCAACTTCAATATAAAAAAATGTCTAATATGCATGATGAAAATAAATTCATCCTGAAGAAAATACGTTGAATTGCCAAAATATGCAAGATGAAACCAAATACATTCTGACAAAAAAATAAAAAATTGTCAGATTATGCAGTATGATACCAGTTTCATACATGTTTAAGCTAAAATGGAACCGATTTAAATCTGTAAGTAGGATTAAGTATATATGCTACTTAACTAACACGCTAAAAAATGCAACAAAAAAAATGGTTGGCAAGCTATATATATTTACACGTGCCTACATTCAAAAAAATGCATCCACCATCTACTGTCACTGTTCCTAAAACCCATTAGTAAAACGAAAAAATTGATGATGTCGTGTCATTATCACTCTAATTATATACTTTAACTAAGGTGTCAAATGCCGAATTCACTGATTCGTAGACTTTCGCCTTTGCATATAGCTTCGTAGCCTTGGTTGCTTTGTTCTGTGTCAAAGCGTTATTGACATGTTATAATATTTTTGTCATGTACTTGTTAAACATAAAGTAACATTCCCGGCGTGCTTTCTTTCCATCCCAAATAGATGACAAGGGTATTTTAGTCCCGCTGCAAAAATTATTAGACTAAAAAAATAAAAAATTAGGCAAGAGAAAGAAATATTAAAGATTTTTGGGTATTTAAATAGTATATAATTTTAGACGTCTTTTAGACCCAGGAAAAAAGATTTAAGGTTTATTTAAACAATTTTATATGTTAAAAAAATCGAATAAAATAGTATGGACGTGTTATAGGCGCGAAAATCATATTAATAAAATAACATGGTTTTACAATATTAACCCCTTAAAAATAATTTCGTCTCGAAATTCAATAACCAAAATACCGGGTGTTACACTATCAACCTCTTAAAATGAATTACGCATCGAAATTCAAAATGAAAAATACCGGGTGTTACATTATTAACACCTTAAAAAGAATTTCGTCCCAAAATTCATAACGAAAAATACTGGGTGTTATATATTGATTGCTACGATTATTATATCTTTACTTCTGACTGACCTTCTTTTTATCCTTATTAGGACTGGATCGAAGTTCGGGTAGTTGGGGGAAACCATTCAGAGGTGATGTTCTTTGTATGTGTTTAGCAAATTAGTGATTAGACATGAGTTTAAACTTCATTACAAGTTAGAGTATACATAATTGGATAGTTGCTTCAAAAAATAAATAAAAAATAAATAAATAAATTGGATAGTTATTCACATATCCATAATTAACATCTTTGTCTGCTTTTACCCAAGTTTCACAACACAAGGCATCCTACAATTCTCAAACTATGTGAAAAACATAATATGCCTATGTGGTTTTCTAAAGATTATACGCCATCACAAGTTACTAAAATAGCGAGAGATGAAACACAAAAGTTCTAAAATTGTTCCCAAATATCACAATAAACCTAAAGGAGTAATAATACCAATTATGATAATGTGAATAACATGACTAACCTCAGGAGAAAGATATCATTTCCTCCCCCCACCTGTGTCAAAGAGAAAAGAGTGACCCGGAGGGTTATCATATGGTATATAAGTGGGTTTAAACGATGCAAAATCAGCAAGATAAAACCAATTCCAAGATGTAACCAATACATTCCCACATTTTATATCACCTATAACAACAAACAGCAAACTACACCAATTCCTCAATTACAAAATAGACAACCGAAATTCAGAAATGTTAAAAATCTCGTCTTTATACACATATTACCATTAATCCTCACCACGGCAAACACCATTTTCATGGCGCTGCTTCACTGCAAACAATAACTGCTTCACGAACAAAAATTGAAACCAAATAAAAATTAACAAAACTCTCAAAGTCAATCTCAAAATTAGCAAGGGAATGAAAATATAGAGGTAAACTGAACGTAAAAAGCTAATTAACCATTTCTTTCCCCTAAGACTAAGAAACGGTCGCGTACTCAATCGATCATGAATATTATTAAAAAAAATATTGTCTTAATAGATAAGATGCTTTATCAGTTTCAACCCAATACAACACAACACAACATAAAAAAAAAATCACAAAATTAGAAACAAAATTAGGTTTGAGAAAGCCCCAAAACATCCCAAAAAAAAAAATTTGAACAAAATTAGGGATTTATTCTTACTTGGAAAGGCCAAACATGAGGATGTTGAATATACCTAAAAAATCTCTAACTTGAAACGATGTTCATATTTTTTAAAATCAATAGAATCACCAAGCTTGAAGTAAACTTTAACAAGAACAAGAACTTCATCATGTTTACATCGAATTGATTTGAAAAAACGACCACGACCTAATACATCTTTAAGCACTAAATTATATGAAGAAGGTAAATCATGTAGATAATACTCTTATGTTGATACTTGTGTTCTTCTTGCTATCTTATTACCAATTTTTTTATTGCTTTTGATTTAGTTCTTTTTTCTTCTTATGTTATCTTTTTCTACACACTACTTCTTCTTCTTCCTCAAATTTAATCCCATGTTGAGAGAGAAAGCTCCATTTAAGAATTCCTTTCTGTAAGATATAGGAATGGGTGATTGGACCTGGTTGAGGTTACATTGGATCTGGGCACTTGTATTTGAAGTATTGATAAAGGCGCACATTTTTATTACTTCGTTTTATTTATTAACTTTATGTTTAGTTTAATTTCTAGGCTCATCCTATACAATAATAAATCATTTATTTTATTTTGGCAACCATAAATAGATTCAAAAATTAAGTACTTATTCTTTAAGAATTGAGTCTTAGATTTAAAAAGTCGAATAAAATAATGTGAATGGCTTTAGGCGCGAAAATCATATTAATAAAATCACAGGGTTTTACACTATTAACCCCTTAAAAATAATTTTGTCTCGAAATTCAATAACCAAAATACCGGGTATAACACTATTAACCTCTTAAAATGAATTTCGCTTGGAAATTCTGAATGAAAAATACCGGGTATTACATTATTAACACCTTAAAAAGAATTTAGTACCGAAATTCATAACGAATAATACCGGGTGTTATATATTGATCGCTACGAATATTATATCTTTACTTTTGACTGACCTTCTTTTTATTCTTATTAGGACTGGATCGAGGTTCGGGTAGTTGGGGGAAACCATTCAGAGGTGACGATAAATTATTGTACTTTGTATGTGTTTAACAAATTAGTGATTAGACATGAGTTTAAACTTCATTACAAGTTATAGAGTATACATAAATGGATAGTTATTCACAGATCCATAATTAACATCTTTGCCTACTTTTACCCAAGTATCATAAGACAAGGCATCCTATACAATTCTCAAACTATGTGAAAAGCATAATATGCCTATGTGGTTTTCTAAAGCTTATACGCCATTATCAGTTACTAAAATAGCGACAGATGAAACACAAAAGTACTAAAACTATTTCCCATATATCACAATAAACCTAATATGACTAACCTCTGGAGCAAGATATCATCTTCTCCACCTTCGTGTATCAAAGAAAAAATAGAAATCCGAAGGGTCATCATGTGGTATATAAGTGGGTTTAAACAATGCAAAATCAGCAAGATAAAGCCAATTACAAGACGTAACCAATACATTCTCATATTTTATATCAACCTATAATAACAAACAGAAAACCACACCAATTCCTCAGTTGAAAAATAGACAACCGAAATTCAGAAATATTAAAAATCTCATCTTTATTCATATATTACTATCAATCCTCACAACGGCAAGTACCATTTTCATGGCTCTACTTCATTACAAACAGTAACTACTCCACGAACAAAAATTAAAACCAATTAATTCAATCATTGTCAAAATTAACAAAACTCTCAAAGTCAATCTCAAAATTAGCAGAGAAATGAGAAGATAGAGGTAAACTTAACCTGAAAAGCTAACCATTTCTTCTCCATAAGACTAAGAAACGGCCGCGTACTTAATCGATCATCAAGATTATTAAAAAAAATATATTGTCTCAATAGATAAGCTGCTTTATCAGTTTAAACCTAATACTACATAACACAATATAATAATAATCACAAAGTCAGAAACAAAATTAGGTTTGAGAAAACCCCGAAAAAATCCCAAAAAAAATTGAACGAAATTAGGGATTGATTCTTACTTGGAAAGGCCAAACATGAGGATATTGAAGATACCTAAAAACATCTCTAACTTGAAACAAACGACGTTCATATTCTTTAAAATTAATAGAATCACCATGCTTGAAGTATACTTAATCAAGAATAAGACCTTCATCATGTTTACATTGAATTGATTTGAAAAAACGACCGCGATCTAATACATATTTAAGTACTAAATTATATGAAGATGATAGATCATGCAGATAATACTCTGATGCTGATACTTGTGTTGTTCTTGCTATCTTCTTACCCATTTTATTTTATTTAGTTCTTTTTTTTCACATGTTATCTTTTTCTACACACTACTTCTTCTTGTTCTTCAAATTTGATCCCCTGTTGAAAGAGAAAGCTCTATTAAAGAATTTCTTTTTGTAAGATATAGGAATGGGTGATTGGACCTGGTTGAGGTTACATTGGATCGAGACACTTGTATTGAAGTATTTATAAAGGCGCACATTGTTATTACTTTTTTTTATTTATTGACAATTTTTGAATAGCAATTCAAATATTTCTGGCATTATTCCGTTCTTTTAATAAAATATAAAAAATTATTTATAGATTGCTAGATGGTTAACTAAAGCTGACTAGGAAAAAACAACACCTGATTGGGATTATGTACAGATACTTTTTCTAGAATGTCTTAAACCTAGGATTACCATTTTAATAGTGTTAACCCTGTCTAGAAAAAAAAAAAAAAACTGATGTCGTTTTATAGTTGTAGTGGTAAAAAGGTTCGTTGCTCGAACTTGTGAAGGATTTTTGAAAATTAAATAAAATTGTTTCAATAAGAATGAGAAAATACCGAGACTCTGGATTCCACCATTGACCAATTAATTGATAAACTCTAATCAATATTCATGCAATATTCTTATTTAAAGTGATTCTAATATTTGCCTTTAATAGATTTTTGAAGTAATAATTGTAAACACGAAGCATGAAACATCAAAAGTATTAAAACCAAGCATGTCCCATCAAAACACTTCACAACTACTCAATAAAAACCAATTTTTCTTTTAAGTTCTATGCAAATAATCATGTAAAATAATTGCAATAAATAATTAAAATAGAACTATACCACTTTTCATGGAACAATGGCTTCCTCCGTCGCCTCGGCTAAGGGGTTTAGCTCCTCATATTAACCACTTGCTCAAAATACATATTTGGTGTTCAAAAGTTGATTAAAAGAGTGAAAAGTGCTAAGCAGCGGATTCTGTAGTTACTGAAGGTCTAGAACAGAAGTCCGAGTTGTTGCTGAAGAGCTTCTGTGACTGCAGGAAGATGCGACCGTACCTCGTTGTCACTGAAAATAAGTCTGCCTCTGCGACTGACTCTGAGGGTCTAATGTTCTTCATCTTCTTCGCAGCAGCAGCAGCAGGAAAGTTTCTGAACTCGACTCTGTTGATTTTTTTCTCGCTTCTCTATAGCTCTAAACTTCTCCAAACTCCCCCAAATTGTTCGTCTTGCTAAATATGACTCGAATCAACCTATATATATCCACCAAACCCCAAAATCACCCGAGTTAATCCAAATATTTTTGTTCTTTTTCAACAGCAAGTTACGGGCATTTGATCTTATTTTTACGCGTCAACTTGGTTTCCAAACTCTCTTAAACTCTCCCAGGACTGAATAAGGACTCCATACACTCCTATCTTGCCGTAAACTCTTCATAAATTCTTTTGTAAACCGAAAATAACTCAAATTGTGAATTCTCCCTGTTTTGCTCCAACACGGATTTCTATCCCTATTTAATCGATTCTACAGCTCATACCATACTTGTTTATCCTTAACAGGGTTATCCCAACGAAAATCAGCCCTTGAATCGCCTTAAAAATCATCCAAAATCCAAACAGAAAATTCTGTTTTCTGTAAAAGTTTTTCCCGCCATTTTTTTGTTTTGAAAATTTGATAAGAAAAGTGACCTCCCCCTATCAAGTGCCGGTCTGTGCTTAGCAGCTGCTTGGAAATGGATTACCCCTTATCCAAAATGAGAGTCCGAATAGCAAGTGTCCTCCCAGGAGCCTTTAACAACTTTTCGAGCCAATTTTCCCAAAAATGTTTATTCCCCAAAAATACCTACAAAGGGATAAAATACCAACATTAGTACAAAAATGGGTACTAAAAATATACACAATAGAGATGAAAATAGACACATAAATGCGTCTATCACAAATCTATAGATAAACCCTATGACATTGCTTAGGAACTCTCTAGTGTATTTTCCTTCAAAGTTTTTATTGTATAGGCGTCTATAGTATGTTATATTGTTGACTACTACTGGTGTGATGCATGAGTTTTAAGAATGGGTAATTAACATTTTTGTATTGCATTTTAATTTACTAATTGTTTGTTCTCTGCTTTCCTATCATGTTGATATTGTGGTTCATTCACAAATACCATCAAGCGGGTTGGCTTCCATATGAATATCTTAGATTGGTCATTTCTCCACTGTTTGTTTTATGTATGCAAGATGAGTAACGGAATACGCTTGTGTAGGTACGTTATGAAGTAAAGGAAGTGTTGGTAAATTATGGATTTGCTATATCGTATGATTTGATTAGAAAGGGAGGTGGATGTATGTTCGGTACGATGTGCCTAGCTTGAGGCAAGTGTAGATACATGCTAGTGGATGGCTAAAATTCTTATCTTAAGTAAGAAGTTCTTTGAAGGTATGTGTTACCAGTGATCTTGATTGTATATTGTTCTTGCGACATACCTTGTAATTTTGTAGTCAGTTGACCATGCTAATCTTGGATTTGTGTGAGCCTATTTACGCAACATAGGTCGTGAACAAGAAGTTTGTTATAATATGAGTTCATTCCCTTAAAATATCGGGATACATTTCTTTGATTGAACGTGACATTCTGAAACGTGGGATATGTTCCAGTATAGGTTGATGATGGGCATATGGTTGTTTAATAGAAGTATAAAACTTCCTTTGCTTATATATACAGGTGAGTGTGTCATTACTTGTAGTTCCAAACCCAATTATTCGATGGAGGTGCTTATTTCACTTCCAAATTTGGCAGCAATAGTTAGAAGTTTTTTTTTTTTTGGGTTGAACGTGCTTGTAGTGGGTCATCTATCAGTTATCTTTTTGTGCGGATCTGTTTGAGGATCTTTATGGACAACCTTTACAGAACCTGTATAATTGACAGAAGTAAGAGAAAATAATTTCTTAGGACAATATATGGTTAACCTGACTACTAAGAAAAAGTCTCGTTGTAAAGATCGATGACGTACAACTCAATCGAATAACAAGAAATCTACGCAGACAGTTTATGAAGACTGTTACAGTTGGGACAAAAAAACAAAAAAAACAATTGTATTTATTGTATATGAAAGGTGTGATGAGATTATGATCAGAGGAAATTAGCTCTAAGGTTCATTAGACCTTTTCTGGTGGTACAAAAAATGAGAATAATAAGGCATACATACTGCATGTTTCTATATGATATTAGACGCAATTAAAGATTAGACTTTAGTGATTGGATTGTGCAGCTGAGTAAGATACATCTTAAGTGCATGAGGATGTTGAACGTTTTCTTAATCACATCTCTTGTCTATAAAGTAAGCCAGATTTTGAGGACAAAATCCTTTTCTTAGTGGAGTAGATTGTAATACACGTCAATTTTAGTTATTTTTATGTATGGATCACTCTAATACTAAATTAGATTTATAAAGATTTCTGGTCACTTAAGTTATAAGTACCCCTTATAAATTTTTGTATAATGCCTAGTGGACCTTTTTTTTAATAGGAAAATTAGAATTCATTCAAATTATAAAGAATTGTTTTGGTCACCTTGGATTAATTCCTCAATCCAGGCAGGCCAGTTTACATACCATTCTGCTTTATCAAGCAGTACTCTTGCATACTTTGCTAAAGAGTCGGCACTATTATTAGCATTACGATGGACATATGTACATGTCCATGTTTAAAAAACTGAAAGAAAAAATAAAACATCCCTTATTATACTACTTGTAGTCCATTTCACAGCTGTTGAGTGGCCTTGAATAGCATTCACTACATTCCGACAATCTCCTTCCAAATGTATATTCCTAATCCCCATTTCCTTGACCCATAGAACTGCTTCCAAAGCTCCCAACGCTTCTGCTTGCTCCGCATCTATTCCAGTTTTTGGGATGCATCGCACTCCATTGCATTCACCTGCATGGTTTCTAGAAATTAGTCCAATACCTATTGAAACATTCTCATCTATAAATGAAGCATCAAAATTAATCTTTGCTACATCTACAGCTGGTGCCTGCCACACTTGATTAACTAGCAAAACATGATTAGAAATAGATGTACTGCCAGCTAAATATGATCTCCATTCCTCCAAATGTTTATTGATATTTCCTGTAATCATCCTATCATCTATCTTAATATTATCAAACACTTTTGTACACCTTTCTTTCCACGGATACCAAGTTATAAACCCAACATATTCCACTGCCCTCTAATCTACTTGCACACCTGTATTGTTAATGCTAAAGATAGAACAAAGCCAGTTGTGGAAGTCAAGATTACTAATAGTATGATGCAGATTTTGGTTCACAGAATGCCACACTCTAACAGTTATAGGGCGGTCAATAAGTAAATGATGCATAGATTCAATATTATTATTGCAGACAGGACAAGAAGTGTTTTTATGCTTGGTAAATCTGGCAATTCTATCCTTGGTAGCTAGACATGAGTGCAAACATAGCCAAAGAAAATGTTGTATCCTAGGGGAAGTTTCACCCTCCAAAAAGACTTCCAATTGATGTTTAGATTGTTTTTGTAGGCTGCTGCATTAGAGTATCATCTAGAATAACTCTGTAAGCAGACTTCACTGAGAAATGACCATTGTGGGAGGGCTTCCATCTTAATCTATCATTACCAGTGAATGGAATCCTAATAAGGTTGGATTTAGTATTAATAAAATAGGGTTGTTGAGATTTCTATAACCTTGGATTTGGTTGAGATTTGCTCAAGAACGACGACTTAAACTATGAGGAATTAGGGGAACATGTTTGTAGAAAAATAAACCCAACGGTGTAAGCGGTAAGATATTGATTTGGTTTTTTTAGTATTCCTTCAAATTATGATCAAAGCTTGTACTTATGATTGTATTTCCTTTCTCTGCTTGTTGTACTATCCTTTAGGGTTTCATAATTAAGGGAGCTTCTTCCTACGGGATCAATCAGGTTACTTACGAGAGTTAAGGAAAGTTTATTCGGTTTTCTTAATCTTGGATAGATGTAGAAGTGGTTATCAAATAACCTATCAGCTGTGTGGTTTATGTGTGAATATGATTTTTTACTTGTTCGATAAATTCGTTGGTAATTTTTATGTGTATTTTTTTTTTCATTCTTGTTGATCATCATTGGTTGTCTGATGGGGGTAGGTATTTGTGGTTCTTTGATTTATGACAGGATAAGAATGGTAGGATAGAACACATTCAAACTAGATTTTGATCATCCGGTCTCTAATCGTTAATTTATTGATTGTTATTTAGTGGATGATTGCTCTATAATCGTTTAGCTCTAGTGCAAAAATTTAACTTTTCGTGTCATTATGCGTAGTTATTCTGGATATTATTAAATTGACAAATGGTATAAGAGAGTTGATAACTTATGTATGTCTTGGTGTAATATGGAATTTTAGTATGACTATGGACGCCAATATTTTGGACACTCAAGGGATGGTGATAGTGAAGCACTCAATTTAAGTATAGATATATAATATACGCTAGTGTCTAAGTGGAATTTTGGTGATTAGTTATAGGAGTTCGGTGTAGGTGTCCAACACGAGCTTAAAGTGTGAAACCTAGCTGCAGCTAAAGAGAGAATGATCCATAAATCAGTTTGTCGTTGTCTTATCTATGGTGTGGGAAACGCATGATTTTTTTAGTGTGCGTTCCTTGTTTTGTTGGTTAAAGTTTGCTTTTAGCATCCATGTAGATTAATGGCGTCCATATTGGGTGTTGACTGACATGAGCTGGGTGTTGACTAACATGAGTTGTTTTTGTTGTCTATACCTATATGAATGGGTTGTGTCTGATATTGACAGTCTCGCTATTGAGAGGATAAAATCCTTTGAATCACGGAAGGTATTTTGTATGCCTAGAGGCTGTATGTAGGTCTCTAAACCAATGATCTTTTATCTCATTCCAAAAGAAAGGATATTTGAGATAGGGAATGTGTTCCCAGGTATAATTGTATATACACAAGTATACATTTTTGAATGGTATGTTGCGGATATGTTCTGAATTCGTTATAGTGTTATTGCAGATATGTCTCGATATAGCACTACAGTAGAGGTTTGATATGTAAGAGTTTTGGTATATACTTTAAGTGACTGTTGAATTAGGGAAAAACTTCAAATAATTAATATGGTGGTTGCTCTCACATAGGTCACATTTGATCACCGTGTCCATAGGCTTTTGGCCATGAAAATTTTCCACTCCAGAAATGTGGCATCAGGTGGCGTGACAACTGGGTACCTTTATGGCTACATAAACTTTGAGTGACTATAAAATATAATTTACCATGGCCATAACTCTATAACCGTGTCTATATGGTACTCATTTTTGTAGTTAAGCATTTTCACTACCACCATGGCCATAGGATCCTTATAGACGCACAATTTAGTTTGTATGTGGCTAAATTTTACCTTAAAGTCACGTGAATTTTATTTTAGCCATGACCTTTGTCATCAATCGGACACACAAAATTCGTTTTATCATGGCCAATATATGAGTTATAGTCACACAAGCCTCTTTCAACGTAGCTATTATTTACCTTTTAGACACACGAATTTCGTTTCATCATGACCAATTCATGAATTACAGTCACACTATCAATAGAACCATGGCAATAGAGTCCTTATAGACACAAACTATGGTTTTAACGTGGCTATTTTTTACTTAAAGGTCTCATGGATTCATTTCATCCATGGTCATCGTTATCATTTAGCCACACAAAGTACATTTAAACTCGACCAATGCAACCTATGAATATTATCGGTTCAATGTGGCTAATATTCAGTGATGAATTGTCGACAAGCAAAAGATGATATATAACAGCATGTTCGTTTCAAGTAATTGGATTCCAGGGAATCCAATTCCTAGGGAATGCACCCAATTCCTTGAACCAAACGGTGCAAATGAACTTTTTGTAATCAAGAATTTTGATTCCTAGGAATCCAATTCCCTCCAAAATAGTAGAATTCCATTGCATTGGTCCAATAGTGCAATGGAATTGGATTCCGGGGTAAAAACAAAGATAATTGAATTACCTCAACCGAACATGAATTTTTAGGATTTGAATTGCATTCCTTGGAATCCAATTCCAAGAATTGGATAACCCCATAATTGAATTCTTAGGTTTCCAATTCTCCCAACCAAACGGGCTATAAGAACACTTAAAAGAAGGGAATGTAAGAAAAGTATTGCAAAAAAAACAAAACTGAAAGTGGATATTATATATATTTATAAAAAATAATTTATAATACAGTGACTCATGTCGTTTTGCCATATACTTAATCTAACAAATCAATAATATCGGTTACCAACAATGGGTACACGAAAAGAAGATCTAGAAACATAGACAAAAACGCATCAACAAGTAAATTACCTTGTAACCCACATCTGCATTTGAGGTAATCTTACCGTCAACAGAAACATGATGATTTTTGTGCTTGGAAGTCATCAAAATCAACCTGGGATGTGCAAGTCATATACAATCGAAACTGGGAAGGGATTTCGGTTCCCAAGTGGTAATCATCAACCTTAAAGTACGCTCATCAATTTCCATATAACTTGCAAGCTTCTAAATTGACGTGCAGAGTACAGCTTAGGTAACTTTGAACACCTGATAATGTTTGTCGATGTTTATATTGTACAAGAACAGCTTCTGCTGAAACCTATAAATCTCCAGCTGCAACAATGAAGAGAGCATTGTGTCTTGATCATATGCTTAAATCCCGCTTTCCTATGAAATGTAGGTTCTTTCATTTTTCACTTGTGTCTGTTCCATCTTAACAGGAAGTACTGAAGCTAGGCCATTTTCTGCTGAAGCGATAGGTAGCTTAATTTTGATCTTCGCCCAGGATGCCTAAGGGTTCCTCTATCGGGTTCCAACCATTCTCACAATACGGGTTCATAAGAAGCTCGACGTTCCCAGGTTGAACCGCCAAGGCAACATTCTGAAAACAACCAAAAAACTAAAAACAAAAAAGAACTTTTAGTCTACAAAGTTCGGTGTAAAGTAGTAACACCAAGAGTACTTTCCGAGAATGAATAGCAAAAATTAATGTTCAAATTGAGAAAAGTTATCAAGAGAACCCTGTAATGGCGATGTGGAGCGCCTTGTTACAGTGTCAAGATTTTGCTGTAAACTGTCTCAACCCCAAAAACATAAAACATCGATATACTACAATAATAAATTACAGAACGAACAACAGGAAGCAAACGTATGAGAGGTTCAATGCAGGACGGGTAATTCACTTGAACTCTAGGGTTTGCTGAAATTAACTAGAAATGACGTCCCAAAACGTTGCAGATAGTGCTTCACTCAAGTTATTTTTCAGAAATAAGAAGTTCAATCCTAAAAATGTACCTAGCCAGATTGAGTGTTGACACATAAATTATCTAATTTTGCAGATATATATTTGGTAAAGTACCTATCTTCTACAAAACCTTACAGGATAACTCATCTAAACTGCAAAACAAATACAATTAAACTAGCTCTAGAGATTCTATCTAACTCGGTCACAGAATGCTGTTTCCAACCTACCTAAGGTAGCTGATAATGTTCCAAAGCTACAAACTAAGCTCTCAACTGAAAAAACAACAGTTTATAATTAACTAGTAACCCTATAAAGTAATGATTACCTCCTCTCCATAGTTATGTGCAAGACCAGTTTCTTCATCACTCCCATTAGAAGACCCACCATTGGCCATAACTTCTTGTTCGGTAACAGTAACATCTTCTCCCACTCTTCCTCAATGAATGGAGCCCCATATTGCTCCCCGATCTTGGGTCATGTTCCACTCTTTTGAAAAATCCTAGACAACACAAAAACATCCTTCCCAACCCAAAAAAACAAACAAAAACTTTAGAACAAAACAAGAAAACAATCCAACTTAGCACAAACACATATCCAAATTACAATTAACAAACCTCGCCTTAGCCTTTCCATGTGTTTCTTCTTCTAACCATTGTCACCCACCCAAAAAATGCAGCATACAAGTAAAGATTCAAAGCCAACCCTTACTAAATAAAAGTCACCAAATAATTCCCAAACCTTAGAATTCTTAGACCTAACAAATAACTACATCAGCATACCAATAAGACTCAACAGTCCGAAGTCTCTTTATAATCCACATAAGAATTTGCACAAATATTCTAACGAACCTTAATACCCAAAAATTATTGAAGATGTTACCTTGCAGAGTTATCACCACAAAAAGGATATATCTTTCCCATGGTCTCGCGTTTGTGGGTACAACAAAGTTATCACCGTTCATCCTTCATCAACAGCAAATTAACTTGCAGATTCCGTACAGTCCAAAATAGCTAGGTGTACTGAATTCTCTCTTCGTTCCCTTCCTGTATTTAATGAAAAAGCGGGGTCTAACAACCTCACCCAATATTTCGCTTAGCAATCTGTATGGACTAACTCCAATATACTTTCAAGAGAATCAACTAGACAGTTAGACTCAATCTTAAGAAAAGTATATCAAAGAGTTATATCTCAATCTCTCAATTCAATCCGCAATCAAACAAATAAGAATTTGCAAGCCTGATTGAATACGAGAAATAACTTAAACGGTACCAAAGACCAATGTTCAAGGATCAATCAATTTCAATCAACAACCAAAGGTTGGATTTACCAATTGATCGATTCAACGCACAACCTGTGATATTTCAATTATATAACAAAATATAATGCGGAAAAGAAATAACACAGACACCAGAAGTTTTGTTAACGAGGAAACCGCAAATGCAGAAAAACCCCGAGACCTAGTCCATATTTGAACACCACATTATATTAAGCCGCAACAGACACTAGCCTACTACAAAGCTAACTTCGGTATGGAATGCAGTTGAGCCCTAATCAATCTCACACTGATCAAGGTACAATCGCGTTACATACGTCTCTGATCCCAGCAGGATACTACGCACTTGATTCCCTTAGCTGATCTCACCTACAACTAAGAGTTGCTACGACCCAAAGTCGAAGACTTGATAAACAAATCTGTATCACACAGAAAAGTCTATTGAATAGATAAATCTGTCTCCCACAGATATACCTACGAGTTTTATTCCGTCTTTTGATAAATCAAGGTGAACAGGAACCAATTGATAACCCGTACTTATATTCCCGAAGAACAGCCTAGTATTATCAATCACCTCACAATAATCTTAATCGATTAACGAAATAAGATATTGTGGAATCATAAACGATGAGACGAAGGTGTTTGTGACTACTTTTCTATCTTGCCTATCGGAGATATAAATCTCAAGCCAATCTTACGATTGTACTCAATCACGATAGAAAACAGCAAGATCAGATCACGTAACTACATAGAAAATAGTTGGGTTTGGCTTCACAATCCCAATGAAGTATTTAAGTCGTTAACCTACAGGGTTTCGTGAAAAACCTAAGGTTAAAGGAGAATCGACTCTAGCTTATACAACTAGTATCACACAGGAGGTGTGGGGATTAGGTTTCCCGATTGCTAGAGTTCTCCTTTATATAGATTTCAAATCAGGGTTTGCAATCTAAGTTACCTTGGCAACAAAGCATTCAATATTCACCATTAGATGAAAACCTTATTAGATTCAAGCTAATATCTTTCAACCGTTAGATCGAACTTAGCTTGTTATACACAAATGAAATGCACCTTCATTTAGGTTTGAGTAACCGTACCTAAACGTGTACACTTAGTAGGTTCAACAATAGTTAACCAATGGTTAGCCATATGAGCACTTTCATATTAACCTTATTCATCTTTACAATCGAAGCAAAATCGATTTTGATTCACTCGAATCAATTCATGAACATTATAGCCACGGTTTGCAAAGATTGAATTCCTTATTATATAAATGTTTTAGTTCATGAACAAATCGATTTTAGAAAGTAACCTGTTTAAGTATGCAAACGGGTACGCATACTTAAGTGACCGGATTGAGTTTGTTTTTACTTCCAAACTCTAGCAGAAATTCACGGACGTGAAACTTCAGCCAGTATGCGTACGGGTACACATACTTAACCCGGATTTCCAACAACCGCCAGTACGCGTACGGGTACACATACTTTAGGTTCCCGGTTTTTGACTTTTACACAAATGTGAGAACACACTATGTTTATACCCCAAACATGGTTACTTGTTCTAAAGTCTCATTTCAATTATTGAAACTTTCTTAGAGGATGTTAAAATAGTTGTTATTCATAAACTATTAGCATCAAAGCGATTTTCAAGTTATTGAAATAATCAACATGACTTTCGTCACGAGTAAAGATGAACTTGGCAAAAGCGAAAGCTTACCAACACATATTTCGAGAAATAGATAAGCGAGATAAACTCGGCTCGAAATAGCAAATGTGTATAATTGAAGTCTATATAGAAATACGACTTTTGTCTCAAATAGGAGATAGAGTAGATAGACTTTTGAGTGAAAGATAAGTTCAAGTCTCCACATACCTTTTGTCAATGAAGCTCCACAAGTTCCCTTAGTAGTTTTTCGTCTTAAAATGATGAACGACGTGGAGTCTAGAGCTCAACTACACTTACTATCCTAATCCGAGACTTAGCTATAAGTAGACTAGAAATCAAGACTTATAGTTTTGGCAACTAAACTTGACAAACAAGCTTGAGATAGCAACGTTTGCGAGTTCGACCCAGCAATGCTCTAACATATAACAATTCACACACAAAATCAATTTAAATCCCAACAACCAAAATAAACTTAAACAAATCAAAGGTGATCATCCAATTGAAAAAAAAAAGTTCATACGAGTTTGAAGATTCGACGGATGAATCCATCATCTTCTTCTTCTGCAATCAGAAAAGAGTAGGAAGTAGCAGATCGAATTGGTTGGAGAGGAAGAAGTGAATTTGAGGCGCAAGGGTAAGGAAAAAGTGTATTGTTTGGCGGCTTAGTTTAGGGTTTTTCTCATAAGCGA